>LR812532.1:43624550-43813280 GCA_903798195.1 Danio kyathit
ATATTTATTAGTATTTGTTTTTTCTACTCTGAAAGTTAATGGTTACAAGTTTCCAGCATTTTTCAAAATATTTTTTTGTGTGAAAGGTTTCATAAAGGTTTGTGTGAGATTAAAAAGTCAGAACAATTTCATTTTTGGGTTAACTATCCCGCCAATTCAAAATAACTATATAAGTGACTGGTTATACTGCAGTAGAGGACAGCTAGGTTGTAAGTTACAATGGTCTGTAGGTCACATTTAGCATAAACATCTACAGAACATCATTTGTATTAACTTACCTACCTACCATGTTACCACTTGTGCCTGCCATCTTAACGATTTGTTGTTTAAATACTGTATGTTTAAATACATAATGTTGCTGTTTTTAGTTTATTTTGTTCATATACGTTTTTATTAAGATCTTCTTAACTATGTTTGTATTGTTTTTTAGGGTAACAATTTTAACATCTGTCCAGGGACAACGGATGAAAAAAAGCCTTCTGGCTAATTCTGGTTCTTTTGCAGCAATGCTAATTAATGTACACTGTTCCTGCCAAATACACAAATAAATAAATGAATAAATAAAATAAAGAATTGTCTAACACTAGACCAAAAATTTCATTATAAGCATTATAAAACAAATTTTAATTATCCTGACTCCTTTACAAAATTTTTATATGCAACATGCAAAACATAAAATTATAAAACAACTAAAATAAAAAGCCCTAAGTAAGTAAAAAAAAAAAAAAACAAATTATTCAAAAAACACAACTTACACAACTTAGTCAAATTCTTTAATGCGTGAGAAGAGACACCACAGATTGTATTGTGACGCAGTGACTTGAGTAGTGTAATGCGAAAGATGTATTGCAGTAAAGGGCAGTGCACACTGCGGTCGAGCACAGACACCTGCTCACGTCACTGAGCTCAGCTTCAGCAGCACACAGATGTCCTGAACTACAGGTGGAGCAGTGCAGTCAGTGTGCTAAAGTCAGAAGAGCTCACACTGCTCTGGGGAGGAAATGAAGGAGAAGGTGGAAATAAAGGCGACGGAAACAAACTTAAAGGGGAAGTGTGATACTTTTTATAATTTCTGTATATAATTTTTTTGTTTAACAGAGATTGGGGAAAAAATAATAATTCAGATGGACTAATAATTATGACCTCAACTGTATATAATTAGGATATATATATATATATATATATATATATATATATATATATATATATATATATATATATATATATATATATATATATATATAAAAATCGTTTAGAGATTAGTGTAAAAAATAGTGTACAATAAAATAAAACAATAAATAAATTCATATACAAAAAAAAACCAGCAATTCTGTTCAGTGATGCTGAAATTACACACTTCAACTTTAAGAATGTCCAGACAGGTGTTGCCAGTTTGGGCAGATTTACTCCTGATTAGTTGATTACTGCAAGTCAAATTTATGAGTCAAAACTTTTGTAGGCTAACAAATAAAATCATATAGATCTCCATCTAAGCAGTCATCATGCCCTTATCAAACACACACCCTCTGCAGAGTCAACAGATGTTGATGTTGTCAATGACAAACCTGACACCTGAATGACACTTTTGACACCTGAGCCTGATTGTTTTGATCAGGCTTTAATTGTGTGCAATTTTTCCAATTATTGGGCTGGAAATCATCAACCCAATCTGGCAACACTGTTCTGATAAGACAGAATAGGACTCTTACTGGTGACAGCGATGTTGATCTCTCCGGAGCGAGGAATGAGCTCTTCGTCGGAGGGAAGCTGGGAGGAACTGGAGTGGTGCAGAGGCTCCAGACTGATGCTGGTCTCTGAGGACAGGTCCACCAGCGCCGTCCTCTGGCTGGAGGTCTGACTGCGGGACATTCGGTCCATATCGAACGCCATGTTGTCCACGCACGGCAGGTTGGGCTGCAAGTACATTAATGTGTTAGTCAAACTGAAATGATATGCATTTTATTAATATAACTTAGATTGCATTTTCAATTCAAACACCAATCACGATCTCACTTCAAAAGGACTATGATTTACCCACATCTATTAACCATTTGTTTATATGATCACAGCAAAATTTTACATCTGATTTAACCCTGATTAAGATTTTAAGACCAAGTAAAGAAAATCGTAATGAATAATATGAAGGAAGCACAGAAACACCAATATGTTCTTTAAATGTAAACGCATAAAGGTTATATAATGAGTAGGCCTATTGCGCAACACATTGACATGACCTCAATCATTTTTGGTGATGCAATATATATCGCCCATACATATAAACAGATTCTAGCAACATTTTAGCTGATTGTGCAGCATCTGTATCTCTATTTGAGATGTCAGTGTCAGTATGGTTAAAAAACACTATAGTATTTACTTATAGTATATTTTCATGTAGGTGTCTGACAACTGAAAATACTTCTGGTAGCAGATATCACAGCCTTTTTTACTTTTTACCTTGCACATTCGTTACCATTTATTACTATTTAGGATATGCACTTTCACAATCTCACTCTCATGCCTAATTATTAAATTGTTAAAATGACTAATTAAATGATATATTATTAAGAATAAAATATTATGTGTTCTTTGGAAGAGTGCACCTGCATTGTGATGCTATTATATTGTCATTCTGGCATTATATAATAAGTGGCATACAATGCTCTTGAAATGACAACAAAATATAGATATCGTGACAGGTCTAATTTGTAGTATTAGCAACATTTCAAAGTTTTAAACTTATTACGTTTGCTTATTTGGTTTAATTGCTTAGTCACAACAAAACAAAAACAATATATAGAACAAAAATATATATTTGTAAGTTTTCAGACAGTTTTAGCATGGAAAAATTGCATGACGTTTCTAATGTGACCACCAGAGGGAGCAACTGGATCATATATTCTCTACCCTGATGCAAAACATCATTACGCTGCAATTTTTCTTAACATAACTTGTTATATTGTGTTGGGACCAACAATGCACATTGAGTATTTTTGGGGGGTACAATCTCAGAGAAGACTGCAGGACCTGATGTTATTTTCAAGAGGATGCATCCTGATAAAATCATTAATACAACAAATCAAATAACAGTCTTGTAATGTCAAAACATGCTGCACTCTGAGATCAACGAGCCCGTTTTTGTACTAAATTTAACTGTGAACATTCATTAGTTGCACTTTGGAGAAAACTGCTCCCAGAAGATACTGTAGGTAATATACAGCAAATGGCAAAACCTCCCTTTGGGGACACGTGGGATATCCTCAACGGTATAAAAAGAAAAATGAAGTATATAATGTATGTATAATGACATGTATACAGGTATGACCTAGATGTACTTCATTAAAATTGTTTATGAGGACATGTCTAGTGTCCTTGTAATTCAAAATGCTTAAATATCATACTTAACAGGGTCTTTTCAGATTCAAAATTAGCCACAGGAGAGTTGGGTTTAGCAGGGTTGGGATAGGACCAAATAATAAGTGGTTTTTACTGTATAAAATACATTACGCCTATAGGGAGAGTCCTCGTAAACCCCTAATACCAACGTGTGTATGTGTGTGTGTGTGTGTGTGTGTATGTGTCCTCACCATAACCCCCAGAGCTTTAAGGATGTTGAGTTTACACATTGGACAGGTGCAGTGCTCATTTAGCCATGGATCCACACACATTTTATGAAAGACGTGCCTGAAAACAAAGAGAAAAATATTAGAAACCACCTCTTCATGTTGGAATAATCTGTTGACTCAATATATGTTTAAAGTTTTAGGCATTTGATTGCAACAACAGCATAAATAATAAAAATCTAAACTCTCGAATTCTATATTACAACAACGCAAGACCCTGGAATGAAGCCTCGGATATCACCATAACTCTTTGCAGCAATGATGAATATTTGAAAGTGCTCTAAGAACACTGGTGCAGGAAGGACATTACATGTAAAAGCGCATTACACATTTATATTATAACCAGAGAGAGGAGAGAGAGACAGATTAAAAGCAAGAAGCTGCTGGACTTCAAAAGGAGCAACATGAGCTTTCACAGAGAGCTTTTGAGTGGCTTCTCCTCCTCCTGACATCCTGCTGCCGCACAATCAGAGCTGTGTTTACTGCAGGAAAGACCCAGAGCTCTTGACAGCGGAAACCCTCTTCTTGAGGGAGATTCTCTGCACAAGACTGCCATTGAGGCTCAGGCTGGAGACAAGGCAGCCATTGTGGATCTGAAGATGCTGAGAATTCTTTAATCGCTGCAGCATAGAATTAATATCTAGTCATATATCTTTTATCTGCTAGTCTTATTTATTTCCTTCTAGAATAAATTCACTGCTTCGGAAAACCTTGAGAAACCACCTGAACTTTTCAGTTTCTAGTGTAAAAGTAAGATATTAAAGGGCACCTATTTAACCCTTTATAAGATGTAAGATAAGCCTTTGGTGTCTCCAGAATGTGGCTGTAAAGTTTCAGCTCAAAATACCCATCAGATAATTTATTAGAGCCTCCAGAATCTGCTCATTTTGGTGTCGGAATACATGTTTTTGTAGCCTGTGGCCTTAAATCCAAATGAGCTGTTTCCCCCCGCCCACCGTTCCCACGTACGTGTCTGATTCTCATCATGCGTTACGTATGTCAGATAAACAACACAGTGACAGAGACAGACTCAGATGAAGCTGAAATATGGCTCATTAATCAAAAATACCAAGTAAGTTCATTTTATGTATTTGTGTGGAGTTTATATAAGCCTTTCTGAAATTAAGAGTCTAACACAAATGCCCTTTGCAGTACACACACACACACACACACACACACACACACACACACACACACACACACACACACACACACACACACACACACACACACACACACACACACACACACTTATTAATGTATACAGACAGCATGCGGCCATGATGATTATAGCAGTTAAGAACTACATGGTGATTTTATTGTCTTTATTACAAACATGCTCTGTTTTAAAAACATTTTAAACTTATAAAACGTAGAAAAATCTAGCAATTATAGCAAATAGTTCTAGCAAATATTTGAATCCAAGTTTATTTGCAAAAAAAAAAGTTCTGTGGAAATGCGTATACAGTTGAAGTCAGAATTATTAACCCCCCTTTGAATTTATTTATTTATTTTTTAATATTTCCCAAGTGATGTTTAACAGAGCAAGGAAATGTTCACAGTATGTCTTGATAATATTTTTTTCTTCTGGAGAAAGTCTCATTTGTTTTATTTCGTCTAGAATAAAAGCAGTTTTTAGTTTTTTTTAAAAAACATTTTAATGTCAAAATTATTAGCCCCTTTAAGCTATATATTTTTTCGATACTCTACAGAACAAACCATCGTTATACAATAACTTGTAATCAGTTATTAGAAATGAGCTATTAAAATGATTTTGTTTAGAAATGTGTGGAAAAATCTTCTCTCTGTTAAACAGAAATTGAGGAAAAAAATAAACAGGGGGGCTAATAATTCTGACTTTAACTGTATATATTCAACAGTTCTGTCTGGTTCTTGAATCTGACTGGCTGATAGCCGTGCGATATTCTGCAAATAACAGCACTTGTACAGGCTCTTAACCCTTCACCCTTGTGTATTATCAGTTATTAGAAATGAGTTATTAGAACTATTATGTTTAGAAATGTGTTGAAAAAATCTTCTCTCCGTTAAACTTCCTTTAGAAATTGGGGAAAAAATAAACAGGGGGGCTAATAATTCTGACTTTAATTGTACATGTTATTATAGAAACATGGTGCCTGTCAATCAATTTGGTGGGCAGGGAAAACCGCATTCCTACGTCACGTTGCGGTGGACCTCAAATTCCCTGGGATTTGGGTCCTATTTTAAAGTCACGAGAACAAAAAAGAGACTTGTTGCGTTTATATCACTCCAATATGACTGTGGACACACTATACCTGCACACAGTTCTGTCATTATAGGTGCACTTTAATATATGCTTTGTTCTGACAACATTTCATCCAAATTTCAAATCAAAATATTGTCATCTAGAGAATTTCCTCCAAAAAAGACAATTGGCCACAACAAATTTGTTTTGACTGATTTGTTTTATTTAGTCAATTAAAGTTCATTTAAAAAGAAGAATGCTGTAAAAGCGATTAGTAGACTTTACTTAAAGTGAGTAAATCATTGTCTTAAAATGGGCTGAAATGTAAATTATTTGTATGAATAATTTAAAAATTATTTTGTTGTTCATTCATACATTCATTTTCCTTCTGCATCATTCATTCATTCATACATTCATTTTCCTTCTGCATCATTCATTCATTCATTTATTCATTTTCCTTCTGCATTATTCATTCATTCATTTTCTTTTCGGCTTAGTCCCTTTATTAATCTGGGGTTGCCACAGCAGAATGAACCGCCAACTTATCCAGCATATGTTTTACACAGCGAATGCCCTTCCAGCTGCAACCCATCACTGGGAAACACCCATACACACCTATTCACATACACTATGGACAATTTAGCTTATTCAATTCACTTATAGCACATGTCTTTGGACTTTGGGGAAAACCGCAGCACCTGGAGGAAACCCACGTCAACACGAGGAGAACACGCAAACTCCACACAGAAATGCCAACTCGAACCAGCAACCTTCTTGCAGTGAGGCGACAGTGCTAACCACTGAGCCACCATGTCACTGAATTTGTTTTTAAGTAAACAGATTTTCTTTTTTTTCACATAAACTAACCACTTTTTACAGTGAAGAAGAAAAAACTAACATACGTTTAGGTAATTATATTAATTATACATTTAGGTATTATATTAACTATATAAATTATTTATATTAATCATACTCACAAATTTAACATTGGTAAAAAAAAACTTCATTATTTAATGATAAATGCATATAGAAATAACAAAAAATCATTAAAATGTAGAATTTATTTATATAAATAATGTTTAATTTCTTACACAAACTGATTGTTTAATTTTATAAGACCTCAATTTATAATCAGATAATCAGGAGTCATGGGTATTTATCTTGTTGCCTTATTCAGCTTATTCTTCGCGTACAGGTGGGCGCAGCCATTTGAATCTTTTTGGCTTGAGACTTCCAGTCTCATTCACTTCCATTCATTTTTAGATGTTAAAAACAGTTCATTATGCTGTTTGAAGTTTCTTTTTATATTATTCTGCTTTGTTTGAATAATCATGCAAACACTTGTTTGTCAAGTAGTTTGACCGTTTTCTGCGGTTTATTATTCCTAGTCTTTTCCCCCTAGGAAACTTAATCGGAAGCTCAAAAACAATCGCAAAAACAAGCAAACTTCCCCATTGAAGAATAAGGTCAATATGTTGTTTGTTTTCTTTTGTTTCTTTTTTTTACCCTCAAAGTGCCAGTAGATGTTGGCTTGCATTTTATGAACCAATAAGTACCATAGTATCAGCTAAAATCTTTCAGGTGGGTACAATTTTGTAGTGAACTATCCCTTTAAACAGCAGTTTTTAACATCGATAATAAATATTTCTTAAGCAGCAAATCACCATATTAGAAGAGTAACAGCTACCTTTCATTTGTATTGTTTTTGATTAAATAAACTGTGGGAGCAAATATGACATCAAGCCCAAAAGCAATCAGACTTACTGCATTCACCCCAGCACCACTAACAGCAAAAGTGGGTCCAAGAAGACATGCTACAGATTTTATAACGTTCTAACATGTGTGTACTACTTATATGAGAATTACATGTGTTCCTACAGGAATCCAAGGTGTTTTAAAAAAAGATCTACATGCAACTCGAGCATGTGTGTTCATAGAATACAGCAATGCATTTAAGAGAGGTTATCCAAGGATGTCAAATAATGCTAAGTGCCTCTGACACACAGTGATTTATTGGTGCTGAGAGGACGAATGCTTCTGAACTGATCCTGCACTGACAGACTCCAACATTGCTTGCTTGGATGATGAACATGCAAACAAGGGTCACATGAATTAATGATGAAGGTGCTTTACAACACAAAAGATGCTCAAGAGATGGATGCCATCAAACTAAGACAGACTAGCTGTGAGCCCAATTTTTATGTACTGCATTATTTTAGTTAGCTAACAAATGCATTGTTATCTACACACTGCTATACACCATACTACAAAACAGTCGAGCATGTCCATAAAGTGAAGTGCACACACCTAAGAAAGTTACAGGAGAAAGAGCGAAGCTAATGCACTGGGACGTAAATTGAATGGCCACGGCTAGGTCAAGTATGCTGCCATTACTTGTGCTATGAGTTATTGATTGTGGCTGGAGATGCTTATGCTTAAGAGAGCAGAGATACTCACCTTAAGATGAGATAGCCTTAAGTTGAGATGCCAACTTGTCTCTATACATACGGTATATACTACCATTTATATAGGATTGAGGTTAGTAAGAGGTTTAAAAAGTAGTCACTTATGCTCATTGCATTTATTAGATCAAAAATACAGTTAAAACTATGGAGTTTTGGCACTGAAAATAACATTTGCAGAAAATTTGGCAATATCAAATCATTCTTGACAGAAATCTTCTCTGGTTCATTTGCTCTGTAATTCTTATTGAAAGCACTGACTTTTTCCATTATATGTATTGTCACATTTGTATATCATGATTTGATATCACTCTACTATCACGACATTTACCCAGCAGGCACACAACATCATAAAATGTTAATATTAGGTTAGATTTAGGTTGTGATGTCAGGTGACCCAAATTCAATGTCTAGCCAGTGTCTAAGGACAACGTTATTTTAATGTGCAATAACGACGTCAAATGATGTTGATATTTGGTTGATTTTAGGTTTTGTTGAAAAGTGACCAAAATCTAATGTCAAGCCATTTTAAACCAACGTCATTTTAACGTCAAAAACTGACATTTATTTGTCAGGTATGGCAACCAAAATCCAATGTCTCCCTATTTGAATTATCTGTCAAATGCCAAGGATAACAGTTTAAAGGTATAACCCTGTCTTAGCCATGTTTCCATCCAAAAATTCAAATTAACTTTATGCGCAAAACTGGATTATCGCATAAAAGACAAGCGAATAAAGCAGCGTTTCCATCCAACGAGTCAAAGTGAACAAAATCATCACTTCCTGATTATCTGGCGCCAAATATCAACAGTAAAAACGGAATTTGCTGTGGTAGGAGAAGCTCCGTGATTCTTTTTTCATTTAATAAATGATGTGCACCTCAAAAGACAATCCTGACACGAAGTGAACGCGCACACGTTTGAAGGCGTGAGGTGCGGAGCACGGATGCTCTTGATTCTGGAGGTCATTAATAATATAATAACACTAATACTGAAATGGTTACGGTGTTTTAGAATGACCAAAACAACATTTCAGACATTTTAAAATGTGCTCAGTCTGATGGTTTATCCATTCACACAAATTTTCATCATCACATGATCTCTTATAACAAAATTACATGACTTTTTTTAATGTGCATACTGGAATTTGTTTGCTAAGTTTTTCCATCACAGTTTATGTGCATCTTTTCTTATCAAATAAAAAGTTTATCCTACTCAGTTATGCGCATAGGTTTTTTATGCTCATTTTCAAAATTGATGCACATTTTGGCGTTTCCATCAACCGGTTTTTATGCGCATATCTAAAATGTGCATTAAAATAGGTGGATGGAAACGAAGCTATTTTCTGAAAGATCACCATATTACCTGTGCCCACTGCCCTAGAAATATATGTGTAACATTGTTAACCTATGTATAAAACTGGAGGAACAGATGTAATAATGGTTATAAAATCTTTTTTTCTGTCTTTTGTCCTTTTTTTGTTTTGTTTTGTTGCTTGTTTTGTTTGTTGTTGTTTTGTTGTTGTATTGCTCTGTGTTGCTTTAAGATCAAAATAAAAATGATATAAAAAAAAAAAAAAATCCAATGTCTGACAGACGTTAATAGTGGTTACGTCCACACAATGTCAAGTCATCATTAGATGTTGATATTTGGTTGATTTTAAATTGGACGTTGGACACTGACGACCTCCTGACGTTGGGTTCTGATATCAATCCGATTTTCATTTCCAAACAAAATGCAATATCCCCACAACATTGGGGTACAACGTCAATCTGATGTCATGTTGACGTCCTGTGACTGCTGGGTATAGATAAAGTCATTTAAATACTTTAACCAAATTTCTTTAATTGGTTAAAGGTCAAAACGGCCAATGTTAGGGAAAGTTGCTCTTGACTCATTTTTTTTAAGTAACAAAATGCATTGCATAGCTACTTTTTAAGGAATGTAATGTGTTATTTTTGTGGGAAATTTTAGCTAGACTTTAGATAGTAATACATTACTTTTAAAAATAACTTTTCACAACACAGAAAATGGCTTAAAATCTGATTGAACTGCTAATTTTTCTGCCCAATGACCCAATTTAATGTTAGAGGTAAACACCTTTTTCAGAGGTCTAGTAGTTTATTTATGTACACATGCTTAGCCTATGATCTTAACTGCTGATGAGAAATCAGGCAAAACATAGAATCTGATGTAAAAAGTAGCAGGTTTACTGATTTGCATGTAAAAACATAAAAAACCAGTTCCTGAAATAATCTGATTTTTGATAGTTCTCAACTTATTTTGAATGAATGCATTCAATGTGGGTAAAGTAATGTTTAATAACAGTATAACATCGCTCAAGTAAATATTAAATATTTACTATATACTTACATTTACCCCACAACAGAGAGAACTATAACTCAACTTCAAAATAGGAATTTAGGTCTTATGTTTATATATTTTGTAACTTTTTGGGAGTGTACCATATTAGCATATGCAAGTCATGAAATTCAACTTGAAAATTGGATTTCATATGGTCTTGGTAATCCTGAACGGTCATCCAACCCTCCCTCTTTATGATTAAGAGCTTCAGACTGGTTTGTTTGCTGGATGCCAGCAGCCGTCTGAGGCAGAAGCTCATGAGTGTGTTATTTGATCTGACTGGAATAAAGCAGTGATTCAGCCGTAAGCAGAGAACAATGCAATTAACCAGGCTCTGGATTAGCATTTCACCACTGCTGTACATGAGTAAAGACACAAAGAGATGGAAATGATAGAGTGTCAGTGGGTGTGGATAAAAAGAGAATAATGTTAATGTACGGTAGATTTGATGAAGATATGACCGATACTGTACTTAAAGAAATAGCTCATTTACTAGTGCTGTAAAACCACTTTTCAGCACTAAATGTGATGGAGATATTTAGCAGAATATGATAAAGCTGTTTCAGGCATACAGATATGGAACTGAAGGTGAGTAAATATAAAAATATATAAATAAAATCAGATTTTTCTTTTTGTTTTTTCTTAAGAAACACATTTATTGCAAGCAAAGACAAAAAAATCATATCTGCCAAAAATACACATGATGAAAGCATAACAACAATCGAATAATAAAACAATAATAGTAAATTGCCACTCAGACTGGTTGTATCTACATAAGCAGTTATATCATGTGAGTATGTACAATATGTGTGTTTGGTGTAAGGTGATCCACAAAATTAGCATTCAGACTTCCAGCTGTGTGACCGGTTCAAACTCGGCAGATGGTGTCTGAAACTGTAGGAAAGGGCATGTTTGTGTTTTTGTGTGTGTATACTGTATGTCACATCCCTTTAATACACACTGCACGAGGAGTGTGTGTATCTGTGTAAGTATATACGCAAGTCTGTGTTTGTGTGTCGGCTGCCTAGAGGTCACTGGAAGCTGAGCTGCTAAAAATAAGCAGATTTGCTCTGACAGGGACAGTGATTCACAACCACAGCAGTGCCATATTTCCTCAACAAACTCACATCTCACAACAAGCAAGTGACCCCTGATCTCCCTTTCTTTCAGAATGTCATTTCACCATTATTTAAAGTCTGGGGTGAAAACCAAATTGCACTGGCTGATGCAAAATGATTCTGACAGATGACAAGATAAGACAGAAATCTTCATCATTATGACCATACAGTATGTATACAGTATGTACAGCTGAAGACAAAATTATTGGCCCTCCTGTGAACTTTTTTCTTTTTCAAATATTTCCCAAATAATGTTTAACAGAGAAAGCTATTTTATCACAGTATTTCCTATAAGATTTTTTCTTCTGGAGAAAGTCTTATTTGTTTTATTTTGGCTAAAATAAAAGCAGTTTTTAATTTTTTTAAATGACATTTTAAGGTCAATATTACAGTTTTTGTCAGTAGCTTTGGTGCATTTCTCACAACACTATTTACATTTGCCCAACAGTTAGTGCATTTCTCAAAACAATTAGTACAAACTGCAAAACCTAGTTGATAACCTGCAAAAGCGCGTCACTTGCTCAAAATGGAGAGCTCATTCCTCAAAAGCAATTATTCATGTCAATGAATGTGTCATCAAGATGAAATGTCCTGACACCATTGTTTATGAACAAGATAGTCAAATGGCTTTGTCATGTTTTCATTATGACAGTTTACTCTGTTAATTTTTTCCAATGCAAAAAAGTCAGATTTTGGTGACACTGGTTAAAAATGCTAAAGACAGCACTATATACTATTTGCATAGCCATTTGAAAACTACAGTAAAGTTAGACATCACTGAATTTAGTGAGGAATCTGAGTACAAGACACTGAATATGTATGTTTCACATTTTTACTGCATTTGCTCTTTACAATTATAATTTATTCACAGCATTGTGCAAAAGAATAAATACACCCTTATTTACAACAAACATAAACTCCCTTTGGGTAGAGCTGTGCACAACTGTAAACAATATTGCAGTACATATTGGCACTGAACCTACAACATACACAGATCTGTAAATCATTCATGAAATTGTTCAATTTAGAAGACATTTTCAAAAAAAAAAGATTTAAAGTTTTTAAATAAAATTAGTTTAACATGTTTGTATTTAATGATGACTAAAGTAATGAAATGAGGACTATTAGTTTTATATGGACTGACTATTCAGCATTCACAAGTTTAGTTATTTTTGACTGACATGACATAAGCAAAGGATAATGTTATAAAACAGCAGAGAGTTGTCTGAAAGCAATTGATGCATGTCCAAAAGCATTTGCAATTTGCTGGAAGGAATGAGAGACTGCTACTATGATGTGCACAAATGACTAATTGTTTTGAGAAATGCATTAACTGTTGTGCAAATGTAAATAGTGTTGTGAGAAATGCACCAAAGCTACTGAGAAAAACTGTATTAGCCCCCTTAAGCAATGTTTTATTTTTCTCGATTGTCTATAGAACAACCCATTTTTATACAATTACTATGACAATTAAATTACAATTACTTAATATAAATATAAATTATTACTGTTATTACTATTATGTTGTTTGCCTGAATGTACTATATTTATTAGATATGTGTTTGAGAAATTTAATACTCATGTGAGGTTCAGATTTGTTTTATTTTATAAACGTCTGATAATATTTCTCTCAAATTTCAATTAATAATATTATTTATACATTTAAAAAAGACAGACAGACAGACAGACAGACAGACAGACAGACAGACAGACAGACAGATAGACAGACAGACAGACAGACAGATAGATAGATAGATAGATAAAAAATAATAGAAAGTAAAAAGTAGACTGCAAATCAAAAAATCATTTGCAGACACACACGTGCACTTACTTGCAAGGGAGGATGCGGACCACATCATTTAGCTGATAACCTTCAATACACACCGCACAATGATTAAAATCTGGCTCTGTTTCCTGCAAAACATGAACAAGACAAGGTATAAACATAAGCCTTTATTTATGAGTCAAAATGTAGCTAAAAAGTGAAAATGTCAACATTAGAAGCAGCATAAGGCATCATTAGGCCAGATTTAGTGCTACTGTATTTGCCAGTCAAATAAGAACAGCACAATGATACACAGCAGGAACTAGCAAACCAGGCAATTTTAACAGATGCTAAAATGCAATAAATGACCATTGCACAATCTAAACAAATCATCATTTGTACAAAAAAATTATGCACAGCTGCATTTTTGTGCAATGCTACTCATCCTGCTGCTCATCATTTGTTGAATGGGATCAGCTACAAAAATAAAATAAAATAAAATAAAATTTTAATTACAAAAATGCAAAATAAATACATAAATAAAAAAATAATAATTAAATTTAATAAAATTTAAAAATTGGGCAGTGAGTAGCACGTTCGCCTCACAGCAAGAAGGTCGCTGGTTCGAGCCTCGGCTGGGTCAGTTGGCGTTTCTGTGTGAAGTTTGCATGTTCTCCCCGTGTTCACGTGGGTTTCCTACGGGTGCTCTGGTTTCCCCCACAAGTCCAAAGACATGTGGTACAGGTGAATTGGGTATGCTAAAATTGACCGTAGTGTATGAGTGTGTGTGTGAATGAGTGTGTATGGGAGTTTCCCAGTGATGGGTTGCGGCTGAAAGGGCATCCGCTGCGTAAAACATATGCTGGATATGTTGGTGGTTCATTCCGCTGTGGTGACCCCAGATTAATAAAGGGACTAAGCCGAAAAGAAAATGAATAAATAAATAAAAATAAAATGTAAAAATAATAATAAAATAAAATAAAAAACTAAATAAAATAAAAACTAATTTAGTTTCCCCCTATTCAATATGACTTCAATATATATATATTTTTTAAGTTTTATAATTAATGCAATTACAATAAAAAAAATATATATAACACAAAATAACTCTTAACATAACTCTCTTTAGGACATTTGGATCCTCTCTACTACTGTATCTCTATTTCAGCATCATACTCCATTAATAATAAATATGTATGCTGGCCTTACGACACGGATCTGTGAGAAATGAGAATAACACAGGTGTGGAATTCTCTTTTAAACTCTTGCCAATATCCTCTGAGTACCTGCATTTCGCTACATATTGATCTGATCTCTTGACCTCCTCCTTGCATTCATGTCGCCCAGCTATGCTAAAGTGCACCATTTAAGCTTCAGCTAAAACACTCATACAGTTGATTGGAAAGTGAAGCAAGCTTCTTGAAATATTTCAAGACTGAAATGACCTTTATAGTTACAACAGCAAAATATATTGTGAATAAACCTGTATGTATACAGTATATGAAACAATCACTGGTTGAGCCAAGCATGCATCTCGTTACATGATTCACATAATGTAGGATGTATGAAATGTCTAGCACGGCATAATGCACATTGTTTTACACATGCTACTTTTACAATACTTTCTTTCTACTGCTACATTACTTTCTACTTTTACAATTCACTACTTAAAAATCAATTGCATAGGAGCATATTGTGCATGGTTAACTTTCCATTAGTAGTAAGCTAATATTTCAGCTAGCATGTTATTTTAAACACACAGCTCCTGTGACAAGTGAATACCTGTATTCTATTTACAGCAGTGACACAAATAAAACTGAGTAATATGCCCTACATCTACAAACTGAAAACAAATTGCAAGCCTCACTATATAAACAGTTCATTTTTTTAAAGATGGATCAAAAAAAGTTATGGTAATAGCCTATAAATACAATATGTCAAAAATAATACAAAATATTTATAATATTACACATTTTCCTGCATGGTTTGTGGGTTGGTGGGGCTTTTAGTAATAAATAGGGTCTATACATACAATCATTATGGATTGAAGTGGTTGTGTGTCACACATTACTGCAAATTAAATGGGTCATCTGGGGTTTCAATGCGAACATGTCCATACTCTGCATTGTACACATAATGAATCCATCATTACTATTATTAGATGACTGCATGTCATTCTGACCATTCCAAGTGTATTTTGTGTCAAATAATTCCAAATGCTCACAGACCCCATGGAGAAAACATTCATACATTCCATCAGTGCAGTTCAAGAAATTCATGTCAACTGCCAGGCAAAAAAAGCTGCTGAAGTAACAGTGTCTCTATCTAGTTATTTCAGGGTGGCTGAGCAGAGAGAGCGATCGTTCGGCAGATTTAGTGGATACGATGTGTCAAAGATGCTGTATTTCTCTGGCTCTGCTTTCAGCCCATATGTCATTTGAATGACCCATGAGGTCAGCGTGAAGCCATTCTTGACACCCCCTAGGAAACATTGCCTGCTTGTAGGAGTTACTAGTGATTATCATGCTTTATTTAAACTAAAAAGTAAATAAAATAAATAAAACTGAATGAAAACATAAAAATAAAAGCTCATCCAAAATTTTAATAAACTGTAAAATCATATATTTCCTAGAGGTGGGTTGCGGCTGGAAGGGCATCCGCTGCGTAAAACATGTGCTGGATAAGTTGGTGGTTCATTTCGCTTTGGCGACCCCGGACTAATAAAGGGACTAAGCCGAAAAGAAAATGAATGAATGTAAAATCATATACACTCACGGCCACTTTATTAGGTACACCTGTCTAACTGCTCGTTAACGCAAATTTCTAATCAACCAATCACATGGCAGCAACTCAATGCATTTAGGCATGTAGACATGGTCAAGACGATCTGCTGCAGATCAAACTGAGCATCAGAATAGGGAAGAAAGGTGATTTAAGTGACTTTGAACGTGGCATGGTTGTTGGTGCCAGATGGGCTGGTCTGAGTATTTCAGAAACTGCTAATCTACTGGGATTTTCACGCACAACCATCTCTAGGGTTTACAGAGAATGGTCCGAAAAAGAGAAAATATCGAGTAAGCGGCAGTTCTGTGGGCGCAAATGCCTTGTTGATGCCAGAGGTCAGAGGACAATGGCCATACTGGTTTGAGCCGATATAATGGCAACAGTCACTCAAATAACCACTCATTACAACAGAGGTATGCACTGACGTAACACGTCCAACCTTGAGGCAGATGGGCTACAGCAGCAGAAGACCACACTGGGTGCCACTCCTGTCAGCTAAAAACAGTAAACTGAGGCTACATTTCACACAGGCTCACCAAACTTGGACAATAGCAGAAAAATGCTGCCAGGTCTGAACAGTCTCGATTTCTACTGTGACATTCAGATGGTTGGGTCAGAATTAGTAAGCTGTATCTAATAAAGTGGCCGGTGAGTGTATATGTATAATAATAATAAAAAAAAAAAAAACAGACTTAAAATGTAACTTCATCAGCAAAACATTAAAACAATTTCATTACATTTCTAATAAATTAACAGCTCTAGTTAATTGATTGAAATACCAAATAAAAAACTGCTTAAGTGAACTATAATAATTATTAAAAAACACTATTAAAAAAATAAATGTTTCTTTTAATGTTCCTGTTGATTTCTACTATAGGGAAATAAAATACTATTAATGAAAACTGTACAATCCAGCATGTAATTAATGAAGACAATCAATTTTTAAAAATCCAACAGTGAAACAATACCAGTTTGCCATTGTAAGCAACATAACATTATATTATCTAACAATAACTTGATGTCTATGACGCTGGAAGGGCTCTTACATAAAACAAATAAAATGTGTAATCACAACGTCCTATTAGATTTGGTGTTACATGGCAAACCAACCAGCAGTACTGTTTATACATACTATTTATATAGTGTACGATAAATATACCTCTAGTAGCAGGCGACGCATCACTCAGGCAGCTAACTAGACCTCCGTGTGCGAGTAGCCATTTAGAAAGTGACAAAAATCCTCGCAGGTTTTATATCACACTCTGCCCTGTTCTTCCTGGAAGCACCTTCTCTACTTTAGATGCTATTTCCGTCACCTGACAGTGTCCTGTCGAGTCTGCATGGTCAAGGTCATGTTGTGGTGAGTGGTGTTTGGTTTCTAATGGGCCCCTCTCAGAACTAGAGTCATCGACTGTGGTCCCTGCAGAGGGACGAGGCTGATACCCACAGGCCAAAGCAGTAAAGCTGTAAAGATGCTTCTTTGCTGAAAAAACAAGTCATAACTGATCGAAGATGTGTAGGTGATTGCTTTCGAAGAAAAAAGTAACAGTCAGTTAGACATATTTTTTCTTAGTTGTTTTTAAACAATGTAGATTGTGCCAAAGCAGCTTTCCAAAGAAAACAGGCAATAATCGAAAATCAGGTATGAAGTTACAACTGTGTGAAGCAAGTTCAGTACACTGGACATATTCTGTTCCACAGAATGCAGTTGAATGTTTAGTTAGTTCACAGATGATTCAATTTAGTTTTATGTAACAGACATAGCTCTAATGATCACAACGAAGCAAATCGAAGGCAACAAGAGTTGTTTTCATCACCCAGTTTAAATGCACATTTTGAAGTATCAAATCAGAAACAAGTTAAATATCGTATAAATGTTAACATTTAAAAATGTAAAATTTAAAACCCTGAATGGCCTAGCTCCCCAGTACTTGAGGGAGCTCCTGGTGTATTACAGCCCCTCACGTCCACTACGCTCAATAAACTCTGGACAATTGATTATTCCCACAATATCAAAATCCACTGTAGGTGGTAGATATTTCTCATATCTGGCATCTAAACTCTGGAACAGCCTTCCTAGGACAGTTCGGGAGGCAGACACACTCTGCCAGTTTAAAACTCGATTAAAGACACTAGATTAGTAATACAAATGATTTTGAAATCCAAATCCTCTAAAGGATTGTTAGGCTGCATTAATTAGGGCAACCGGAGCCGGGAACATGTTCAAAAAAACACTATAATTTTAACGGCATCTACGCTTATGTTAAGTCTTTCCTTATCCTGAGGTCTCCATTATCCTGGACCAGGCCTTATTCTGAGCTGATGCTGTGGTGGTTATGGAGAAGTGGAGTGAGTGAGACTGATTCCTAAAAGACTCCAGTGACAGACAAGTCTCCGCATTGATCCTGTGGGCCAGCCTGAACACCCGTTGGTGACCTCACACCTGCAGTTCTCCACGATGGATATCCAGCTTTCTTCAGCCTCCGGCACCTAGACTGCAACTCTGCACAAGTAGTTTGGCCATAGGAAAAATGGTCAAAAAGTTTTTTTTTTTCTTCACTTTCGTCAATTGGTGAAGTTTTGTTCCTTGCCACTGGCTTGCTTGGTTTGGGACTTGTGGAGCTGCGTATTGATGGATTTGCTCTTCAGTGTTTAAACTTTCAGCAGTGAAAATTAAACCACACTGAACTGAACTTCAACTCTGAAAACTGGACTGACACAGTTTCATTTTACTAGAACTTCTATGTTAAGCTGCTTTTCTACATTGTAAATGCGCTGTAGAAATAAAGATGAATTGAAAAAGATGAATCAAAAACAAGTGATAAAAAACGTTTTATGCTCACTTGATGTGTTTTTTTTTTTTTAACTTTTTTTACTTAATGCTGCATAAAGGAGATAATACAAATAATGCTAGATTAAAAATAATTTGCAGACAAATCCTGACATAGCCAACACTACACAAACTTAACTAGTCAGCTGTTTCCACTGATGGTGTCTTGCAGGCCAGCAGACACATGACGTCAACATAATGTCAGTTTGACATTGTGCCCCAATGTTGTGGGACGTTGCATTTTGTTTGGAATGAAAATCAGGTTGACGTCAGAACCCAGCGTCAGGCCAACATCAATGTCCAACATCGTACAGATGTTCCATTTTGGTTACTTTCTAACACAACCTAAAAACAACAAAATATCAACGTCTAATGAGATTACAGCTTGAAGTTGTGTGGACGTTACCAATATGACGTCTATCAGACATCGGATTTTGGTGCCATTCTTGACAAATAAATGTTAGTATTTGACATCAATATGACATTCTTTAAGATGCTGGCTCGATGTTGGATTTTGGTCACTTTCCAACACAACCAAAAACCAACCAAATATCAACGTTATTTCACATCATTATTGGACGTCAAAATAATGTTGTCCTTAGACACTGGTGACCTAAATCTAACCTAATATTAACATCTTATGACATTGTGTGTCTGCTGGGTGGTTCCTCGTTTACTAGGATTACTAATACCACCATTAGCTTCTCAAAGAACTTTAAGAAAATGCACCTAATTTGCTTATTTTCTGAAAATATTGGATTCACCTTAGCTTAGAAACACAGCTAGTGGCAAGAATTCAAAGCTTCACCAATTGACTGAAAATAAGGGAAAAGTTAATCTCTAAACAAAAATGTTCTCACCATTAACTCACACTCAAGTTCATGAATTTCTTCTGTTGAATGCAAAAAAATGGTTTTAAAGAATGTCAGAAATCAGCCATAGACATCTATACTATAGTTGGAATAAAAAACTACTATGGAAGTCAATGCTGTATTTTTCCAACATCCTTCAAAATAACATCTTTGGTGTTACTGAAGAAAAAAATTCAAGCAAGTTTGGAACAAGTGGAGTATGAGTAAATGATGGCAAAACATATTTTTGGTGAACTATCCCTTTAAGGAGAAACCAGACTTGGCTGAGTGACCAGTTGTTTTCTTGCCAAAAAAAATGAATAGGTAGAGCTGCAATCCAATCAGAAATATACACCGAAGTGACGACTAAGTGATGACCAAGCAGAAGATGACTGCTTTATCAGTGGCATTGAGCTTCATTCTGAGAAATTAGAGGTGCAGATCCCAATCAGCCCACAGAGGACTTATTCAAACATCCAAAGGGATCCATGTTGAGCATTTGTACCATCAACGAAAGGTCTGCCATGAAGATAGAGAGGTAAAGGAACACAGACAGATGTTCTCTCACTCAATCTCTACCGAGCATGACCTCTCAGATGAAAGGTTTCAATTTCTTGCAGCACTTCTCCAAGGCCACTGATGTTTTATTCATGGCTGATGATGTGAGCTGACCTTGACTGGGCTGTGATACGCAGGCAGTGACTGGCACGGCTCCACCCCTTCCCCAAACCTAACAGCTGTGAAGCCCGTCCTCATCGCTCACCTGACAGTCATTCACCTTTACACAGGTCAATGTCTTACTTTGGACTTTGTTGAACATTCAGTAAGATGACTTCTAGAGATGAACCTAACTGGACTGCCATCAATATTTAACAGCCAATTATTGATTAAATTAAGACAAAGGTCATAAATATAAAAGGCCAAAGATTTATGGTCAAATTTACAAACGGCTTGCGTCAGCACAAAATGAAAACCCTCTTTTAGTGTTGGTGTTTACTAAAATCCCTCAGAGGAAATCATTTGTAATGAAAAGGTGTGTCTGACCTCATTGCAAATGCATTTTTTCAGACACAAATAAGCATGGGTGGGGAGTATTTAAATGAATCATGCAATATGACTTTTTTTAAGGTTTGTGGTTAAATCTACTGGTATTTGGACCATTGTTTAACAAACAAAAAGTCTTAACCTACTTTGTGCTTGACATTTTGCTGCTAGCAAGAGGAAAACAGAACAGAAAGTGTGTGGTAGAAGAAAGAGAATTTTCTACATTCATTATTTGGAAAGCCACAAGAAGAAGAAGAAGACAATTCGTGCTGTGTTAGAATGGTAGTCATTATAGAAATTAGCTGCTTGTTTATTATTTTATTTGTTTTTAGCGATTGGCGGTGTTAACCTAAATCAAAAAGCACTAAAATTATTTAGCTAATTAGGGCTGTGCAATTAATCGAAATCGAATCGCAATCATGGTTTTAAACGTTGCAATTAGCTAATCGCAAGAGGCTGCGATATGAATATATATTATTTAATATTCCCAACCCAGAGTAATTGCATGACTGCCGTCTGTGTGTGACAGTCTTACTAGCCAATTAAGTGAGCACACTTTCGTTCTGCCTATTCAGAATAGTACAACAGAACAACGCAAAACTCCCACAATAAAAAAAAAAAACAGGAAAGCGCTGACAAGTAGGATGATGACGTCTGCTGCTTCAAAAGCATTAACAGACGAATTAATATCAAAGAAAACAGCACGTCGGTAATATGGAAATATTTTGGTTTCAAAGTCATAGACACCGAACAAAAACAGGTCATTTGTAATAGATGTAGCAGAATTGTTGCCACAGCAAATCCACCAACCAGCACCTAAAGAAGCACCACAGATGGCTATACTGTATGAGGAGTGTGATTGAGCTGAAGCTTAACTAAAAAATGTAATCGCAAATCAAATCGCAGTATCTGTCAAAAAAATTGCAATTAGATATTTTCCCTAAATCGCACAGCCCTACAGCTAATTACTTCAACCCAAATTAAAAACAAAACTGAAAATATAAAAATTAAACCAGCTCAAAATGTTACTAAATAATAAAACAGTACAAGAACATGAATGAAAGTATCACTCACTATAGACCATTTTGAGGGATGTAAACAAAAACAATGGTCCCAATGCATTTCCTGTTTTAAATGTTTAATTTCTGTAGCTTCTGAGAATCCAAAAAGAGCCCCATATTGATAACTTAATGTTAAAACAGCTATCATAACATTATTTATGATTGAATTGCCTCTTGTTACGGTTATGAAGTAGTTTGATAACAAGCAGGAAATGTTCATGGGCCAATGACATGACCACCTTGAAATGGTCTATATACAGTATGCAAATATTTTATCAGCATATAATTTAAAGATGAAAGTTTTGAATCAATTAACAGTTCTTGTTAATTGGTATCGTTACTGGTACATATAATCTGTAGAAAAACCTGCAGAACTGAAACTAGAATAATCACTGGTGCTTTTTCGAGATCACAGCAAGTTAATTAACCGTGTTAAGTAAATCTGGTCCTTAGTATGCATTATATTATAATGAAAGTAATGATGCATTTACTGTGCTAGTCTATGACACATCTCTAGGTCAGAAACTAATTTAAAATTGAATCATTTTTTATAAACTCAGTGATTAAAAATTATTCCAATGCAATCTCTAGTGATGCTTTTACCGAAACTTTTATCAATTTCTCAGTAAATATAGACAATCTATTTTGGTGCATTTAAAGAAAACAGTTTAATTAAACTGTTAAATTAAAATAAGAGTTTATTCACACAGCATCTTTAGAAATATAAAGATAATACATTTAAAATCAAACATTTATTGCACAGAATTAAATTACACACCATAAAAAATTCTCTCAATTGTATATTTTTTGTTTATATTGATTTGGGTGTAAAAAAAAAATTAGGACTGTGATCTTACTTTGTTTTGTTAGATTAGTTCCCGTTTTGACTTTAGTACTGACTAACCTAATATCCACTACCTGACAAAAGTCTTGTCACCTATCCAAGTTTTATCATTTGGTATCAGAAGTGACTTATATAAAGGGCAAAGGCTTCTAGATTACACTTATTTTACCAAAATAAAATATGATCATGCCTTGATTTTTAATCATTTAATTAGGAGAGTAAGGTCTAACTTTGCTTAGACGAAAGTCTTGTCACTTAACAGAAATAATGTAGAGTATAGAATATAAAGTCTTCTTAATATTGTGTATGACTCCCATGAGCTTGGAGGACTGCATCCATACATCTCTGCAATGACTCAAATAACCTATTAATAAAGTCATCTGGAATGGCAAAGAAAGCGTTCTTCCAGGACTCCCAGAGTTCATCAAGATTCTTTTAATTCATCTACAATGCCTCCTCCTTCATCTTTCCCCAGACATGCCCAATAACGTTCATTTGTGGTGACTGGGCTGGCCAATCCTGGAGCACATTGACTTTCTTTGCTTTCAGGAACTTTGATGTGGAGGCTGAAGTATGAGAAGGAGCACTATCCTGCTGAAGAATTTGCCCTCTCCTGTGGTTTGTAATGTAATGGGCAGCAAAAATGTCTTGATTCCTCAGGCTGTTGATGTTGCCATCCACTCTGCAGATCTCTAACATGCCACCATACTGAATGTAACCCTAAATCATGATTTTTCCTTCACCAAACTTGACTGATTTCTGTGAGAATCTTGGGTTCATGCAGGTTCCAATAGGACTTATGCAGTATTTATGATGATTGGGATGCAGTTCAACAGATGATTCATTGGAAAATCTACCTTCTGCCACTTTTCCAAATGATCAACAAAGAAGTCAAGTTATTATTTGTTGCTCTTATAACTGAGATCGACTACAAGACTTTTGTCAGGTACTGTACAGTACAGGTATATGCACAAACATTATTGTAAAGCATCCTGTAGGAAACATTAAAACCAAAAGTTTTGTTTGTGCCATTTAGGTGTCTGCTTTTAAACAGCATGCACTGTGGACAGTAATGCATGGGTTCCTCCTAAAGTTGTAATTCATGTAAATGCAGTTATTGCGACTTGTAATTTACAAGAGGTATAATCACTTTACAGAATACAGCTGTAAACAAACAAGACCAGATCGAACACTGGGACGGAGAGTGACAACCATATTTAGCAGCAACGTGTACGTGTCCAGAGAATCTGTCATGAAGTGCAGAGATGCATTATGAATGGAGAATAACACAAACAGCTCCATAATAAGAAGCAGTGCTGCTAACTATAGCCTGGCAGAGATGGATAGAGAGAAAAGTAAACAAGAGATGACGTCAAAAGACCTCACCTTGTCCCCTCGTTTTACTGTCCTGGTAGTCAGCTTACTAATGGCCTTCTTGGCAGCATCTCCTAGCCGTCGCTATAGAAACAAAGGACAAGAGGAGAGAGTAATTCACATCACTTCACATTCACAGCTTGATTTAATGAAAAAGGAAATTAAAAAAAGTTGGGGAAGTAAAAGACTCTAACCTGTAAAAAAAATTAAATTCAGATTTTATTAAACAAGCTAGGACTGAGAAATAACACACGGGAGGATGCATTAGAGGTATTAATTGTGATAAAAGCAACATATCAGGCTGTCTATCAGGATTGTATACAGCAAATGAGACAGAGTTAGTGAAAGGCCTGACAGAGAGGGCTATAAATAAAAGACACTAAGTGCAGTCGGTGATGGGCGGTTCATTGTGTGTGTGTTTATGAGTGTTTGTTCTGAGATGTCCTCGCTCTTCATTCGGCCAGTTTATTGCTAAATAAACAGCTCCCAGATTTACTGCCGACAGTTTACAGAAAAAGCCAAGCAGGGCCAAAGGATTTGCGCTTGCTAAACCGTGTGTTTGCTATATTTGTGATGGTCTCAGAACGTCTTGACAAATATAGACACAAATAGACTTCTCTAAAAACTAACTCGTGAGGATGGTATGGTTCATAAAATGGCCAAATTATGTTTTAATTAACATCTAAAAATGCCAAAGGTATTAGGGTCAGTGTGTAATTATAATTAGCTTAATTAGAGATAAAAACGTCAATGGGAGGTACGGTATGTGTGTGTGTGCTTGTGTGTGTAAATGTATCGAATTATATTTGGATTAGATTTAAATCAAAACAATAAAATAGTGTATTAATCAGCTAAATGCCGCATTTATAATACTGTTTTTAAGTCTGAACGTGGTACGTTTTTTAAATGTTTGTGATGGAACTCACCAAAGCTGAATTTATTTGATAAAAAATACAGCATAATTGTAAGGTCATGAAAAAAAATCACACAGAGTAATTTGGTTGCACTGTGCAGACCTGTAACATTTGCTATTTTAACTAATTGGATTTATTTCTATTATCAAGGCTGAAACAAGGCATGCTACCATGATTTTTTTTTTTCTTGAATTAAAAGAAAGTGAATGAATACCATAAAGCAAACAAACAAACAAAATAAAAAAAATATATAAAAAAAATTAATTAATAAAAAATAAATAAATAAATAATTATTTTTTTTCTTGGATTAAAAGAAAGTTTAAATAAATACCATAAAGCAAACAAACAATCGAAATAAATAAATAAATTAATTAATTAATTTAAATAAACAAAAATAAACTAATTAATAAATTATTTATTTAATTATTAATTTTAAAAATAGTAATAATATAAATAAATAAATAAATAAATAAATAAATAAATAAATACAAATTCTTGGATTAAAAGAAAGTTTAAATAAATAAATAAATAATAAATAAATAAATAAATAAACAAAAATAAACAAATAAACAAAAATAAATAAATAAACAAAAATAAATAAATAACATTTTCTGTAACATTACAAACTTTTATGTCGCTTCTGGTAAATTTCTTACATTCTTGCTGAATAAAAGCATTCAATTCTTTTAAGCAAATATAAACAAAATAAAACAAACGATTAAAGAACAAAAAGATTAAAGCAAACTTGTTTTACAAGAAAAACAGGAAGTCATGTGTAGGGTCGGGAAGTATGACCAAAATTGTTTTTCACAGTATGAGGAAGTTTATTTCATGGTAACAAGATATTTCATGATATAGATTTTAATAAAAGTAGCTATATTCCAGAAACTGTACAAAAGGGCTTTATATAATAAACAAGATTGAATATTTAATAGAAGAAAATGACATTATTTAAGGAATTTATTGAATTTGTATTTTACTTTTAACCTTATACATACAGCAATCAAAATATGACTTGTGTGACTAACAGATTCCATTGTATGTCACATTTCACAGTATATTGTGGCCAGACCTTATTATTATAAACATTTCTCAAGTAATATCTTCGTACAGATATAAAATATATCCCAAGTAAGTAACAGGAAAATAAAAATTAAACATGTAAAATATAAATATGCAAACACTATAAGGAACTATCAAACATTTTTTTTTTAAACAATTACAACTTTTGTATGAATCTTACTATTAAGTGATCACTTCCCGTTGAAAATATAAAGCAATTGTCAACACTACTGCTAGTCTACGTGGACCATCTTTCTTAGCCCACTTGTTTACATAATTATAAAAAAAACTAATAATAATAATAATCCGCTTACTAAGTCGTGATGTATCGCTGACATATGGAAAACTGTTTCCGGGTCCAAGCCGCTTCTCGTTTGAATTAAGAAAATATTCGTTTATGGCCACTTTTTAGTCATTTCATACTATAAAGTGAATTTTATATCAAATCATAATGTACACATTGATCTCTGGACTTGATACATCACAAATATCAACATTTTAACAATTTATAAAAAATGTACCACTTTCTGGCCATCGGCTATTGGACATGGATATATATATATATATATATATATATATATATATATATATATATATATATATATATATATATATATATATATATATATATATATATATATATATATATTGTGACCGTGATTTTCGAAAGTATTACAGCGCTTTGTAAATGTTTATTATTACCATTTGATGAGTCTCCCCATACAGTTTGATAGAGTGCTTGAACTCGGAAGCCACTTTGCATGACGTCACACTTAACAAGCGGATAGTAATAATAATAATAATAATAATAATAATAATAATAATAATAGGCTAATAATAATAACTGGCTAATAATAATAATAAATAATATTGTTTACTTAGTGTTTTTTTATTGTTTAGTTTTTTTTAATAGTTGTTTGCAGAACGGAAAAATTGTGTTTCAGTACCACCTACATGTGTATAATGAATTTTAAAGTGGTTTATGTATTTTCCTACCCTAAAAAAAAAAAAAAAAAAAAAAAAAAATTCGAGCCAATATCATGTTTTCATAATGCCATAATGAAATGCCATAATAATATCATAAAGCATCTTTTTTTGTGAGCAAAAGAAAAAACGAAAAACGGCCATTTACTTAGTTTTCCTTTTTTGTTTGAAAACGGATATGGAATGGACAGAAGATACCCTGATTCTCATTGACTGCGTGATTCATTGTGACTAATTTAATTTTAATTCAGCAGTTTATTTTTTAAAAGCTAATTAAATCAATTAAAAAATAACCCACGTTACATTTTCAAAAAAGTAACTAAAAAATTATTACTTATTTTTCAAAAGTAATGCGTTACTATACTCATTACTAGGGTCAGATGGAATCTGCTGACATTTTTTGCTATTTCTACACAGAATTTTGATAAAAATCTGCAGATTTTTGCAGAATGATTTTATGAGTATTATAACTAAAACCATAATATATTAAATAAAATGTAATACCTTTTTTACTTTTATTTGATGTTTACAATGCAAATCTAATCAGATCCACTTTATTTGGTGAAAAAAAACAAGTCTCACATATATTATATCTACTGAAAAACATACAATATTACTTAACAAACTGTATTGTAAATAAATAAAATAAACATTTTCATATTAGTCAATAATATTACTGAAAATAATTTAAAAACTGAATAAATCTAAATTTACACACATTTACACAAGTAAATAAACAGAATCAATGATGGGTTAAAAATCTGCACAAATTCTGTGTGGGCCTACTCATTACTTAGAAAAGAAATATTATTACGTAACTTGTGTTACTTGTAATGTGTTACCTCCATCCCTGGACATAAATACATCTGTAGGTATTCAAACTGCCTGGTTATGACATCATAACCTACGCACTGAACACACTGATCAAGAAGTAATTACATGTTGATCAAAACTACATTAGTAAACCATGTAAAATGCATGTGTCAATCATGGTTTCTCCTATGAAAATTCAGTTTTAGTAATCTTTCACATTGTCAGGTTATCAAGAATAATCAGTTTAATGCACTCCTTTATTGCACGTTTTTAATGCACGCTTGCATGAAATCCTCCACTGCATTAGAATTGCAATGTTCATTGTTTACAGATCTCAGTGCATATATTCTAACTGTGTTTATTATTTCTAATCTATCTAATGAAAAAGAGCTTCTGATTTTACACATTTCACCTTCATAAAAAATGAATAGAGTCGGTTGTTAATACAGCCTGATTATAGCCTGTTAATCTCAGCAGTAAATTCAGAGGCCTGGTAAAAGCGGAAGGGCCAAGAGACATCAATACTACAGTGGAGAAATGAGGTCTGTGTGTGTGTGTTTGTGTGGAAGCAGACGCTGAAGCGGCAGAGTGTCACCACACACACACGCTTCTGCATTAAGATTTCATGAGCTGGGAATGCTGGGCCATTTACTACTATCTTTGAGCTCACAGGAAGTTCTTGAAGGTCAGATAAGCCTGTGAAATAACAGGGAGGCCTGTGAAAGAAAAATTCTGGCAAGGTTTTTAGATACAAGCATGAGTGTGTGTTTTAAACTACAGAGGAATGTGTGTGTGTGTGTGTGTTGTCACACCTGACTGCGGTCGCGTGCGCTGGTGTCTCTGATCTTCTGGATGAAGTAGAAGATGAGCCAAGCAGAGGAGATGATCATCAGGACGATAAAGGAGATGGAGACGAACACCAAGGAGCCGCGGTTGATGTTTTTGGGCATCCCTCTTGAACCCACGATTACGGACACCAACACCGTCTGGTTTTTCTCCAGGAATCCCAGAATCTCCTTTCCAAAAGACTCTGTGATCATTACTGCAACTATGTCTCCAGTGCCTTTTGGAAAAAGAAGATACATTAGACAATTGTGTTGAGAGAATAAAGTACAGTGATTATGTTATGTTATATTATATTATATTATGTTATGTTATGTTATGTTATGTTATGTTATGTTATGTTATGTTATGTTATATTTAATTAAATTAAATTAAATTAAATTAAATTAAATTAAATTAAATTTAATTTAATTTAATTTAATTTAATTTAATTTAATTTAATTTAATTTAATTTAATTTAATTTAATTTAATTATATTTAGGGCTGTCAATTGATTAAAAAAATAACTAATTAATGACACTTTTTATTTTTTTATTAATCATGATTAATCATGAAAAGCCGTATTTATTACAGAAATAAAAACACAGGCATGTAAGTGCCTTGTGTTGAGAGAATAAAGTACAGTGATTATGTTATGTTATATTATGTTATGTTATGTTATGTTATGTTATATTTTATTTTATTTTATTTTATTTTATTTTATTTTATTTTATTTTATTTTATTTTATTTAGGGCTGTCAATTGATTAAAAAAAATAACTAATTAATGACACTTTTTATTTTTTTATTAATCATGATTAATCATGAAAAGCCGTATTTATTACAGAAATAAAAACACAGGCATGCAAGTGCCATTTGAATTTCAAAACAATCAATGCCAATAACAAACAAAAATGATTTCCATGTTGGATTCTAAGTGCACTACAAAAAAAAAAATCCAAAATCTAGGCATTGCAAATATGGAAAATGGAAAATTATAATAATAATAAAGTATTGAATACATACAATTGTACTCATTGCAAAGTTGTATTGCGAGTTGAGAACATTAATTATAAAGTAGAAACAATTTTGCTTAGTCCTCCTTAACATTTAGCCAGTTGCTAAGACAGTCCAGTCTATTGACATTATCAGGGGACAATGTGGCCAAGGGGTACATTAAAGGCATGTAGCAAAGACTATAGACTTCTTACATGGACTTTGGTCACACCATCTCTAAACATTTAATTCTAAACAGCTTTGAGGGATACGGACACTGCACAGACTATAGAATACATATAGAATGTCTTAATGAGACTTTAGACACCGTCAGCGATGTCAGGCATTTGCTCTTGTTGATGGGAAATGCACACACATACGCACACACACACACACACACACACACACACACACACACACACACACACACACACACACACACACACACACACACACACACACACACACACACACACACACACACACACACACACACACACACACACACACACACACACACACAACGTGCGCTGTACTGGTGAGCGACTCCCTCGCGTTCATCAAATTTGCTTAAACTAAGCGTTCTAATGTATGGCTGTATTTTACAAGCAAGGATTCTGACACAGCAACGTGAAGCAGACGCTTTGCAAAAGTTGCGTGTAGGGGGAAACACGTCAAACTTAATGAAACATTTGAGGGCGCATGGAATCAACTTAGAGGAATGGGCTGTCTTTGACAGCTTCCGACATCATCTGGCACTTTTTCTGAGTACATTTACATGGACACCAATACTCCGATTTTATGATTAAGATAATACTCTGATTAAGAGTCTACCATGTAAGCAGCGATTTTTGATTACCTTAAAGAACCACCAGAGTCACGAAATGCGGAGGTTTTTCTTTCCGTTCACCATGCGTTATCAAATTCCATTAAAACAGCACTCTTCCAGCAGTCCTTACTTCATATTTTCATCCAATAATTTTCACGGGACATGAACAATATGTTGCTGAATGAAAGGGAACTGCTGAACTGCAGTTAAAGTCTAAAGATTAAAATTGAAACACCCGAAATTGCATGAAACTCTGGAAAAAACGCTGGATAGCCTGGTGATGATACATTAATTGTTTTATACTGAAACTGTCCTTCTAAAAGCGCTTCCTTGGTCTTATCCATATTTCTTTGCACATTAAGCACACACAGGGCCGGAGCAAGCTGAATTGGCGCTCTAGGCGAACGGCGATCACGACGCCCTTAACCCGCAAGTGAAAAAGAAAATGACCGGTTCGCGGATGAAAGTGAGGGCCGGGAGGGAGGGGGTGGGTGTCGCGGATGAAAGTGAGGACCAGGGGGTTCAAGGACGCCGCCCTCACTATTCTGCCGCCCAAGGCGGCCGCCTGGGTCACCTCTATGGACACGCCGGCCCTGAATACACGTCGGCCACAACAGGAAAAAAAAAAAAACTGCAACTGCGTTAAATGCGTTAATTTATTTATTTTTATTAACATTTTTTAATTAATCACATGCGTTAACGTGCTAATTTTGACAGCCCAAATTATATTATATTATATTATATTATATTATATTATATTATATTATATTATATTATATTATATTATATTATATTATATTTTTAACACTTATTCAATACCTTATACATAACATAATATAATAATAGATAGTATATTTCTGAATAAAAATAGTTTTTTAATGATCTGGAACATTACAAAGTGACATATTACTATATAATGCCATTAATATTACACAAAGAAAACATGCACAAATTGCACATAAATTTGGTTGTGTGCTGCATTGAAAGTTTGCATAGCACATTTTCCACATGCTGCTAGTTTCAATAAATTTGTTTAGGCTCGATGTTTATCAGAAATGTTCACATTGAATGTCACTAAAATTTGTGTTTGTTTTGTTTAATGCTTTTCTTTGTTTTTTCTGAATGCAAGTGCATATAAAACACCTAACATGATCTGATCACAAATGGACAAAGCTATAAGTACAGGTGTGAACAGGGTGTGAAACATTTGGAGCTTGTCCATTTTTTGGCCACATCCTTTGCAGGTTTAAAAACAAATATTCAGTATTGTGAAAGTTTTATTTCAAGGAGAAATTTAATAATGTGCTGATCATTTTATTCTATTTTAAGCAATATACAGAAATGGGATTTCACCCTCCAAACTCTTTACATATAATAAATCTGAATATTCGTTGTACATTTATTTTAAAGATTTTTGATGTTCTAAAATGTTTGTTAAACTTTTAATTTAATAAAGACATAAATGTACATACATGTTAAAACAGTATACATTCTGTCTTTCTCAGTATAAATTCTGGATCTCACTGGAAATAAAAAGAAAGAAAAATCTATTTTTATTTATATTACACATTGCATTAAGTAGCCTAATCAAGTGTGTTTAATCAATTTGGTACTTTGGTTTTTATGTGCCCTATGTTACAGAATTACTGGATTAATTATTTTACAATTATGTCTAAGATGTTGCAGATAAATATAGACCCATTCCCTGATGTAGCCATTTTTGGGGTTCCAAAGATTTAGTCCCAGTTTAATTCTGAACAACATGATATTTTAGCCTTTACCTCATTATTAGCTAGGAGCTGTATTCTACTTCACTGGAAATCAAATAAGCCTCCAACTACATCCCAATGGCTTGTTGATACATTGTATACATGTATTTTCTAAAGTTGTAAAAGGTTATGCTCTGGGAAAACAATTTTTTTTTAAAAAGTGGCAATGTTTAATAACTTCATTTAAGTCTCTTAACATCTTGCCTTCCATTTAAAAGATGCACTCTCCTTTGTTTTATTTATATCTTAGAAATTTATTTTTTATTTGTTTTTAACTACTATTATCTTATAATCTTATAAAGTATCTTGAAGGGCATCCGCTGCGTAAAACATATACTGGATAAGTTGGCGGTTCATTCCACTGTGGCAACCCCTGATAAGTAAAGGGACTAAGCCGAAGGAAAATGAATGAATGAATGGATGAATGAATGAATGAATTAATGAATGAATGAATGAATGAATGAATGAATGGATGTTTAATTGTAAATATTTACTTTCAACATTGACAATGTATCTAACATTAGATTGTGATTGTTGAATGACTGCATTCTGTTGATTGTAATTTTCTGTACACTTTTATTACTTTTGTTTTCATTTTTCTTTTCCCCTTATTATTATTTTTTTCCCTTTTTAATTTTTTTCTTCTGTTTTGTAAAAAAACAAAAACAACAACAACAACAACAACAAATACAACGATATATAACAATTTGTATTGTAAAAGTGTTTGTTTATCCACAACAACAAAAATTTGATTATCAGTAAGTTGGCAGTTCATTCCGCTGTATCGATCCCTGATTAATAAAGGGACTAAGCCAAAAAGAATGAATGAATGAATGAATGAATGAATGAATGAATGAATGAATGAATGAAAAATTTGAACATAAATGAAAATGAGTTTTCCACATGAGATCTACATTGAGGCCTCTCATAATGCCTTACAGGATAAAAAAATAAACAGAGATCTATCAAAACATGACATTATAAAAGAAAAAAAAACAAAATCCATTTCAGGTTTACTACTATTTGTTAATCTGTCAACACTGAAACAAGCGGATCTTGTCCAGTTTAGTTTAATTCTCCTGGTCTGACCTAATAAATGTTCACACGAATGGCACAATAATCATGCCAACTCAAAATGAGGGCAAATACTCTCTGTCCTTCCCTTCTCCACAAACACACACACACAAAAACACACACACAAACACACACACAAACACACACACACACACACACACACACACACACACACACACACACACACACACACACACACACACACACACACACACACACACACACACACACACACACACACACACACACACACACATGATCACAATGATCTGGGGCTTAGGCCGTGCCACAGACACTGATATAATACAGACCCTAAGGCTTTGCAATAATAAGGTTAGAACAGTACAGATGGAATCCTATTGCAGACCCGTCATGCTCAGAGAGAGATCTAATCTCATCGTATTCTACACTTGAACTGGCCTATATAAAGAAAAACAAAACGCAAAGACAAATGCCATCATATGCATCAAAACGTGACTCAAAACACTGTGATATTTAGATTATAGCAAAGATATGATAAACCCTCGATGGCACAAACATAAAATACAGTACGTGATGCATTCCAGACTGCCTCTCTGGCGGTCTCCTGACATTTTCATATATCAGTCAGTGTTTGGTTTATGGCATTTTAAACTGCAGGCTTTGGATAAACAGACATCTTTGAGGTAAAGTTCTTTGGTGAACCGCTGAGATGCTGTAGAGGAATATTAAACTGGCTTTTTCCAGTGCTGAGTCTCAATGCCTCTAGGGTCTACGAGGCACAAATCTACTTTCACAGCTTTGGAGCAATAGACAGCATGTGAAAGAATCATAAGGGACACAGGTTATACCATTAAAGGCACCACATGGAGTTTACGGTTTCAGAAAAGTAAAGAATAGTGAAACAAATCTTGTAATAATTCCTAAAAGCTTGGCACAGCTTGACTACTTTAATAGCGCTATGAGAATAAATATGAAACTATTCTAACAAGTGGGGCATATAACCAGGGCTTGACATTAACTTTTTTGGTCACCAGCCACTGTGGCTAGTAGTTTTCCAACATTACTAGCCACTCGCCATTTTCACTAGCCACAATTTTGTTGTTGGGAAAATATATTTTATATGCATTAATTTGACTTTGACATGCTAAAATTACTTGATTAGATTGTGTGCTATGTTTACATGCCGCATCATTCATTTAACTTTTTTGTGTGTATTTATCTCTGACCACATCAATATATATATATATATATATATATATATATATATATATATATATATATATATATATATATATATATATATATATATATATATATATACACATATATACATATATATACAGTATATATTAAGGGTGTAACGATATGCGTATTCGTATTGACCCATTCGGTACGAGACCTTCGGTTCGGTACGCATTAAAAACCGAATGACAACATGCTGTCTTCCCCGCCCACCTCCAAACACTACTCCAGTCAGGGACACGCTGCACTAGCTCGCAAAATGGCTAATATTAATGTAATCCTCCTATAACCAACAGCGGGTCTGGCGTTTGGGAGCATTTTGGTTTCCCTGTAAGTTATGAGGGTGATGGCAAGAGAGTGGTGGTTAAAAAAAAAACTATGACATCTGCTATGACAGTAAGCTTTTTCAGCGGTAATATTTGAACATGTCAACTCATTTACACTGACATTGGTACATTTATAGCTGTGGATATGAGACCTTAATCGGTAGTGGAAATTTCGGGTTTTAAGAAAGGGTTACATGTAATAGAGCCCCGTAACATTATTCCTTCATAAGCCCATTTCAGTCAGATAATAATAACAGTCAAATCAAGCAGATCTGTGCTGTCTGAAGAAAAGGTGGACACTTTCTGAAAATAAAAAATTACTTAAAAATTGATAAAACTGAGTTCCACATAAAAATTAAATTGTTCTTTTCTTTTTATTTGTTTAACAACTAAAATATTACATTTATTTTTATAAGCAGCTTTTTGGTTTTGAGTATAAAAAAGGATTTGTTTTATTTGCTGCTAAGCAGAAACCCCAGAAGTATAGCTTTATATCGCTGTTCAAAGAAAAAAAAAAAAAAAAAAGAAGAGAGATCATGCTTTTATAGTTTTAATACATTAAAAAGATTTCAATCAGAGAAATCCTCTAGCTTTTTTCTTTTTTTGCTGCATCAAAAACATATCGAACCGTGACACTACTGTGTCGTATCGAATCGAACCGTGATATTTGTGAACCGTTACACCCCTAATATATATATATATATATATATATATATATATATATATATATATATATATATATATATATATATATATATATATCTTAGCCACAAATTTTAAATAGTAGGTCAAAACAAGCAAAATATAGCTGTATGCATGCTCTTTTTATTTAACAAAACCTTTTTTTTAAAAAAAGGACATTTAAAAAAGATTTATTGCCAAGTATCTAAAAGTATTAACAGTATACTCTCCTGGCTAAAAGTCCAGATCACCAGTTAACTACACATAAATGGGGACTTAATCTCCTATTAAAGCAATGTTACTGAAAAATGAAATTTAAACCATATCAACAAAAATAACTGTAAGCAAAAGAAAGCAGGTGAAAAACATACCATGTGTGATAATGAAAGGATGATCACGTCCACACACGCATTAACATTAGGCCCATAATATGTTCAAAGAATAGTTAAAGCGAAAGAGGCAACTGCTACTGCATTCATAAAAGGTCACTTTTTGTCCAGTCTATTTTAAAGAGAACCGATCGCAGCAGTTGTGTTTCCAAGCAAGGTTGCTTCGCGCCAGTAAACAGGAGTGAGCATGCTTTTTTTTCGGACGCATTACATAACCTGTGCGCATGAGTGATATCCTCTCATTCGGTATTCACCATTCACCTGCTTTCTTTTTCTCATGCAAACGCTATTTTTGTCAGTCGTGCTGCTTCTCGATTCTAAGATTACATTTGCACGCCTATTGGTCACCTCTATTGTCGAACCCTACTTTTAAGACAACTACAACACAATATTTTCAACCAGCCAAAGTGGCTAGTGGTAGTGGCTGTCTAACCTGCCACAGCTGAAATCTATCCGCATTTGGCGGGTTGGCAGGTGTTATTGTCAGGCCCTGCAAATAACTTTATAAAAACTGATATTCTTCTTTACTATAAAGTGTCGTCTATCCATAAAATAATGTCTAGACACTCATAAATCAAGATACACCAGAGGAACAAAATTAAGTTTCCCAGAAGACAAAATGTGGCTTTTAGAACTAAAATATATTTTGAAAATCTGAATTTATTGAGGAAATTTCTTATAAAATAACTAGATAAACTAAAGTGTACTGAAAGATAAAAAGTATTATATTAGAGGTGCATAAAGGTCATTTCTTACCCCAGAGTTTTTTTCTTTTCCTGTTTATTGTCATTTTTTTTCTTTTAATGTATTTTCCCTTATTGCAAACTCTGGCTTGTATATAGTTGTTGCTAGCTATGTATGCTGGTTTGTTGTGTAATAAATAAACAATCACAAAAAAAAAAGTTTGTGATTAAAAGTTAAGTTCATCTAGATTTATAGATGTCCTGATATTTGTATTAGAAAAGAAAACCTATCATTAAGTTAGATGTTCATTCATTTGTGGTGCATGACACAAATGATGATGTAATTGAATAAACAATACTATATTATATAGCTTTCTGCTGCTAATTTAATTTTCTTAACTTGTAGAAGAATAAATAAATGCATTAAGACCCAGTTTGCATAGTTTAATTAGTTTAATTTAATTAGTTTGCATATTGCAATAAAAATCAATTAAATTTTATATCAGCCACCCTTAATATATCAGCCACCCTTAATTATATCAACATGAAAGTGTATCCAATGACATTTAAATGTATTAAATAATAGTGAATATATTATAGTTTCTTCGGCTTAGTCCCTATTCATCAGGGGTTGCCACAGCGGAATGAAGCACCAACTTATTCAGCATATGTTTTAAACAGCAGATGCCCTACCAGCTGGAACCCAGTTCTGGAAAACACCCATACAATATGGCCAATTTAGTTTATTCAATTCACCTGTACTGCATATCTTTGGACTGTGGGGGAAACCAGAGCACCCGAAAGAAACCCACGCGAACACGGGGAAAACAAGCAAACTCCACAAAGAGTGAACTGTCAACTGACCAACTGACCTAGCTGGAACTCGATCCACCGACCTTCTTGCTGTGAGGCGACAGTGCTAACCACTGAGACACTGTGCCACCCTTTTTATTATAGTTTAAGATTAAATACAAACAATCACTTCTTTGAAAGTTTTTTACTTTAAATTCAATCATGACTTTATGAAGATTTCCAGTGGATTTGGAACAGGCTGCAGTATCAGGTCAAAGGCTGAACAGGTATCTATTGTTTTGGAAGTAATCACGAGTACCTAATCCCTTGTGTATAAAAACTGCTGCATCCTACAGCCAAATCCTGAATGTCACAAGAGGGTAAGAAAGGAGTCTGAATGTCAGAGAATGTCAGTGAATGTTGCGGCTCGTGTGCCTGACATTATGTGCATTTCATCACGCATAAACAAGTAATTAAGGCAATCAACCTGCATGTTGGATTCTGCTTAGATTTTGTATTTTTTGTTATATGCAATGGTGTACGTGAGCAGTTCTGTGCATGCACAGGTGTGAGAGATGACTGTTTAGCATGCTGCCTGGCTCAGAAAGGCAGTTTGTCAGCAGTAAAGATGATGTCTAAGGCAGGGACAGGGACAATTTGCTCCAGCAGTGACTGATAGAGCGGCTCTAACCAACTCCAAGGCCATTTTTCTCCATAAGCAGCACGAAAACCAACAGATGTATATCATGAAATACATCACAGTACATAACTCATCTCCACAGGCATGGTCTGTTAAACATGGCACTTACAGTATTATTAAACTAAATATTACACATTTTTTAGGGGTTTTCATCTTTATTGTGATAGGACAGTGGACATTACAGACAGGAAAGCAGAGATACAGTAGGAGAAGGTTCGGCAAAGGACCTTGTATGTGCCAACACAGTAACCACTAGGCTATTGGCGCAGACAAATTATTAAATCCAATTTTTATACATCGCAAAATATTCCAATGTAAAAAACAACATGTTAATGAGCAGTCCTTCATGCATTCAGAATGGCTGACATTTGAAGTTTTAGTCAAGTGCAAATGGCCTTACTTTTTAACAGCCATGGAAATGTGTTTTATTCATTACCGGCTGCTCCTCCTGTAAAGGTTAAAGCATGCAAATATTGATCTGTGTTAAAGGGGAAACTCCCGCTAAGGTGGTCTTAAGCCCTGCATATGCTGACTAACACCGACAGTGAAGGTGAAGTGATGTTCAAACCACACAGACTCAAGAGAGCATGTGCCATCATGCAGTCTGTATTTGGTTGGATTTAAATTATTTGGTTACTCTCTTTTGAATGCATGTTTGAACAGATATTTAAAGATGTTGTGATATATGGAACATCTCTATAACATGCAACATGCAAAAAAATAACTTGTATATCATATCATTTAGCATATTCACATTTTAACACTGCACCAGTAAAATAAAGTCAAATGGTTTCTACATCGGGAAAAATTAGTATTGAACTCATCACCATTTTTCTCAGAAAACATATTTCTAAAGGTTCTGTTGACTTGAAATTTTCACCAAATGTTAAAAAGCAACCAAAGAAATCCATATATGCAAAGCAAACAAAGCTAATTAGTTTACAAATTAAGTGTGTAAAAAAAATAAAATGACAGGGAAAAAGTATTGAACACATGAAGAAAGGGAGGTGTAGAAAGGCAGTGAAAGCACAGACAGCAGCTGAAATCTCTCAGTAGTTATTCAGCAACCCCCTCCACTTCCTTATTGTATATGATTATCAGCTGCTTCAGTCCAACATCTACATTAGCAAGATGATGAAGATGAAACCAGAGTGGACATTTCAGCAGGACAATGATCCAAAACACAGCCAACGAAACTCGCAAATGATTTCAGAGAAAGAAAACCAAGCTGTAGAATGGCCCAGCCAATCACCTGACTCAAATCCAATAGAAAATACACAATAAAGATCAGACTTGATAGACGAGACCCACAGAACCATAAACATTTTTACACTCTGATGAAGTCTGCGAACAACTTACACCTGAGCAATTCATGTAATTTCATTCTGCTTATGACAAGAGTCTTTAAGCTGCCATCACCAAAAAGCCTTTTATTTAAAGCACTGATCATCAACTGGCGGTTCAATCTGGCCCACGACTGGATTCCAAAATTGTGAGTATCAAAAAGAAAATAGTGGTCCACCCTATTAAAGTTAATAAAAATAACAACAACTGAGTCTCTTGTCAGAATAACCAACATTTATGACTATAAGGCTACACTTCGAAATGAGGACAGACTCAGACAGACCATGCGGCGTTAAGCATTTATTGTTTCAAACAGGTTTTAGCGTAAGTGAAGACCGGGTGGGGTGTAGGCGGAGTGCGCGCAACGTGTGTGTGATGAAGAGCAAGGAGGGATGCGGTGGAGAGAGGTGCGCGACGTATCTGAGGAGCGGGAGGAAGACGCGCGATTTCCGGCAGATTATCATTTAATTGCGGGCATCCGGGGGTCTCTATGCATTTGTGGGAGACTCACAGAACTTCCGGGAGGCTTGGGATGTCTGCCTCAGGACTAAAAAAAGGAGGAAAAACAATCTGGCACAACTTAAAATAGCATAGTAAATAAATAACCTGGTACCAGAACAAAACAGGTAACAAATAATGTTCGCACATCAAATGAAACGTTAAGTGGGCTTGAATTCAAATCACAATGCTGAAACGGGCTACTCACAGTGCTTACTCAATAGCTAAAGATACATTTCCCCTTGTTGACTTAGCCTAATTGAGTTGAGGCAAAATATCTATCACTCCTAGTGAGGGGTGTAACGATACACCAAAGGCACGGTTCGGTTCGGTTCACGGTTTTGGAGCCACGGTTCGGTTCGGTTCGGTTCGGTTCGGTTTCTGTTTGCTGTGGGGTTAGGGTTGATGTCATCTTAACAGCAATGCTAAGGAACAATAGATTCACTTAATAACAAGAACAACTAAACATTTTCTTTATTAATTTTGCCATCACATTTTAGTACAGTCAGGATACCAGAGTAAACAACAAAAATGAAATAAATACCTCCAATATAGACAAGTCAGAAAAAACAATTCTCTTTAGTCCAGCCATCTTAAGAAAGTAAACTCAAATTAAATAAATAACTGCAGTCTAGACTATAGTGAAAGATAAACAGGCTTGTCCTTTCTAAGGACATTTGGAATATTCAATTAAGTTTTAAGTTCTTCTTTAAAAACACCATAATGTCCACATTCTCAGGTGAGGGGCTTGATTTCTGTGCAGACACAGACAAAGTGATGCTCATTTTAGTTATCATTTAGATAGGTTTCCGTTTAAATTAATGAAAAAATTATATACATATAATGTGCTTGTAAAGTGTTTTTTACATGACCTATTCACCAGTGAAATACATTGCAGTTTTGTCTGAAACTAATGTTAGGGTTGTAGCCGTATATTTTTGCCTCTCTCTCTCTCTCTCTCTCTCTCTCTCGCTCTCGCTCTCGCTCTCCATGCCTGTCATTTCTGTATGTCCGCCTTCACGACAGCTGATTGGTCAGGAGACCGATCTATCATCATTGGGCAACGTGGCGCGGGAATATAAAAATGACGTCAGGAAAAGCGGAGGAGAGCGCATCTTCCTTTGATCTCATTTTTCGTGTATTTTGCTAACATGATTATGAATTTCGTTGTTTTTGCTTAACTTTCGTTTGGGCAAAATTATTTTGCATTAGTTTTGCCCACTTTGAGAAATTTTGTGATTTTTGTACACTTTTATTTCGATTGATTTGTTTGTTGCTTTTTTGTTCAGCTCTTTCACGTCATATTGAGCTTTACCTCCTCAAGTTCCTTCTTTTCTCGGAGTAAGGTGGATAGGGAAGATGTCTTACGACTTCCATTTTGCAAACACGTAGAAAATGTATTGTTAAAGACATCAGGTAAGAGGTGAACGTCATCTTTGTATATATTTTATTCTACTGTTTAGTATAGGGAAGAATAAGGCGCACGGCGCTGAAAACCTTTTTTTCTTTTCATCAGTTTCTAGCGAGGTAAGGGGTTAAATCCCTTTTGTTGGCAGTTCTGTTGTCAGTGTCTTTTGCGTACACCCTCACATTGTGAAATTTACCCCATTTTTTAAATGTTATTCCTTATTAAGTTTCGTGAAACAGTTAGTTACGACAGATAGTGTGCGCTTTGTCTACGACACGAATTCCAATCCTGTACTCCACTGGAAAACAAAAATGTTCCCAAACAGGAGACTTAAATGTATTTGGGGGATCAGCAATCTCAATATATGCAAAGCAGCCGTCCTGCATATACAGTAGTAATGGAGTGTGATCGCTCACTCAAGTCACATGACATGACATGCACTTGGAAAATACTATTCCAAATTCTAAAACATTAGAATATAATATTTAGAACAAAAGCTCATCATTACTAATACAATTTAATCAAATGTGATAAAATAAAGATGTTTTGGTTCAATTAGAGACAAGTGACGTCAACCTTAACAGTGGGCAGCAGGGGGCGTGACAGTATCGCGGTCCGCCACGAGAGTTTCTCGATACGTATCGTGGTTGGTGTATCGCGATATTTCGGTTCGGTTTGTAGTATCGTTACACCCCTACTCCTAGTGGTTGACTGTGGTATAGGTGATGGGATCCTGAATCAAATGCCTTTAGTTTTGTAATGGAATTGAAAAAGTATAAGCATTAAACATAATGTTAAGCCAAAATGAGATTTTTATTTGATTTTCTTCTTGGGGGTCCGGCCCCCAAGGAGACTGACTAGTAAAACTCTGGCCCTCTGATAAATATAGTTGATGACCCTTGATTTAAAGTATTAAATATGGTTCAGTAGTTACTTTCTCTTTGTGTAATTTCATTGTTATTACACATAACAAATTTTTCATTCATTCATTCAATTATGAATGAACTGCCAACTTATCCAGCATATGTTTTACGCAGCGGATGCCCTTCCAGCTGCAACCCAACACTGGGAAACACCCATACACACCCATACACTACGGCCAATTTAGTTAATTCAATTCATCTATGGCGCATGTCTTTGAACTGGGGGGGGGACATGCAAACTCCACAAAGAAATGCAAACTGACCCAGCCGGGGCTCGAACCAGCGAACCAAAATCTGGTTCAATTCCACGTTGACAGCTCCTTTAGAAACATTATTCCCAGGAAAAAACATGACATGTTCAATGCTTATTTTCCCCGCTGTATATTCAAAGCAGTTCCTTATACATTTATTTAAAAAAAAAACGTAATAATAAAACCTGGTAGAAACGCATAAGTGCATAATTTGTTTGCATCACTCATGTTAAAAATTCTTCTCCACCCACACATACATACACACAGCAAACATGTGCAAAAGTAATTTGTTTTGTTTCATAAATTAAGGAATTTCAGCTTTTAAAAAATTGTGTTTATGAAAAATTGTGATGTTTTCATCTGACGTTTAACATATAACGATTTATCCAATGTTTATTTTAGTTTTATTTCCAGTAACAAAATGATTTTCAATAGTTTGTTTACCTTAACAATAACAACACTTAAAACACAATAAATAATTCAACACTCCTTCATACAAATGGTTCTGATGTCATAATACTGAAGCCAAAAACATTGTCTAAAATCTTAACACTGAATTTGGTAACAAGTCATCTTAACATACCAGATTTGCATCCCTACTCCAAAAAAAGAAAAAAAAACTGGTACCTTATACCTAGTAGCTGGTACCTCCAAATTTCAGTCTTTACAGCTGGTATATAGAGGTTTGAATCCCATTGGTGGCAAGGGAAAAGGACCCTCTGAATAAATCATGCAGTCCTGCTATATTTAAACATCTCATCGATCCCATTCTGATAGCCCTGCCGTGACTCACCATCTCCCCCCTTTCCTCTGTCCCTCCCTCATCCCACCCTGTCATACATCCTTCCATGCTTCTGAGATCTTTAAGGTTGAATCCTATGCGGCCTGTGCATCCAAAGCTGCTGGTTATGTGCCAAGCTGAAAGTGTATCAGCACGCTTGAGTGTGTGTGTGTGAAGAGAGTGCACCTGCAGAGCAATAGTAACTGCTTCAATGACTGTATTCCAGTACGCACAGTACTTTAGTGTATGAAAGTCCTCAAAACTCAAACAAACAGTCGCTGTCACATGCAGCAGCTTTATACACACACACACACACACACTAGGGCTGCATGATATTGGAAAAATCAGACATTGCGATATTTTGATTTGCTGCGATATATATTGCAATATGCAGGGATGGGCAAACATACATTGAAATGTATTGTAAAATAAAATACCAAATACCTCAGTTTTGTGTATATAAAAATAAACTATAAAATATAGCAGTCACAAATGCATCAAAATAAAATACTGTATTTTGAATTTTGAAAATACTACAAAATGCTTTTACAAGGGAGCATGCAATTTCTTCACAAACCTTCAATCAATAGGCTTATTCGATTAATCCATTCACCATTAAACAGGCTTTCTCTTTCATTTTAGCATTTTTTTTTTTTTTACAAATTTCTTACAGTAAGTCATGTGGCCAGAGAAACAACAGTGCAACAATTTCTTAACAATCTTATTTTTTAAAAGGGTGATATATGAAGAGGTTTTTTTGTTCAATAAATGTAGTTTTTTTTATTGAAAGTTTTAGTAATTTCCATACTTAGTTTTTTGCAACTGCAAGTGTACTCTTCAATGCATATTGAACATAAAACATATAATCTCTAAAAAAATGGAGATATGGCATTTGCAAATAAACTCTTCATATATATCCTGCTGCTGCTGTGTAACAGGAGTTTTTGACCAGTCTGTATAGACTGGAGTATTATTAAATATTTGTGTCTCATAATACTGTATTGTGCCATTTTGACATCTCTTCATTAACTGTACACTGCATCTGCAGATCATCTACTGGCATTTGAAACAGCCAATGAAGTAGGAATCGCCACTGTAGGATTTATTTGTGCGTTGTTTGTCTTATTTTCTTGGCATCACATCAGCAATCCATCTAAAACTGCTATTAATAAACTACAGTATTCTCATTATCTCAATATGTTTTCAGTTCTTCTTTAACTGGAAGAGTCACAGATATATTTCTAAAGTTCCTCTGCATTTCCACCTGCAGCACTGAGACTGAGAATGATTATGTTCTGAAGCTCCACATCTTGTTCTTAATGACTGACATTTTATTCCATCTCATTTCTTAAGCAAAGATGCTGATGCCAAATTGTACACTATACAGCCATTATATATTACTGGTCTGAGCATTGTGCAGTATACTTTTTTCAATGATTGTTGACTTTTGATGCTATTTGTCTGTTATTTTCTTTATGTGTGTTGCATAATTTCCATCCATACTCCAAGCATTGACCATCTTCTTAATCAATTTTCTGTTCTGATCTCAAGCCTTGGCAAATAACTGAGAAAGCATCAATCTGAGGCCACATTTTTATGATGTCATCATGTAGACTTACAAAGTGTTTTACAATATTTTAAAAATACAAAGATACAAGACACTAAAGTATTTTAATACAAAATATGAAGCCATTTTCATGAATCCTATCAAATACAAATTACAAAATACTATTTTGTATTGAAATGTGTTTACTGTATAGAAATACTGTCCATCTCTGGCAATATGAATACAATTTGTACAGATGATTTGAATTGCTCTATTTGGAAAGTATTCAATAATTTAGATCGACTGGGATGATCAAGTCTTTTTCTATGCAGTGCATCTGTGTAAAATACAATCAATTAAAATTTAAACAAAAGCAAAGCTAAAAGTATAATAAAAGTATAATAAACAGTGCTTTACATTTTTGGGGGGAGTCTAACATTTACGTCAAGTAAATGTAAAATAACACGGTCATCATTGTATAGTACTGTTAAAAATAATAATAATAATATTTATCTTCTATCTATCTTTTATTTTTTAATAAATAATCTAATCCAGCTACTGTATGTGACTATTGCAGATACACAGATTGTGATATCGATGCTCAAATGATATATTGTTCAGCCCTAACAAACGCACACAAACAAAGGTCTAGCCTTCAGTCACTAATAAAATATAATATGGATATGGATCTGAATGCTTTTGTTCCTCAAGGCTGCTGTTTTGGACTTTACTTTCCACTCGCTCACTCACTTTCCTTCGGCTTTTACTCTTCTTTATAAGGGGTAGCCATATTGGAATGAATAAACCACCCTCTACTTTCCCTATAGAGTGAAATAAGGTTGTGTTCTTTTTGAAGACGTTCTTTCACATTATTAAATGTGAATATGCAGTTCCATGTTGTAGTGTGGACTGTGAAAACAGCAGTACTTGAATGTGTGTGTTTGGCAAGAAGCGCAGGTTTAGCACTGTTTTTTAACAAAGATTACAGTTTAGCACTGTTTTTTTTCTGGAGTTATGCCTGCACTGCGGTATTGAATGTGCGCAGTGTAAAACATTGCAGTGGCAGATTAGATCTTTACAAACTGACAGGCAAATGGATGCCTAATATTCACATGCTTATGACAGCCACAAAAACAGTGTGCGTTGTAAATAGGCAGCTTTTTTTTGTCAAGAAAAGCTAGAAAACATTTTGGATAAACTTGAAAGAAATCAGTGATATGCATAATATTAAACCAGGGCTTATGTTTGTACAGTGTGAAACATCAGTGTTTGAGCACCCAGGATTCACTGGTCTCTCTGAGCAAATTTTGAGCTGTGTTAAATGAGAGGCAAGATAACAGAAGATTCTGCTTGCTTGGGGTTTACAATGACCTAGAATTAACTATTTCAAGTGTGAAAAGACAAAGTAAAATGACTGCTCCGGAAGACCATCTCTCTTTAATTGCTTATGAATACACAATAAGATGATTTTATCTAGGGCTGCACAATATGTCGTTTCAGCATCGATATTGCAATGTGTGTGCGTCCTTAATAGTCACATCGCAGGATGTGCAATGTTGAGTGGAGGATTATATTTGATCAACAATTGAGAATACATGAGAATTGTGAAGTCATTGCAAAGTGTAACCATAAGAAAGTGAAACTTATCCTTTGCATGTGTTTTAAAGGCATTTCAAGAGAGTGTAAAGCATTCGGACACAATAACGTACATTTGTAATAATTTCACTGAATTTTTATTACAATGAAGACTATACGGTGTTATTTTACATTTAATTATTCAATTGCTGTACCTGAATACTGAAAACCCTAAAGCACTCTTTATTTCACTTTTTTCTTTGCTCATTTATAATATATTGTATTAATCTATTGTAGCCGGCAGCTAGCTCTCTGCAACTCTCACATGGTCACCCACTGAAGCTAAGCTGGGCTGCACCTGGTCAGTACCTGGATGGTAGACCACATGGTAAAGCTAGGTTGCTGCCGGAAGTAATGTTAGTGAGACCAGCAGGGCCGCTGAACCTGTGGTCTGTGTGGGTCCTAACACCCTAGTATAGTGAAGGGGACTCTATACTGCTCAGTGAGCATAGTCTTTCGGATGAGATGTTAACCGAGGTCCTGACTCTCTGTGGTCATTAAAAATCCCAGGATGTCCTCAAAAAAGAGTAGGGGTTTAACCCCACATCGTGGCCAAATTTGCCCACTGGCCTCTGTCCATCATGGCCTTCAAACAATCCCAATATGATAATTGGCTTTATCACTCTGTCTGCTCTCCTGCAGTCAGCTGGTGTGTGGTGTGCAGTCTGGCGCAATATGGCTGCCGTCATGCCATCCATGAGGATGCTGCACATTGCTGGTGGATGAGGAGAAAATGTGTAAAGCGCTTTGCGTTTCCAGAAAATCACTATATAAATGTAGGGAATTATTAATTATTAAATATTCTTGCTTGCAATTTGTTTTTACACAATTCACACCATTACAAAATCACCCCAGTCAATCTAGATTAATGATTTTTCTCTCTATTCAAGCCATTTGGTGAAATTGTTTTCATATCGCAATATATATCGCAGAAAAACTAAATATTACAATGTCAGCGTTTTCAAATATATCTGGAATAATGTAGACTTAGCCTCAGAATCATCCACATATTTGTTTGTGACATAATAACATAAATCCAAAATAAAACATATGTATGAAGGAGGTTGTGTTATAAATACATGTACTGTATATATCACATTGACAAACCACAGGCAGCACAGAATGTGTGAGGCAACAATCGCACAGGATGTGTTCTTACATCCAAACACAGCTACAGTAGAAGAAGCTCCACATAAATGGAGCAGAACACAGGGGTTTCAAGATGCCTTTTTCAAAACCTTTTAAAAATGAGCCCACCTTAGGAGACATTTTAAAAATTGTGACAATGCAACCATCAAAAATGCCAGTCATGTACACAGATCAACCAACTTGAACAGGGTAAAAAAACACTGTAGCAAAATCAACAAGTCAACATTTTAAATGAATGTAGTATTATACACTTATAGGTGCCATATAACAAACTTATAGAACTTATATACTTATAGACTATAGAATACACAAGACATGTCACTTGTATAGTTTTGAATGGGGAAAAGTGTAATAGTCAATATGGCGAATGAAGCCCCGCCTACTAGTACAGGAACCAATCATCGATTGCTATAGACTAACATTTCTCCGGGAGAGAAGCTCAGATGCATGTTTTCACGACAGTTTTTTGTGGTCAACAAACGTACTGAAATCTCAGTGAATACATGCTTAACAGACATAACAAATATATCCACATAAAGCTTGAAATCTGTACTTCTAAATTAACCAATTACTCTTAAAAACAAAAGTTTTTTGATTTTGTAATCTGTATGAAATGAACGCGAGGTACAGTCCATCCTGTCAAACGCACATCACATGACAGCAACTATTCAAACGGCCATAAACTTGTAAACAAAGAGTCGCTGTCATTTCTGGAAGAGATTTACAATAAGGACCAAGTTGTGAATTACTTCAGAAGAGCAGCGCAATCAGCAATCATTATTCAGAGCATGATAATGTGTAGAACAGCCATAAATGAGGTTGGTGTCGTGATCTCGTTCCTTTCGAGTGCACATGCACATTAGCTTGGGCAACCTAAGCAAATGCCAATTTTGTTTGATTTGAACGTTAAGAAACTAAACTAATGAGCTGGTTGTTGTTTAATTTTATTGGTGATTCCAAATATGTAATCAATCATAAGCTTGGCAAACAGTATTGAAAAATTTGATGTTTTCCCATTCAGACGGAATGCTCGAGAGGCAATTCAGAGATGGCCACTGAGTGAAATGACTTGCCTTAAAGGAACCTTGCATATAATGAAAATCTAGATATTTCGAGGCATAGCTGAATAATACATGTTCAATACATTGAAATGAAATACCATGAAACACAATTTTTCCCCATAAGTGTGCAATCCCTTAAAAAACAGGCCAATCAGAACAAAACACAGACTTTGATGATTCAACAGGATCGTCTTTGATCGGTTACAACGTTACAAATGAGCTCAAAACTGAACTTTTGATTCTCTGCGTTATTTCTGTGGTTATAAATGGCCATATAATACCATTTCAAAACAATCTTTAAATTTACCTAAGCCATAAACCTACTCTGTACTGTAGATATCAGAAAACTATTAACATATCATTACCACTATGGCACCTTTAAAATAAACTGCATATGTATATCTGCAAACAAGTATTAAAACACTTGCATATACTCCATGATGTGTACAGCATGTGTAGCTAATATCTTGTAGAGAGGTTGTATAATGTCCGGTTACCTCCTGTGTGGTCTGTTTAGTAAACATTTAATGGGTTGTAATGGGCATTGGAATTACTGTGTCAGCTATTGCTTTTACCAAAATGCCTTGTTTAAAAAATAAATAAATAATAAAAATACTTTATTTTGCTGAGCACAGCAATGCTTTCCCCCAGACTGTCTGCTGTATACTGCACAAAACTCCCCCAGTCTGAGTGACAGTTTCACATTCACACCTAAACAAAACACATTGTATCTAGTTACATTCACTTGTTTCATTTTACAGTTAACATTACAGTGCAAATTTTGGAGCTGCGAAATATATAAATAAATGAATAAATATTTTTTTACGGTACTGACACACACACACACAGAAGACAATTAGCCTCACTTTCCCCCTTCCATTTAATCCTTGAACGTTGCTTTTTTATTTATTGTATTGCAATTGTAGACCTTAAAACCAGCATGTCCTGTCAAGAAATAAAAATTACCCCTCACTGTATTTCCAACCGAGACAAAAGACTTACAGTCCAGTAAACATTACATGCATTCAGAACAATTTGCTGCATTTCAATCAGCAAGCAGTTTCAAAAGTACTATAAAAGAAAGAAGCTTTTAGTCTACTGACTGAACTGAGTCAAGCTGAGATAGAAATGTCTGCAAGATACCAAAGTATGGTACGTGACACATACTGGAGAGAGACAGCTGTATTAGCTGCAATGGGAATGCAATGATTATGGAGCTCACCTTCATGAGCCATCGTGACCGTGTCCTCTTTGGTGTTGTTATTGTAGATAATGACGGCTGAGGCATTGAAAGCAGCTGCCTTAAGGATCTTCTCCTTGAAGGTGCACTTCCCTCTCTGCATAATGGCCACCCAGTGTGTGGTCTTCGGTGGCACTATAAACCGGGTGTGTGGACAGCATCCTTGCAAATCCACTGCTACAGAGAGAGAAAAAAGAAAGTCAGATGGCCTCTCATTTATATTTTTTTGTACAGTAAACATGTTCCAACACGAATGAAGCTCATTTGAGCAAACTGTTTCAGAAACCTATTTGCAATAATGTAAACATATACACAATTTAACAGAGCTTTTATTAAACACAATGACCCTACTGTGCAATACTATATCCTCCTAGGGCTTAAGTGTCCACATACGTGGATAGCACATTGTAGCTCTTAAGTGGCTATTGAAATACTTTGAATGTTTTATATTTTGTTACAGACATACAGTGTCATGCTGCAACTGTTTTGCAGCACATGAAATGTCCCAAACCCTATTTTTAACGGTCCAAAATGGGGGAAAAAATAGTTTTTACTCTCTGCTATGTCATATATACATTAAAAAACATTTAGGAAAAAGTGTTTTATGTAATTTTGGACCACGAGTCCACATAAATGGACATCATTTTTCTCTAAAAGTACATCATATCAAAGATGACACTTAGATTTTTATTCTAATTAGGTTCCAATAAGCCCAAATACCAAAAAGAAATAAAAAATGCATGTAAAAAAACACCTTGGGCCTTAAGAGGGTATATTTAAACTTCAGTTATTTACTTATAGGCATGGCACGATAACCGGTAGGGCTGGGCGATTAATCGAAAAGTAATCAAAATCAACATTCAGCAGTTATTCATTCATTCATTCATATTCTTTCCGGCTTAATCCCTTTATTTATCCAGGGTCGCCACAGCGGAATGAACCACCAACTTATCCAGCACGTGTTTTACACAGTGGATGCCCTTCCAGCCGCAACCCATCTCTGGGAAACATCCATACACACTCATTCACACTCATACACTACGGACAATTTATCCTACCCAATTCACCTGTACCGCATGTCTTTGGACTGTGGGGGAAACCGGAGCACCCGGAGGAAACCCACACTAATGCAGGGAGAACATGCAAACTCCACACAGAAACGCCAACTAAACCGAGCCGAGGCTCGAACCAGCGACCTTCTTGCTGTGAGGCGACAGCATTACCTACTGCGCCACTGTGTCGCCATTTAGCAGTTATAATCAATCAAATTTTTCCTGGTGAATTTTTTTATTACTTTCCCCACCGTGTGTGGAGTCATGTGACCATGCTTTGTCAAGGCTAATTTATACTTATTAAATTATGATTTATACTTAAGTTATTCTGATATTATACTTCTGTCAAGCGCACGGTCCAGCGCAGCCTTCGCATACACCTTTCAAAAAAATGTAACTTTGTGTGGCTTTGTGATTGGCCGGTTTGGTATCAGTGATAATGGGTGGTGCGGAGAGCTGCGTTTTAGGCAATGTGTATTTTAATTTCAGTAGTTCAGCATTGATGTTCAATAAATAATCATAGATAGTAGATAGTGTGTGTTTACTTCAATTTTTTTAAAATCAACTAATGCACCCTACACTCAAAAACCTCTCACTTGTAATATGGGAGCATATTTACAGTACAAAACTTGTCAGTGAACTATGAGGACAAAAACATCAAATAAATAAATAAAATAATCGTTCATTAATTATAATAGAGTTAAAATTTTCAATTAGATTTAAATTTAGATTTTAGGCCAAATCACCCAGCCAAAGTCAAGGTTTTACAACCACCAAAATTTACTGTTACACCGATCATACAGTATATTTAATTTTTCAATGTGTTTTTACGACACATTTTTTTTTTTTTTTTTTAGGGCAACAGTATCTCCACATCAAAAACTAATGATCAGGCTACGATTCAGCAAACATCTGAAATCAAATCGCTTATAAATCAACTTCCAAGCATGCTATAGAGCTGAACAGTGCAGTGGCTTTACTGGTATGCACTCTTTGCCATATGCCCTTAAGTGAAATCGTATTGATTACAAATTTTCATTTTTTAATATGTTCTTAGATTACATGTTATGTAAAACTGTATTTATTGTCATTTCTTTTTAAAATTCTACTTTTTGTATTAATATTATATGTTAAGGCACCTAGGATCTGAGAGTAATTCAATTTAGATTCTCTGTATGTCTTATACATGTGGTTGAATTGTCAATAAAGCTGACTTTAACTTTTGACTTGACTCTGACTTATATCCAAAAAAAAAAAAAGAAAATCAGTGTTTTTGATACTACTGAATTCAGCAGAGGTCAATGATTTATTTTAATTATTTAATCTGACATGTTTACTGTTTCAAAATATTTTACATGTTTATTAAATTAAAATTTATTGTGTTCAGTGGGAAAGAAATGTGTTGTCTTTTACCCTGACATTTAAAAATAGAACATATTTTAGAGCAGTAATCATGAAACAGTCATACCGTGAAACAGTGATATTTTTATCCAAGGTTATCATACCATCAGAATCTTACACCGGCCCACGAGCATTTTAATTCGTATGACAATTCCCATCCAGCCAGGTATTACAGCATAATAAGCCACTTCAGGATTTCCATCATTGAATCAGTCATCTGCACATCAATAACTGTCTGGTTTAGCTCAGCTACCAAATCCGACCTCTGAAGACTACGTCGAATAGTTCGGACTGCTGAGCGAATCAGTGGTACAACCCTCCCTACTCTCCAAGAACTGTACTTACCCAGAGCGAGCAGAAGCACTGCCAAAATCCCTCTGGGCCGCTCACACCCAGCACACTGCCTTTTTGAACTTTTACCTTCTGGTCGACGCTATAGAGCACTGCGCACCAGAACAGCCCGACGCAGAAACAGTTTCTTCACTCAGGCAATCCATCTCATGAACACTTAATGATAATAATTGTGTAACCAACATCACTACCTGCTATACACTGTTTATACACATATACACTTATTTAACAACACACTTATTTAACAAGAGCTGCACATATAATGTAGTATATAGTAAAATACCTGTACATACACTTGTCAATTTGTATATTTGCATTCACTACTTTTTAAAATATATTTATTATCTGTTTTTTAATCCTGTCTCTGTAATTCTGTTGCACTGTAGAAGCTCTATCACGAAAACAAATTTCTCGTATGTGTGAACATACCTGGCAATAAAGCTCTTTCTGATTGTGATGATTCAAAATTGCTATTTCATAATAATAAGATAAAATGTTCTTCTGCATCAAATAAGCATATCAGAATGGTTTCTGAATGTTGAGCACTGTGAAACAAAAGAATAAATCAATATGTTTTAAAATACATTAAAACAGAAAAAAACGGTATTTGATATCTTAATAGTACTTCAAAATATTGATTTTTGCATTACTATATTTACATTAAAAATTGCAGTATTGCGGCATAGGAGGCTTAAACATAAAACCTTTGAATGAAAACATAACACTGCATAACACTCACAGTATATTTTTGTCCTAAATAAGATTGAATGAATGTAAACTGCACCATCATTTCAAAACAATTCTAAAGAGATCAAACAAAGATCCCATTCAACTGAATGACCTGAATTGTCATTACTCTGTGCTGCTGACTTGCATTTCTAATGAAACTCACACTCATCACCATGACATTTGTGGACAGAACGCATACCACCAAGCTCTGATGAGTTGGGCTATGCAAACTAATGCTCTGTCACTTCCAAACACTGACTCATATGTCGAAGCAGTGCGGCTTGCTCTCGAGGAGAGCTGGAACTCCCACAGGGAGGCAGAACAGGTCATGGTAATTGATTGTCTTTAAAAGGTAATACGAAGGCTTTTGCTTGTTTCAGCACACAGACCACCTCCCCAGAAAAGCCCACCATCCTCCCCTCAAGGCATTCCAGCAAGACCTGTGCACTAAATGCCAAAATGCATGAAAAGAGGTTGCTGAAGGAAATCTCTTTACCATTAGGATCACACACACATGCATATAAATGCACATTCACATATCAGGGCACGCTCAAGCAGACATGGAATCAAATATTCATCAGTTTGTAGCATCAGTACTGAGATTATGCTGGTGTTTGGGTGTGTATGTGTGTGTGTGTTTACTGGGGTGGAGAGGCAACAGAGGAATTCAGAAGCTAATAATGCTGCTCCACAATCTAATATTGTAGGACCCATGAGCACCATAATATTAGTATCAGCATGAATGATTCATGCAGCTGACCCGCAGTACCTGATGAGCAGAGTTGAGATATAGCTGTTATATGAAGCCAAACATCACCTGATATTAAACCACAGAAACAGCCTGATTATGCATCACAGATGGATTTAAAAAATAAATCACAATGGTACGCTGCTATAATAAAACCATTAACAATAGAATAAAATTTGCCATTGTTTATTCTGATTGCATGCTTGAGTTTATCAAAGTGTGTTTACTAACTGATGATGTTTAAATAATTAATGTGCTGTAATTGCTAGTACTGAAAGTCCTTTAAGGTCGAGGTTGGTGTTGCATAGTGCATCTCTGACTTTGCAGTGTTATCAGTGCTGAGGGGGCATATTTGGGTTCGTAAGGAAAGCTGGTGAAATCTGGTCTTCTATTTGATCTTTCTAAAAGTTACGCAAGGTTATATAATGAGCAACTCAATGACATCCTAACAACGTAGTGATATCGCAAGAGCACGTGAAAAACTTGGGACAGTCCAGTTCAGCGTTTCGACTTTTACATCTAAATACTGAAACGGTGAACTGTAAACATGTGTCTTCAGCATGAGATGAGACTGACTGCTCTGAAAGACTATTTCAGTTCTTGTGAAAGATACACATTAGGCATTTTTTATTAGAGTTTGCAACGCCTGATTTGTTTTGACTGAATGTTTTTTTTTTGTTTTTTTTCAGACTAAAAAAACCCTCATCTGGATGAGTAAATCTACACCAAATGCTCATTATTGGGTGAATTACCCCTATATTAAAAGGAGTCAGTCACTTGTTAATAATAAGGGTGTGAATTAGGGTTGGGCCGATAGACAATGCCATCGTCCATCGCCGATGGCCAATAGACATCATGATGCTCAGCCGGCATCGCGATCCATCGCCCCGCCTCCGTGGCATTTTAGAACGAAAATGACCCACGTCCACACTGGTGTTTCATCTGACATTTCAGAACAGCTCTGCGTCCACTGAAAACGGACATCACGTGACCACACCCACACACACAGCCACAAACACACACACACACACACACACAGCCACAGACACACACACCGTCATGTGCTTGTCTGAGCTGCAGAGAACCGTGTACGTCGGACAGTTTATCAAGGATGATAGTGAATTGCGTCTCACTATAGTTGTTAAACGTAATATTTAATTAATCTTGTCTCTATCCAGGGCTTAATTTGTGCCGGAACACGCCGGATCCGGCACCTCATTTTAGCGATCTCCCTCCTCAACCGCCCTCCTCTCCTGTCCGCTGTTCATTTTCACTTTGTTCCGCGGCTCCCCAACCCTTCACTTTCAACCGGGACACCTCAGCGCCGCTCACTTTTGTCCGCGAGCAACCCCCGCGCCACTCACTTTCGTCCGCGACACCCCTCCGCCATCCACCGCACCAAACAAATGACTGACACGGATCACGCTGCCTACTCATGCCAGAGTCCCGCGGAAAAAGTGATTGACAGGTGGTAATTTGTGTGTAACTTATCTTTATTTATTTATGATTTGGTTATGAGTAAAACAAAGAGCAGGTAGTTGAAACGGTAGACTACAAATAATGAATTCGTTATGAATTAATTAATTATTTATAAATAATTTATTCACCTCAGCCTATGAAGACGATTCCATCGTCCATCGCGATGTTTCACATTAGACATCAGATGATGCTAAATTGGTCAACATCGCCCAACACTAGTGTGAATAAAGGTAGGATACACCAAAATACAACATTTTTGGCATTATATTGCGTTTCATTTTTCAACATGGATAGAGCATTAGTTAGATTATGATACTCCATCTGGTAAAGAACCATGTGAGAAATTGATCAGCATTAATGCCATAGGTTTGTTCCGCTCGTCAAAGCACATAATGGCCAGACAGGAACCAAACACAAACATAATCCTAAATAGTATTTGTATTTTTTGTTCTTTTTTCTTTCTCTCAATAATTATGTCACCCGCACCTTTAGAAAAATCTGATGTAATTTGTGTCTTAATCTTTAGACTTATTTAATACTGAGCAAGGGCGAAAGTGCAGGAATGTGAATGTAATCTTAATAAGATGAGATGCTGGAGAATTTAGATGGATTAAATGCCATGTCATGCACCATCTAAGCACCTTCTTAAAGTGCCTTTTCAGTCTTGCTCTGCATAATACCCACACACAAAAAATACTAGTCTTGTCCAGACTATGAGACCAAATCCAATTATTGGACATCCAATTGGAATCGGATCATATTAAGCAAGTATTAAGAGCAAAAAACACATTTCAGATTTTGCATATGTGCCTTTGTGACACTACATAAAGCAAAAACATCATATTTGTAGAAAAAAAAATGTTTAATATCTTTGACACAGGTATTGGTGTATTGGTGTTCTTTAGTCCCAAGACGTATTTGCATTTCCTTTCATTCTTTCTCAGCTCTACTCTCAAGTAGGAGATAATGACCATCACCTGTTGCCAATGATGAACTGCTCACTGATTGGGGGATGAGAAGAGCAGTGGAAATTTAAGCAGCACGTTTCCTCAAGAACAGTGTATTTTGTGTGCGTGCAGTGTTTTCCTTTCTGAGCTTTTTTAAGCATTATCTGTAGTTTTAAGAACTTTATTGTGCTTAAGTTCAGTTAATGCTGTTGTTTATCATATGTAATTTTGCCTCAGAAACCCTTTTTGGTTGAGTTTACTTTAGATTTTTCAAAAGTACTTTCATACTTTCAATCCTACTTTAATACTATTATTTTACCTTACTCTCTACTTTTTGTTAACTTAGGATTGGTTTAGTAAGGAGGGGGTGGCATTTTTTTCTTTTTGTAATAATTTAGTCTGCAACTCTCACATGGTCACCCACTAAAGCTAAGCAGGGCTGTGCCCGGTCAGTACCTGGATGGGAGACCACATGGGAAAGCTAGGTTGCTGCCGGAAGTGGTGCTAGTGAGGCTGCTCAACCTGTGGTCTGTGTGTGTCCTAATGACCCAGTAAAGTTGAAGGGGACTCTATACTGCTCCATGAGCACCATCTTTCAGATGATGCATTAAACCGAGGCCCTGACTCTCATTTAAAATCCCAGGATGTCCATCCCCATATCATAATTGGCTTCATCATTCTGTCTTCTCTCCACCAATCAGCTGGTGTGTGGTGTGCGGTCTGGTGCAATATGGCTGCTGTTGTGTCATCCAGGTGGATACTGCACACTGTTGGTGGATGAGGAGATTCCCTCATTGTGTAAAAGTGTCTAGAAAAGTGCTATAGTGTATACATGTAAGGAATTATTATTATTATTATTATTATTATTATTATTATTAATATTATTATAGTTTCTCTTGTTTATGTTAGTAAGGGAGTGAGGGTATTTTGATGTATATTCTTTTCTTTGATAGATTTAGTTCTTCCCCTTGTAAAGTTTATTTATAAACCAATTTCGAGAGGATCACGTGCTTATGATTGCTTGCGCCCGGACCTGCATTATCCAATTTATGATTCACCAATAAGACAATTCCTAAGCCACTATAAATACCCTAAGTTCCATATCACAGCCATCTTCATTTGAAGAATCCCCCCTTCCACCCATACTCCTCCCAGATGGGTGACATGGTGGTCCAGTGGTTAGTACTGTTGCCTCACAGCAAAAACGTCACTGGTTCTACTCCTTATCAAGCCAGCTGACGTTTCTGTGCGAAGTTTACATGTGGCACCATAGACATGCTTCTAGTAATTAGTTATCTCTTAAGAGCAATCACTATCTGTTCATTAGCTACTACAGCAGGGGAGTTCTCGAGATCTACCTGAGCTCAAACTCCCCTCTCGCCTTGCAAACGGGAGGGAGCCCCAAGCTCGAGGATCTTATGAGCTCAGGGCTCTCTTCCAGGACAGCATGCCAAACAAGATTTATAATCAATCATCAGCTAAGTGTGAACTCTTGAACTATCAGTTAGAGAACATTTTGTTTTGGTTTGAACTCATTCTTGAAGCTTTCTTGAAACCTTCCCTTAATAATTGAAAAAATATTTTGTTACTCTTTGTTCAATTTGCATTGTGAGTTTCCTCTTTGGATAATTTCTCTTTTGTTTAGTCTTTTGAAGGTTGCTGTTATGTTCACTTTTACTTTTTAAAAAGGAAGTATATGTACAACATTGGAATAAAACTGACATTGGATATTTACTTTATCATATTATAGATTATGTGAAATAAAAACAATTTAACCAGATGAAAGAAATATCTTTATTTGGAAAGAATTTAAAGTTTCAAATGATTCAATGATTGGAATGATTCTGTAAAAGAGTGCACTTTATAATTATACATGAATTAGATAAATATAATAGAAGAACAAATTTAACAGTAATTAGTTTTTGTTTTTCTTTGTATTTGTGGTTTTAACTGTATTCAGGTAAATAAACAGAATAATCAAAAGCAGAATTACACTAATTACACTAATTCACTGTATAAAGTGCTGTAATTACAATAAACTTTTGTTAAAGTCACTAATGTTATCGTTTACACAGAAATAGGCCTTAAAAATAAATGCAAATGATTCTTTCACTCTATTATTGTTCAACTTTGCAATTAATGTACAAATTGCATGCGGTAATGCCTGGTCAATGACAATGATGACCTCTGCTTGACACTGGACATCCTGTAATGTGCTTTTGCAGACTATTGCACATTGCAATGTCAATGTTCAAGTTTTATTTTGTGCAGCCCTTTTAGAAGAGAGATAAACATGCATGTCCATTTTCATTTGCAGTTTCATTGCGTCACCATTCAAATGCAAAGCAAGGAAACATTCAAATGCATGTTCAGGTATATCTACTCTCTCCTCTCTAGTAAAATACAGAATTCATTAAGTAGAAATTAATGCAGATATCCAAAAGGTATTTTTTATTTGGCTCTTTTGGTAAAATTCATAGCTAAAAAAACAACAAAAAAAAAAACTCAAATTATACTAAAGTTGTCCTGGACTTAGCAATGACCCCCTTTTTCAGAGGCAATAGCAATAGTTCAGAGGTTGGTCAAGCAATCATGTACCAGGTCATTTCGACCAATCATTAGGTGGGACGAACGGATTGTCTGCAAAATCAAATCGGGATCTTGTTCAATAGTCAGGCAAAGCATTTATGGTTTTCACAAATTAAATGCAGCGCTGGAGGACATGTGCTTCCTAGAAATCTCTGTCTCCATTAAATCTAATCAGACAATGTGGAGCATGAGGGTTCATCAGTGTGAGTTTTAAAATCAAATTGATCCTTTGTATCTGGGGCATGTCTGCTTGTCATCACTGAGCAAAGGGGACACATCAGTTTTAATTATTAAGGATGCGTATTTATAAAGCTACTGTAGCTACTGTAATTAATTAATTCTTGCAAATTTAACATTTAAATATTTAAACATAATATTTTTATATGTATTATTAACTAAATTGACAATAGTGTGTATGTGAAGAGGGTTAAGGTTAGAGAGTGTGTTTGGGTGTTGTACTGGGTTGACATAAGCCAGAATAGTTGGCGGTTCATTCCATTAAGGCGACCCCAGATAAATAAAGGGACTAAGCTGAAGGAAAATGAATGAATGAATATTAAGGATGTAACGTTTCACCGTGAGTTGAAAATCGATTCAAATATGTGACGATTGAAAACGGTAAAAATGTTGAATTAATCGTGATCATTAATCATTTTTTGAACAGCGGGGGCACTGTGTTTACAGGCGCAAACTCACTTTACCTGCGGCGAGCAAGAGGTGGGGCGGCAGAGTAAAATGACAGCAGTGAAGTCTGTCAGACAAAACACAAACTGTGTGCAAATACTGCAAAAAGACGTTTACTTACACTAACAGAACAACAAATATGATACACATAAACCATCAGCACAGTTAAAACTACTGTCACAGATGCAAAAAAAAACTATTAATAAGCCAAACCAAGCGGACCAGAGGATTTGCAACCCCCCTTGCTCAGACAAGTGCTATGGAGATCACACGGTGCATCAGTGTTTTCATAGAGAAAGTGTGAAGATGTTTTTCAGACTGAAAGAGAAAGTTGTTCTGTTACAGAAGCAGGTATTAGATTATTTTTACCCTCTCCTTTTCAAATTAGTTTATGCATATTTTAATAATTTGCATATTGAATATTTAAAATAGTTCTTCATAAGTGTATCAAATTGATACTTATACTAATTAATTATACAAGGAATATTAATTATTCACCTTCATAACTCCTGTCTATATCCCAATTAGTAATTTTATAATCAGTTTTTTTATATATATCAGTGGCCAGTCCCCTGGATCAGAGGGCCTATTGACCACATATACACACTGCTCTCTGATTTAGAAAAGGCTTCCTCTCCACACCAGCCATCTCAGTCCTCAGTGAAAGAGTTTTTTAATCTGCAGGGGACATTGTAAATGTTCAAAGACCTCAGCTTATGCCAGAAAACATAGATATGCTGATATTTCTTTTAAAAAATGTCAAATCCCAGCACAGTCACATTTTATTCACTCATTCATTCATTTTCTTTTTGGCTTAGTCCCTTTATTAATCTGGGGTCACCACAGCGGAGTGAACCACCAACTTATCCAGCATATGTTTTATGCAGCGGATGCCCTTTCAGCCACAACCCATCACTGGGAAAGATCCATACACACTCATTCACACACAAGTCACAGTTTAAATTTGTTTATATTAATGAGTCTTCTTTAGTTTCTATTATTCTTTTTTTATTTTTTATTTTTGGAATTTATTTGTTTTTTAAAATAGCAATTTGGTTATGACAGAAAATATATTATTTAGCAAAAATTGTGCAGCATTTAAGAAAAAAAATGAAAGGACTCTTGACCTTTAAATTAGTTTCAAATACTTTTATTTAAAAATCGAGACTAAATCGTGAATTGTGAGCCATGTTGGGGAGTAACGGAGTTACGTAATTTAATTACAAAATAAAAGTAACAGTAATTTGTTACAGTTACTGAGAAAAAATGTGTAATTAAATTACAGTTACAGTTCCTGGGCACCACCATCTCTCAGGATCTGAAGTGGGACATTCACATAGACTCTATTGTGAATAAAGCCCAGCAGAGACTGTATTTCCTTCGTCAGCTGAGGAAGTTCAACCTGCCACAGGAGCTGCTCGTACAGTTCTACTCAGCTGTCATCCAATCCATCCTCTGCACTTCAATCACCGTCTGGTTCAGCTCAGCTGCCAAAACTGACCTTCGTAGACTACAGCGAATAGTCCGGACTGCTGAACGAATCACTGGCACTACCCTTCCTACACTTCAAGAACTGTACTCTTCCAGAGTGAGTAAAAGGGCTCGCAAAATCACTCTGGACGCCTCGCACCCAGCACATTACCTGTTTGAACTGTTACCATCTGGTCGGCGCTACAGAGCACCAAGCACAAAAACAGCCAGACACAGGAAAAGTTTCTTTCCTCAGGCCATCTACCTCATGAACAGTTAAATTTTCCCCTACTGGGCAATAAACGTGCAATACTTTCTCATACGCACTTGTACACAGCACCTTATAACCTGTATATTTACAACATATCTGTACATACAATTCAACATCCAGATATGTTTTACTTACTGCATCTGTTTAATGTCTAACGTTTATCGCCTTTTTCTTTTCTCATATTTAATTTTCTGTTGTCACTCGTCACTTTATGTACACTGGAATCTTCTGTTGCCAAAACAAATTCCTTGTGTGTGTGAAGCACACTTGGCAATAAAACTGATTCTGATTAAAATACTGTTAAAAGACATAAAAAGCTTCAATGTGGAACCTGAGGAAACATCTGCAGGTAGGTAACCTAGCCTTTCTTTATTTTATAAAAGCAAATAAAAACAGACCCTTTCATTTCGGATGATGTATTATGACTCACAAAGTTATCGATTTGTGAAATTCAGGGCACCAACAGACTCCTGTGACCAAAGCGATTTTATCACATTAACAGTGATGGGCAGTAATGTCGCTACAAGTAGTGACGCTACTAGCTTAACTACATTTCTCAGTAGCTTGGCGATAGCGTTGCTACTTTATAAATCAAAAAGCTTTTCAGTAGCTATTTTATTAGTGAAGTAGCACAGTAGTGTCCACACAAGCTACATTTACCGATCACGGATCAATAAGTGACGGCACCGACATTCACGGAGCTGTGAGGCCGATGTCTAGCCAATGAAAGTAAATCCATATGATGGCGAGAATGGTGATTTCTTCTTCTACCTGTTTTTCAGTGGTCGACAACAAACGTTTTGGTGCGTTACTGCCACCTCTCGCTCTGGTCGGTGACGTCGCCAACCAATTAGGCTAACATGAGAAATGCTTGAAAATTATTTAGTTGAAAATGTCCATTAGAAACTTAAAAGTGATCAAAAAGTAATCAGATGTAATCAGTTACTTTACTTTTATAAAGTAATTGAAAAGGTACACACATCACATTTTAAATTGGGTAATTTGTAATCTGTAATCTATTACATTTTCAACCTCCACAACACTGATTGTGAGATCAGTATTAACCATTTTGAATCGTTACGCCCCTAATTAATATGGAAATGTCTTTTTTAAATCTGTACAAGGCAACTTTGCACAGTACTACCAATATCCATTCCAGACAAAAGACCCCCAAAACTGATACCTACAAATCGTCAAGCCTCAATAAAGTAGAATTCAAGCAGAAAATAAAAAGCAAGTAAGTGCTAAACACATCTGCTTTCTTCAAAAGACTACACTCAATTTGATCTGTTTTTTCACCTCTAACATTGTCTGCAGTGCACAACCACAACAGGCATGTGCAAGCTTAGGAATGCTAGATACCATCAGCAGAAGCAACAAAATCCTCCCTTCAGACCACCTGCACTACAACCAGGCAAACGTCACAAATACCTCATATCTCATCGAGGCGTCTCTCATCTCTGCCTGCGGGAGTCAGAAAGATACGCCTTGGTTTGTGCAATCCTGAACAGCTGGCAACCTGCTCTTGTGCTGGATATAAAAGCGAATGTGATATTTGCATCTCGCTGAGAACAATTTTCAGGTTAATCTTCAATGAGTAGTTTTAATCACTTCGATATTACATAAAGCACGCTTTAGATTCCTGGAAAAGCTTTGCAGAATCATTCATCCGCAGCCAAACTCAACCACAGAAAACACTGTTAAGATTGATATGTGGGTCAATCCTGACAGAAGTGCACATGAGAAGTGTTGATGACGAGGCATTTACTGGAGGATAGGTAATATATCAAGTCTATGCAATATTTCATTATATGTTTAAAAAAAATACTAGTAATAGGCAAGTACCATTTTGATATTCAAAAAAAATTTGATATGAGCGCATATGAAAAACAGCAGAGTACATGGAGAGAGCAGCTGCAGGAAAAAGTGCAGAATCAAATTAGTCTTAAACATGAGTCATGTACTGTATATTAAAGGCTTTAAAATAACTTAGAAGATACAGTTAAAGTGTATAGTTTGAAGTGTCAGATGCTCTGACAGATTGGTTACTTGTGCTATTTAATTATGTTTTGAGATGTGCTATTTTACGCAGCATACATGGTTACATTCACTATAAGCTATTTGTTTACATCATCCTTTTTTTTAAACGTTTATTTATGTGCTTTTTGCATTTTATAAACAAAACTATAACAAAATATAGAAGAAGAAAATAACAATACAATACAATAATAAAACATAAAATACAATACATAAAAACACTAATCTATGACAGAACAACAGAACACAGAGGGACAAATGTACATGAAAGCAAAATATAATTTAGCTGGTCAGGTAATACATACCTGTGTACAGGTCAGATTTTCTCCAGGTCATAATTTATTTTATTTCAATTAATTTTGTCTAAAAAGAAATAATTAGACTCATCCAGTTTTATCTGGAATGCGTCCCAGACCACCTTCTGAAGTTGTCCAAGCGATCGGATTTATATTCGATCAGAATTAAACGAATGAAGTGACCAGGTGTAAACAGCCTCAAAAACACTGACGTGACGGGATTAGTGCTTTTTGCTGTGAAGTGACAGCTGATGGCTGAAGTCTCCACTTGGTAGTAAAGCCTTCATCAGGCAGTTATTTTCAAAAAAAATGTAATGGCAAAAATATGGAATGGGAGGTCACAGGACAAATCAATAATGCCCAATATACAGGATGTCCCAACTAATTCAGCCGGTTAGTCTAGAACCTCATGGTAGCGACAGATTCTCATTGGTTAGGAAGTAAGTAACGTTAGCCTTACCCTGTTTGGCAGTATCACTTTTTAAATATATGTTAAATATTTTGCAACAATGATGCTGCTGCCTGCTTTCTCTTCCGTCTCTCTTTCTCATATCGACCCATAGCGTTACTCAGTACGGATGAGAGTGTCGCATCAAAGATTCAAACATTACCGCTCGGTGGGTTATGTCACGTGACTTGTGTCACATTATTGTAGTTTGAGGCTCCATGGGATTCGATTTACTGGTCATAGTTATTTAAAATACACTTTATTCTAAAATATATATCTATCTATCTATCTATCTATCTATCTATCTATATATATATATATATATATATATATATATATATATATATATATATATATATATATATATATATATATATATATATATATATATTGGCAGTGGGGGGAGGGTCGTTCAAATCACCCGAACCCCTGGTTTCGGGCATGAAGTAAAAGCATTAAGTTAAAGTATCAAAAAGTCTTATAGAAGAGGAATTGCTGTTTATGTTTGCTTGTTATAAGAGCAGCTCATACAGCATTTTTCAAACACACTTAGAAAAGGCACACAAAACCCCATTAAGTATCTGTGAGACTATAAACCAAGCTTACAGTAAATCTTTACAAAATCACTACAAACTACGTTCAGTCACTACTCTAATTTGATTCTCTGCAGATCCTGTCCTAACATCGTGTTCATCTCAAATGAGAATACATTACGACCTCGCATGCTCCCACACAGAGGAAAAAATCACGGGTATTAAGAAAAACACAGGCAGCCAATTTGGTTCCTCAACCCTGCTGGCCCATTCCAACCTCACTTCATATGACAACACCACCACTGCAATCAATGTCCCAACATTACTCCAGCTCACATTTCCTGCCTGGATCAATTAGAAGCATATGGCACGTCACATGGTTCCTGTCCATTCTTTCATCTGTTTCTTTTTACAAATGGATTTTTTTTCTCGCTCTTCTCCTTTTAGGTAGTAGCAAATCAATGAACTGTTTTCATGTCACAAGATACTTAAGGGACCTGTTATCTTACAGAGCAATTTCTATCTGATTTAACCCATTCAGATTTGTTTTGTTGGAATAATGGCATGTACTTAGTAAAAAAAGCTGCCAGCTTTTTTTTTTTTTCAGTGAAATGATATGCTTGATTTTTAAAGAGATAGCATTGGTGTGTATTTTGTGATTGGTCATTGGGTCACTTGCCCAGTGGCCGACTTGTCATGTGCACGACCTGGAGAGAATCAAATTAGTCCTTGTGTGAGGGTCATTTAGGGCCATTTGGGCTTGTTCAAGAGTCATAAATCACTGTTCACTTGGAATAACACTAAGATCACCTCCCTCTGGCCATAGTCTTTCTCTTTGGCTTGATAGTTCATGTCCCACTATGGGCTTTGCTGGACTGGCTTTTATTGGACGCTACATTAACTCTGCATATTGGCAGGTGATTTTCTGTGTCACTACCCATTAGATAAGAGTGGTTTGTTATGTTGCCAGACCTCTAATGATAGCCGCAGATGGTGAGGAAACCAAGAGAACCGAGCGAATAAGTAAATGTTGAGTCACAAAAGCGTGGTCTCATTCTGTCCGTTTCTCCTTTTCTCTCGTTCTATGGAATGAACTAGTAGCAATGCAGGAGAATCTTTTTGTGCTCACCACCTTGTTTAGACTGATGAGCCACTGGTAAGCTATCCGAGAAGCAGGAGGAGAGATAAACAGAGGTCAGACAAATACACTGAGGTCTCTTGAGGAAATATAATCTCGAAGCAGCCAAACAGGAAGCAGTGAGCTGCTAGTTGTTCTGTGTGAGACAGGCTCACTGAGGCTTACAGTGACTTTTTCAAAAGCAAACATGCTGCACAAATCTTCTATTACTTTGGTTTGACTGAAATGAGCAAACATTTGTCTTAAACCTGTGGTCTGCCGATCATATGTTTTTTAAATTGCAGTATGCATGCTCGAATGGCAACAGTTGTATTTATAGTGCTTTGTGTTTAGAAACATAAAAATGAAACATGCATGAATTTTCACAAATAATTATTGTAATTTTGCCCAACTGATGATCAGTTGCAAATAAAAGTAAAAACTGACCTAAGATGCGAATGAAAATTGGTCTATGCTTAATGTGAGTGGCAGCAGTCAGACGATGTGTGTGTACAAGTCAATCTCAGTACTCTCTTTCTCAATCAATCATCACAGCATTAGACTTTCAAAGCCATTTGAACAGTTCAACTGAGTTATATGTTTATCATTATAGCAGGAATAGCAGTTTATGCTGCTGCTATAACAGCACTGAGACATCTTCTCCTGAATGCAGGTTACTGAATGCAGAATTGTAAATCTCTCCACACTGGACAGATGGATGGATGTTAAATTCTGCATGAACTGTGGCTGATTTTTCTGCTCTATTATGATACAGAATTTTGCACAAAAAGGACCAAAAAAATAAATAAATAAATATGGGACAAGACAATTCCCTTTAAAATATGGTTATTTTACAAGCAAATTGAAGTTTTAGAAAAACAATATTCATTTTAGATGTTCAGAAACTCAAAGCTCTGTGCAATAACCTGTCAAAAATGGTTTAGCTTGAAGAAATTGCAACATAAATATTACAATTTCTTAAAGTTGAACCATTTTAATAGGTTATTGTACAGACATACAAGTATAATAATAAATAGGGGTTTCAAAATGAATTGCTTTTTCAGTGAACCGCAATGCAGACGCGGATAATTCGGTATCGGCTCAGTAATAATCATAACCAGTTATTATGTACTGACGTCAATTATCTCATTTGCGCCATCACGGTAGAATACTATGGCGAGGGAGGCAACCGCAAGTAATTCAAACGCATAATCTCTGCACAGATCACTGCATGTGTCTGCTGGAAAGTCATTCACTGAAGTTACAGCAGAAGCCCCTATTTCAATGCGATGGAGAAAATGAAAGTAAACTCCATTTCTTTCTCTCTCTCTCACTGTGGCCCCTTTGACCAGCTGGCATGACGTTTTCTCTTCTCTCTCGGCTGTTATAGCAATACTTGTGGATTCAGACCCAAGCATGTCTGCAGAGCAAGTTTTCTCCACCGCGTCTGTCATAGATCAGCTGTGATCGCCGCATCCCTTGTTCAGTGTCACTTATCGGTGAACAGCTCCAGCGCATAGAGCAAACCGCAGCCCTTTCTCTTGAGCATGTAATAGGCATTTAACAACTCGCTCGACAACTCTCAAAAAGCAAGCGAAATAATATTTACGTTTGTTTATTTGCTATAAATTCTCATGTTGTTCTGTGCATGTACATGAGTTACAGTACATATTTCTGACTGCTTGTATTAAAGGACATTATTGTATTACAAATACATATAAAATATATTTATAAATTATACATTTTACAGTTTTTCTCAGTCGCTTTGGTGCATTTCTCACAACACTATTTACATTTGCACAACAGTTAATGCATTTCTCAAAACAATTAGTCATTTGTGCACATCATAGTAGCAGTTTCTCATTCCTTTCAACAAATTGCAAATGCTTTTGGACATGCTTCAATTGCTTTCATACAACTCTCTGCTGTTTGTAACATTATCATCTGCTTATGTCATGTCAGTCAAAATTAACTAAACTTGTGAATGCTGAATAGTCAGTCCATAAAAAACTAATAGTCTTCATTTCATTACTTGAGTCATTACATGCAAAAATGTTGAACTAATTGTCAAAACCTGTCAAGCTCATTTTATTTTAAAAATGTTAAATCTTTTTTTCTCCTGAAAATGTCTTCTAAATTGAACAATTTCAAGAATGATTTACAGACCTGTGTATGTTGTAGGTTTAGTTCCAATATGTATTGCAATATTGTTTACAGTTGTGCACAGCTCTACCCAAAGGAAGTTTATGTTTGTTGTAAATATGCTTGTATTTATTCTTTTGCACAATGCTGTGAATAAATTAGAATTGCAAAGAGCAAATGCAGTAAAAATGTGAAACACACATATTCAGTGTCTTGTACTCAGATACCTCACTAAATGCAGTGATGTCTAACTTTACTGTAGTTTTCAAATGGCTGTGCTAATAGTATATAGTGCTGTTTTGAGCATTTTCAGGAAGTGTCACCAAAATCTGACTTTTTTGCATTGGAAAAAACATACAGAGTAAAGTGTCATGATGAAAACATGACTAAGCCATTTGACTATCTTGTTCATAAACAATGGTGTCAGGACTTTTCATTTTGATGACACTGACACTTCATTGACATGAATACTTGCTTTTGAGGAATGAGCTCTCCATTTTGAGCAAGTGACGCGCTTTTGCAGGTTATCAACTAGGTTTTGCAGTTTGCACTAATTGTTTTGAGAAATGCATTAACTGTTGTGCAAATGTAAATAGTGTTGTGAGAAATGCACCAAAGCGACTGAGAAAAACTGTAATACAAGAATTATTGTGCTATGAAGTAAAATATAAAATTGTTTATGGAAAGCATTGTCAATGCACCGTGATGCAACGAGAAATCAAACTGAACTGAATCGATGGCATGGTAATCGTAACCAAACCAAACCGAGAGACCAGAGTAGGTTCACACCTCTAATAATAATAATAATAATAATAATAATTATTATTATTATTATTATTATTATTATTATTATTATTATTATTGTTGTTGTTGTTGTTGTTGTTGTTCTTTCATTAAAATGAATGAAGTAGTCGGCCCCAGTGGTGTAGGGTTTAGTGTGTCGACACATGCACTTCTGTGCTCACGGAGACCCGAATTCGAATCTGCCTCGCGGTCCTATGCTGATGCTTTCCCTCTCTCTGCTCCCCATGCTTTCCTGTCGATTCTCTCTACTGTTCGTCTAATAAAGGTGAAAACCCAGAAAAAAATAATTCTAAAAAAAAACTAATTAAGTAAACACTATTTCATATGGTTCCTCATTAATTTCTAAAGTCCTAACAAATTGAACACTGTAAGTTAAATAAGTTTCATTATTTAAATTAATTAGACTTTTTTGAGACAGACAGACAGACAGACAGACAGACAGACAGACAGACAGATAGACAGATAGACAGACAGACAGACAGACAGACAGATAGATAGATAGATAGATAGATAGATAGATAGATAGATAGATAGATAGATAGATAGATAGATAGATAGATAGATAGATAGATAGATAGATAAAACAGTGCCAACAGTAAGTAATTAGGATCAGTTTAACGGTGCTTATAACATGAAAATCAAGACAGGCTTTGAAGCCATATCCACATTCCACACCTCTCTCACTTTAAATGCATGCATCTGACAGAAACAGCATCCCAAACATTCCTTCCTTTGGGAGAATACTCTTGCTCAGACGAGCAGTAATACTGAACCACTCAGGAATGATTATGCTGTAAAGAAATCACAAATGCAGCCATCCTCAGAAAAAGAGAGAAAGCATCCTGACTATAGAGAAAGCGAGGAAGTGTGTGGTACTGCTTTATGTCAGTAATATTGTATCTTCCGCTAAGAATAATTACCTTGCCTCAGAACCAATTGAGACTGCAATAAAAGAAGCAGAATAACTTGTGGAAGTTTAGCTTTGGATTTACTGTGCACACTTACTCTTAAATGATTGAATGTCTCCTTTCACTATTGTCTTTTTAATGGGGGTTGTATCTTTCCTCACTGCAAACTGGGGGGAATGGATGTGCCAATGTCCTTGAGAACATATTTCACATTAAATATAGAGCCTGGTGTCCCTGTTCCAGCTCCTGACTGGACCAGGATTAATAACCTCCACTGGGTTCACTGGCATAATGACCAGTAGGTCAGACAACTGCCTCGGGTCAATTCAACACACTAGGTTAACTAGAACAGTGTGTAAGCTGAAAATTGGTACAATGAGGGATAGACACGCGACTTGCCCTGCTGAACTCATCAAAAACAAGGCTTGAAAACAGATCTCGAAATCTATGATCAGCACTATAGTTCCCTTTATGCAATGGTTGACACAGACATACATATCTCTGTTAGCCTTACCACAGTGGCACCAAACCAAGTCAAAGTGCCCTGCACCTTAATATGCATTCTAATGGTGCTATAAATATCGATTAATAATTGATTTACAAAGAATCTCAGTCTCAAGGATTTCTGGCCATTTCTGAGCATCCTGTAACCTGAACAAGCAGATTATAAGAGAGCAACTGGGACAGAGAGAGAGAATGCAAGAGAGAGAGAGAGAGGGGAGAGAGAGAGAGAGAGAGATACTGTACATCCGAATACTGGAAGACGACACCAGCCAGCCTAAGAATGATTATGGTATACTGCACTTCCCTCAAGCCATTCAATACATACAGGAGGATCTTGCAAAAACCAAATGATTCAGCAAAATTTTGAATAACAAGTGTTTCTGGCTATTAATGTGTCAGCTGAAAAATAAATGGAAGATTGACAAAGACAGCAGCGGCCAGCCATCCATAGCAATGCAAAAAGCTGCTTTGGGGCTTCAGGCATATACACAGGGAGCAACTCTACCTGGCGTCAAGCAGGCCACCTTAAATATGCTGTGCAATACAAGAGATGCTAATTTAGTATAGAGGAGGGCAAGGGATGGCATTACTGTTATTGCAAACAAAGCAAGCCACACGTTTGTCCCATAAACCCTACGTCACACAGCATAGCAGGGCCTCTTTAGGGGAGGTTATGCAAGAATAGTACACAGTTGCACAGTTGTGTTTACAGTGTCATTGCAAGAGAATTGACCAAAATAGAGTACCTGACTATGAGGAAAAAACACACATACATATACAACACATTATGATATAGGCAATAACATGAGCAATACTATAATAAGTAGATTTTATTTAATAGTTTAGTTCACCCCAAAATTAAAATTGGTTCTTAATTTACTCATCCTCAGGCCATCCAAGATGTAGGTGACTTTTTTTCACCAGGAGAACAATATTTAAAAGATTAGTAGGTGAAGAAGTGGTTCTTGATTTATATGTAATCAGACTTTGAGAGTCAAAATAACATGCTGCATGCAGGAAAATCAAAATTGTACAAAGAGAAGCTTGTACTCCATACTGTTGTGTATGTCTGCTGAGGCTGTGAATTAAAGGTAATAATGCAATAATTGTTGTTTTTTTTCCAGAAACCTAATTTATTGCTCAATAAAAGCTCAATGTTTTGCCAGAAGCCAAAGGTTTTGCTAATATTTTTTTCCTGTATGTTTTTATATTATTATTCTTAAAGTATCAGTTGAAAATAGGGTTGCATGGTTTACCGGTACTATGGTAGTATCGCGATACTATGGCTACAAAATACTGGCGGTGCCACTGTAGTTTGTAAACGGTAGTATTGTCATTAATTTACAATAAATAATGTTGCATGTAAAAAAATTACTAAAATGCTCACACATTTGTGCAACAATAGACCCTTTTATTTTAATAGTCTGTGGAGCCCTTTAAGGTTGCAAAACTGTGTAAAATTCACACCTTTTAGGTTAGCCTATTGCACATTTTCTGACGCTTCAGTTTGAATGCACATCTGAATCGGTTCATTTCTGTTCCTGTCAATATGATTTAGTAGCTACAACAACCATGATAATCTCTTAAAAAGAACGACTCACAAAGTGAAATTTTGAAGTACTTTGGATTGTTACCTGTTAAGACTGAAAATAAACAATAAATGAAAAACCCAAAATAGCAACAGGAAACATTGAAACAATTTTTGACCACTTCATATAGCATATTTTGATTTGGTATAACTTGTATGTTTATTTTAATGTACAAAATATAAAAAGGTTTATTTTTATCTACAAAATAAACAAAAAGAATGAATACATTTTAGGTGAAGTGACATGCAAATAATATTTTTTTCAATAATAAGGGAATTATTAATTAAATTCAATACCTATTATAACATAAAATAGAGTTATTTCTGACAATTTTCTTTATAATTTGAGTTATGAATTACAGTATCACAGTACTATTTGGTATTGTGATACTTCAGCTGGTATAGTATCGTAAGATGGTTAATGGTATTGCATCAACCCTAGTAGAAAATGAATTGTATTTAATGAATCATCAACTAATTTAGCTAAAAATCTTTTTTTTCATGTTCTACTGAAGAAAAAGTCACCTACATATTAGATCTTGGCCAGGAGGCGAGTAGATTAACAGTTAATTTATTTTTTAAGTGACTATCCCTTTAGGATTAGCAAAATAGGAAGTAAACGACATCAGCTTTCTCTGCTTTTTGTGCAAAATAGAGGAAATGCTCAGACAAGTCATGCAAAGATGTCAGATACCACAGGAAGTTCATGATCTTTGCACCCACGTACTAAAATAACAATGAAAAATGCTGCAAATCAACAGTGCAAACTAAAACATACATTTTTTGTTTATCATTACATAGATCTGCATATGTTGCTAAAGACTAATATGCATACATGCAATTTATGTCCTTTATACAGTGTAAGATTTCTAGCTGGTGCATTTCTTAGCATTTAGACCATATTCCAAATAAATAAATGAAAATCGGATAATCTGGGATTTTAGTCAGGCTTCACAGTGCTTTTTGACATTTTTTAGCTTCTCAGATCAAATCTAACTGACCTCTCAGCAAATCCAGCTGATAGCTAATTTAAAGTCCAACTAAAACCAGCTTTGTCCTAAAGGTTTTATACTGCCTCTCACAGCAGCATCCAACTAACAGCGTGAGCCAGCTAATAATAATCTTAGACCAGGCAGAAACCTTGCACTTTATGCAGTACACAAATTGGATGTTCATTTTGTCATCGGTGGTACATTAGAGGTAATGAAGACAAGCGAAGACCTGCAAACCACCTCAGACTATTTACGAGAGCTCCATCCCCCCTAAAGGGTTATTAGGAGATAGTTATTGACAACCCTGGTAAGTGCAGAGATGTAAAGCATCTGTTCTGCTGAAATATTTTTGGACACTTGTTTAATATTTCAATGCACATTCATTCACACACTCACCCCCGTTAACAGCTGCAGGTGCGACCACGATCCCCTTCGCTTCTGTTTTAGGGGAATTCTGCCCGTAGCGCCCGTCATTCTTCGTCACCATCTGTTGAGGGTTGCCTTTATGGTCCAGAACGGTGGCGTTGACTATGGCGCTATAATAATCCTCCTTGTTCACCATGGTTTTGTCGGCACCGATAGACAGCGAACACCTGGGCGAGACGAAGGCGAGGAGGAGTGCGAAAAGGCAGCTGCTGCATGACGCCGGCGCGGCCAATCTCTTCAGCATCTTCGGCAATGTCTTCACCGATCAACGCGACCCGACTCTGCGATTCTTTCAACGGTCAGCTCTGTCTCAAGAGCCCTCATGTAAACATACTGTCCTCCTCTCAAACCACGACGTCCGTTTGGAGAGCCATGCGTCGCTTCCTCTGACAGAAAGAAAGAAAGGCTTGAGAGATTTGTCGACGTTACTGACTTTGCAATGACAACAATTTCATTGGAGAGGCTTGAGTCCGTATAATGGACCCGTTTGCTTTTATTAAAAGCGGTTAACCTGCTCATTTAATCAGTAGGCTAGCTTTTTACGACTATTAAAAGGCAACAAATATGTCTCTTCTGCTGTCAGGACCGCTTTGTTCGCGCAGCCAGCCCTGACAACCAGCTGCTATGCAACAAAAAAAACCTACTTATTCGCACGCTGTGAATCAGCTTTATTAAAAATGGTTATAGTGAGACATCTTACCTGCTCTTTCGCTTTATTATTTACAGCCAAACTCTCTTATTTGTCGCGATATTTTATAGCGCTGTGGCTCGCTCGGCCATAGGCAGACCGATGTGTTGCTGTTCTGCTCGTTTTTTCCCTTCTCGCCAACACTCAGACGTTCGCGTGTGCGCATGCGCGGAGCAGCGCGTCTCTCGCACGGTGAGATCAGATCAGTGGGAGGGAAAAGACGGGGCCACATCACCATCATCTCAAAATGCGTAATGCTGCTGCTGCTGCTGCTGCTGGGCCTTATATTAATCACTTATTTAATGCCCGTATTAATAATAACATTTGTGATCGTTTAGTTTTTAATATAAAGAGTTTACAAAGAGCTGTTGATATATTTTATGCATTTTGTAAATCATATTGCACAGCTCATATAGTAGCCTACCAGAGCTGCTGAATGAAATATGATGTTTATGAAAAGGGAGCATGTAAAGCACAATAATGTTCTGAATATGTCATGTCACGAATACAACTTCCATGTATGGTAGTCTGGCTGCATATAATGTAATGCAATGTAAAATAAAACCCATGTAAACCTCTTTAATTTTAGCATTATTTCTTAATCTTAGCATACTGCATAATGAAGCATCCATTAGTTTATGTTAAAAAGCAATATAGGCGTAGTATTATTCATATAAAATATGAAAATAATCAAGTCTTACTCGACAGTATAACTAAAACTATCAGTTACAGTTAAACAACACTAAAATGACACTGATTTTGTAAACATAAGTTAATGCATTATAGCTAACATAAACAAACAACAAGCATGTTCCAGCGTTTTCAGAATTATGTAATAAAAATCTAATCCATTTGTATTATTATTTATTCATGTGCATTAACCAATGTTATAACTATGGTTTAAAACTGTATTAGTACGCTTTACTGAATCCATCTTGTTTAAAAGGATTGATAACAAGGATATATAACCTTTTGTCTAACAACTGGCACTTCTGCCTGGCTAGGACTTAAGGATGTTTGTGAGAAGGATATTGGTCAAACTATTGAAGAGAATGACTGGGACAGTGTAAGTGATTCTCTGATAATATATACCCAAAATGTGCTTCTCTTGGGATCCAGAAGCTCAATTTAAAAAAAAAAAATTAATAGGATATATCTTACACCAATACGTATTAATAAAATGTTTGCCAATGCCACAGACTTGTGTTTCAAATGTTAAAAAAAAATGAAGGTACATTCATTCATTGTTTTTGGGACTGTGACAAAATTTTGCAAGAAAATACATAAGGTACTGAAAAATATTTTGTTTTGATATGACCTCCAGCTTTTTATTTATTAAATCTTAATGCGAACAATCTGTTTGAATAAGATGCATTACAGTTATTTAATGTCCTGGTATATTTAGCTAAAAAAAATATTTTGCTACTATAGTCTGCATCACAGACTCCATCTTTCAAAATGTGGATATCACAAATTGCTGCATGGCTGCCATTAGAAAAAACTTACCTATGACAAACATAAAAAATCTGACACATTCTGGTCAATTTGGTCTGCCCTTTGGGAATATATAAAGGAGCTCTCTTAAATTACACACAGGACCTTGTTATTTTTGTTTAATCCCCACTGAAAGACTGCTCTAAAATGGTGTGATTGTACTTTATTTTTATCTATTTATTTATGTTTTTTATATTAATGTCTTTATTATTTTCCATATTTAAGACTGTACATTCTGTAACACATTTATACATGTTGAGGTTAATATTTTGTGAATGTGGGCATACAATAAAAATAAAATAAATTAGCAAATGTTGAAATCCCCCTGAAACAACACTGAATTAACAATTTTTCTACAGCACTTAGCAATTTTGATTAATGTTAACTACTGTAGTAGCCCGATATTACTAAATGGATCCGTATGATACATCTAATTGGTTCACATTATATTATATTGTCTTGCTTTTTTGCTTGTAGGCATGAATTCATTGTTCTATTCGCTTATAAACTATAGTGCTGACATTTCTACATTAGATAGGTTAAGTCTTTTTTCTGGTGTTCCATGAGCAACATTTGGCACACCTGGCTACATCTGTATAGCCAGATGGTAGTGAATGAAAGTGCACTGGACTTGTCTTTTCATTTTTTTAATGCATAATATATCAAAAGAAATCTATATTTAATCTTAACAAACATCAGCAGAAGACAAAATATTATTTTACTCTATATTGACCTATTTCACTTTTAAATAATTCACTTTAATAAATAAGCAATTCCACTTGATCTTTTGGCACTCTCTAGTGGAGGCCGTATAATTCTACATTACAATAAATTATAAAACCAAATTATTATTCAGTGTAATTTCATCACATATTGTAGGTCTATGCTGCAGCTACGAGCCAGCCCACTCATAAATCAAACAGCATATTTCCTTCAGATTTTCTCTCAGATCCCCATTAATTGTAATAGACCTGAAATGTGAAATGTAGCATACATTGTAATCAGTATATCTGAATAAATTAAAGTTAACTATTCTAAAGGATCATTTGTGTTAGCTTGCTGTTGACTTGCACTATATAACAAATGAAAATATTAATCAAAATTGAAATATATTAGATGTTGAACCAAATATTATTTACATCATCTATTTTATGTTGGTCATTAAATAACTTAAAATGTTACTGTTAAAGAAAGATACTGAAGATCAGAGGGACTTTGGAGCAAACCTATAGACCAATTACCAACCTACGTCACACATGACGTCACACGGGTCCCCGGTTGCAGAAAAAGACCGGCTGCTTTAGCAAACATGTCGTGTTTTGCGGTAGAATGCCAAATTCTAAAGCCAAAAAATAGAAAACTTAACTTTTACCTTACACCACACTGCTTTTAATGCCGACTGCAGACGTATTTGGCTAAAAGGGAGCTCTATGAAGTGAGGACCTAATTATAAATGCTCGACCCTGCAGTTCTCATGTTATATCAGGTAAGTTCAGGCTATGCTGAATCATACACATATTACTCGTTTTTGATTGCAGCAATGATTTCGGCAAAACAGTTACATGTGGTTAATTAACTGCGGACACTGAATGCTAATAATGAAACAAGAAAGTGTAAGTTATTAAGGTAAAGTTGGTTTTATATTCACACATTCATTCAGTGACAACTTGTGACACACTCCCTATATTGTTTACCACGGCACTGAATATTCGGTCTGAAATAACCTGCTAGTGTGACTTGAAAACAACATGAACACTGTTTATTTGACTGTGAACATGTTGTACTTTGACAGTCATTGGCTGCTAATATGATTTCGCTATTTAGAGTTTGCAAATAATACTTTTATGAGATTGTATTATTAAGGAGAAAGTCCGACTGTGCGAATATAAAACCAACTTTCCCTTTATGTGTAAGTTCACATACCCTGGGCCTGCCGTACAAGTGTAGTTCGCTGTCAGAATGCTGTTGATGATCACCCTGGCCTTGTATAACGTTAGCTCCGTCTTTTTTTCCTTGTCTTTGGCTCGGCAGATCCTCGGTTTCTAGCACTACATAGTTTTTAATCTGGTAATCATGGAGCATTATTTCTTGCACATGTCATGACCACACAGAACACAATTGTTGGCATCCAAACACTTGTAGACCTTTAACTTCTCTCGTAAAATCGCTTGGAGCTTCTATGAGATATTTGGGGCTAGATGCTTGGTCATTTCGTCTTATCCAATATCCATTGGGAGGGCGCTATCGCAAATGGACCTGTCAGACGAACGCCGCTCACTTTAACGTTAATTTTGCAGAATCACTGTGCCTATCACTGGGTGACGAGCTGTTATAATACGCTGAAAGCATTATGTAAATAATATATATAATATATAATCAAAATATCTTATTTCTAAAACAACAACAAACTCTGAACCGCATTGGATGTCATTCCCTCGCTGTAAATGCTAGCGCTCCCGGTTTTTTTCTGCCACCTCCCTGCGCGCGCATCCTGAATGTTTACAAACATGGTAATTGGTCTATAAGTAGAGGAAACACCAACAACAGTTCTGATGACAAGGTGTTTTTTTTTTCATGGTTTTTTTCCCAATGTATCTTCCCTAATTTTCTAAACATCATTAGGCACTTGGTCACACTGTAAGGCGAGTATTACAGCATGTCATAATGTTAATTTTGTTTAATTTTCAAACATTAATCCCTTTGTTAACTACACACTATTGTTCATGATTTGTCTTTAGAGAATGGTTCAACATTTCCTTTTATTATTCCAGTACATTTCTATAGATAAAAATAAAATACAATTTTGTTTATTCATTAATAATTTAATTGTTTGCTTGTTTCGTCCCTTAATTGTGCATACATTCCAACACAAGCCCATAGCCGGGGGGGTGGGTGGTGGGGGGTGGGGGTTCGAAAGACCCACCCCCACTGACAAAGGTCTAGAATTTGTTCCAAATATGAGCTAATTTGTCCTATTTTGAATGGTAAGACATCATAAACTGTGAAAATAACCCATCAAAGGCTTTAAGACCAAGTGGAATCTGACATAATGAAGTCATCTTTCGCTACTGTATTGTTGTTAAATAGAAAAAACATTTTAACAAGGAACTTTCATTTGTAATCTTGGACCTTATTCTTAAAAGAAAAAATGACCAAATGTTATTACTACTTATGCTGTTGTTGTTATCCATGAATTTTCAAATGTGCTTTTTATAAGAGAGGCTAGAAAAATCATCAAGCTCTAGCTACATAATTATTAATTGTTCAATATTCAAATGGCCAAATTCTGACTGAGGAAAGCTGAATGTGCTGGCTAGTTTGTTATTTGCCTATTTAATGACAATAGGTAACCGTTTTTAATTTATAACTTTATTTCATAAAGTTTATATAACTTTACATAAAGTAATGTACATAACATAAACATAACATGATGTACATAACAAAGTTATGAATGGTGAAATAAAAAAACTTTATTTCATTTTCCCCCAATGATATATGATGTAAAGAAATTGTATTTTAAAAACAAGATATTTTTTCTTCATATTTCTTTATTCTTACTCTTCAGGAAACTTTTTTTAGTAGGCCTACATCAAAAACTGTGGTTATGATGACCATCCGACAAACTAATCCAGCTAAAAATAGTGTTTAAAATATCACTAAATGCAGTTTTTAAATCTCACAATTAAATAGAAAATGAAGTGAATGACTGCAAAAATGTCCACTTGTTGAGAAAAAAGAACCACCCCTTTTACCAGGCTAGCTACGGGTCTGCAACCTGTGAAAGAATGCAGGTTTGCTGTGACATGCAGTCTCAAGCACAGATGTGATAAACACGACATGCTCAGACACGAAACAAAAGAAAACTGAAACTGTGTTTAACTGTAAACAAGGCTACAATTGTTTCCAAAAAGAAAAAAAATGGAATAACTCCTCAAGATCTCTACGGAGCACAATTAAACTATATTAAACTAAAATAAACTATAGATGGTGTGCTTTGTATTTGAATTTATTTTATTTTCATTTTTACAGATTTTTTAATATAGTAACATCTCAACAATAAAGACGTTCATGTTGCAGGTCAAGAGTGCAACAATGTCACCATCTAGTGCTCATCATCTACAGCTACACTCTGGGGTTTTTTCACGAATGGCATCAAAGTATAACATCATTGGAAACTTTCCGTTGTACAAAAGCTAGCCACATTTCAATAAAATCACGCCGACAATCACATATAAATACATTATTTAGAGAATGAGTAACCTACAAATGTCCTCTTTATCAATTGAGATGGAAGCCTTCATTTAAAAACAAAAATTGTAGTTTAATTTTTGAATTATAAAATAAAATAAATAAATAGTTCAAATAATTTATAGGCTAGCATATCAGTTGAAAATTACACGAAATACACGTTTTGACAACTATGTAGTATTTAGTAATGTTATGAATACATTTGACAATTATTGCAATCATAAAGTGAAAAACAAAACTTTAAAATGAATATTTCGATAGAACAAAGTGTCATTATTTTTCCCTTCTCTTTTTAAAACGTGAACTACACAAATGTGCTTGTGGGAAAAAGCACCTCTTTTGACAAGCATCCCCATTTTTCCGTAGATCTTTCGTTTCCTCCCTGATCCTATCTCTTCCTGTTTGCTACAGAGGCGCGGTTTTGAGCTGGACATTTGAGATTTTTTCTTCTGCGTTTCATTGTTTAATAAATTCCTCATATTGCTAAATGATTTTTTATAGCAAGCCACGTTTAACTCTAGCTTAGAAATACAGGCTAAACATATCTAAAACTCATTAAAACATTTGGCCTCGGGTTTCCAACAGAGCACATATCAATTATTCATATCTAGTCCACAAACGTAGGCTATTAATAATGTTGACAGTTGATTGTATAATTGAACAACCTAAACTGTCTCCATATGAATGAGAGAAGAAGGAAAAATGCAAACATTGTAGCAGATGCTCACATCTGTTTTTTGTCCTCGTACTTACACGCTGAGAGGAAAGGCAAAAAAGACAACTCGTTGATTGGTCTAAACTCAAGAGGAGGCGTGGCTAGAACGCACACCCGACAGAAAAAATCTATTAGCGGTAAATAGAGTGGAGTGAGCAGCTACTTTTACACTCAGAAAATCTTTTCATTTCACTGCGCGAGGAAATAAACTACAAAACAGAGAAGACATTTCAGCTTTAAATATAAAAAAAATTAAATAACCAGTATGGAATTTGATGTCAGTTCTCGAGTGCCTTTTCTCTATCTCTTCATCTTTCTTCACGTCTCATCAGCTAAAGAAGCAAACAGCTCGATCAACGGTCCACGTAAGTCTTATCTTAACTTTGTGGTACACAATAACAACGTTTTAAATTCATTTGACTCTAGTTTTATATAATAATTTTGTAAAAAAAAAAAAAAAGAAAAAAATAAGAAAGAAAGAAAGAAAGAAAGAAAGAAAGAAAGAAAGAAAGAAAGAAAGAAAGATGAATCACTTTCTAAACTTAGAGGTTAAAATAACTTTTATAGGCTACTTGTCACGATAACGTTGTGAAACAAAACTTATATGAGTAAGTATAGCACATTTGGAACGAAAGGTGGGGTGGCAGAGTTGTAACATGCACAGACAGGACATAACATTCATTGTAACACATCTTGATTCTATCTTACCACTGCAAAGCAAAGCACAGAGTGAAAAACAGTGACAAAAAGTGACATCCTTTAGTCACCCAAATGTTGTTTCGAATCTGACTTTACTTCTCCAGAATAATTGCTTTAAATGCCTGTTTTATTTGGGTGATCCTGCATTGAGGTTGAATAAAAAAAAAAAAAAAAAATATATATATATATATATATATAGAAAGAAAAAAATAGATATTTCATTTCCTCACTGATCCTATCTCTTCCTGTTTGCTACAGAGGTGAGGTTAAGAGTTAGACATTTGAAAATTTATCTATCTATCTATCTATCTATATATGTATATATCTATATATATATATATATATATATATATATATATATATATATATATATATATATATATATATATATATATATATATATATAGATATATATATATATACATATATATATATATATATATATATATATATATATATATATATATATATATATATATATATATATATATATATATATATATATGGCAACCCAGTGGCGCAGTAGGTAGTGCTGTTGCCTCACAGCAAGAACGTCGCTGGGTCGCAGGTTCGAACCTCGGCTGGGCTGGGTCAGTTGGCGTTTCTGTGTGGAGTTTGCATGTTCTCCCTGGGTTCGCGTGGGTTTCCTCCGGGTGCTCCGGTTTCCCCCACAGTCCAAAGACATGCAGTACAGGTGAATTGGGTAAGCTAAAATTGTCCATAGTGTATGAGTGTGAATGTGTGTGTGAAAGTTCCCAGAGATGGGTTGCGGCTGGAAGGGCATCCGCTGCGTAAAATCGTGCTGGATAAGTTGGCGGTTCATTCTGCTGTGGCGACCCCGCAAGGGACAAAGCCGACAAGAAAATGAATGAATGAATGATAGATATATATATATATACAGTTGAAGTCAAAATTATTAGCCCTCCTGTGAATTATGTTCTTTTTCAAATATTTCCCAAATGATTATTAACAGAGCAAGGCATTTCTCACAGTATTTTTCGATAATATTCTTTCTTCTAAAGAAAGTCTTAATTGTTTTATTTCAGCTAGAATAAAAGCGTCTTTAAGTTTTTAAAGAGCCCCTATAATACATTAAAAAGGGTCATATTTTGGTTTTAAAGGTCTCCAATAACTGGCTGATATGCATGCAAGGTCAAAAAACACTTTCATTGTCTTATATATGCATTTATTTTTACCTAATTATCCCAGCGACTCCCATATGATTCGTTCAGCGATTCATTTGTTCCCAAACCCCTCCTTAGCGCACAGCTAATCTGCGCTGATTGGACTGATGACAGCCTGTTGCGATTGGTCGACTGAGTTCAGCGCGAGACAGAGTGAAATGCCCAGCATGACATATTACAATACTAAAGTAGTCAGAGTGTATAGTGTATGTGTGAGCATTCCTGCCAACGATATATATAAATCCGTAAACAAAGTACAAGCGGTTACAAGTAACAAAACACAATTAAATTCATAATTTGTTATTGAATTCATAATTCAATAACAACCCCCCGTTGTAAGCGTGTAGATTCCAGAAGCACTCGAACAGCACAAGGCTGGGCTATAATGCTGAGGTATTTTTGCAAAAATAAACCTCAACCACTGACTCTTCACAGTTTTATCTTTGGGTAGAGAAAATAACACTAACTTTCCCTCACACTTCCAATAATATCCAGCTTAGCACAGCGTCTTTATGACTTGATTCAACCAGTGTCTGCTACAGAGCTTGTCTTCCTCTTTTTTTTTTTTTGCTACTGTTTGTGGGCGGGGCCGCAGGTTTTAATTTTCCTGGCATTGTGCGCGAAACAATTGGGCGAGGTTTAAGTTTCGTATCGACGTCAAGCCGAAACGGTTATAGACTCGTTATCAAGATGATTCATTTGAAGCCCTATGAGTCGACTCTTTTATAAATGAATCAATAGTTTTAAACACTGTGCACTTTCAGATTTAAGCCTTAGCTGGATATTTAACTTCACTTAGAGCTGTGTTACACACTACATGGAAGGTCATTCTCAAAAACACATAATAGGGGCTCTTTAAAAAACATTTTAAGGTCTATATTATTAGCCCCCTTAAGCAATATTTTTTTTTCTGATTGTCAACTGAACAAACCATCGTCATACAATAACTTGCCTAATAACTTTGATTAACCTAGTTAAGCCTTTAAATTGCACTTTAAGCTGAATACAATGACAATTTTCTTGACAATTATCTACTAAAATATTATGTACATGGTCATCACAGCACAGATAAAACAAATCTGTGATTAGAAATTAGTTATTAAAACTAGTATTTTTAGAAATGTGTTGAAAAAAATATCTTCTTTCCGTTAAACAGTAATTGGGGAAAAATCTACAGGGGGCTAATAATTCTGACTTCAACTGTATATATATATATACACAGTAGTCAACATGAAGTGTATCAGGAAGGATAATCAAAGTTGTCCTAAGACGATATACAGTATTGTTCAAAATTCATGTCTTACATGTGTTCTGCTACTAATCAACATTGTTACCTATAGAGTTTCATGCCTCATCACTTTTGATCACACCCAGACAAGAATGTTTGTCACAAGATGTGAAATTGCTTGTGACATTCATCAAGACAAGAGTTTGCAGCTTCCCAACAGCCCTGTTAAGGTCAGAATCCTGCAGAATAACTAAATTTGGCATTTTATAAGCTTTCTGACCTCAAGAGAAGCTTTCAGAACCTTAAATGATGATCTCTTCCCAATTACGGACACATGTGACAGGTCCATTTTTATCTAATGACAAATAATCATGTCAGATGATCACAAAAAAAGCCATTAACAATGACATTTCGTATTATCACATAGATAATAATTCATTTGAATTATTTTTACAATTGATATTGTCTGCAATGTGTACAATACTGTTTTTTTTCTCTCTGTTGTAATTATATTTGAATTTAATTGTTCGTTAAGTTATTTCGGCAGCAAGGGTTATTATGAAAAAAAAATACAACCCTGATTGTACAAAATGTTTTGTAAAACTTGAAAAAAAAAAAACCCACAAATATAAAGAAAAAGAAAACAATGACATTTCATTAGCGGCAACATTGACTAATAAAAGACTGACATGTTTTGCATGAATTTTGAAAGAAGCACATTTTTGGTTTTAGGACAGCTTTGATTAAAATTTTAATTCACGTCAAATGTTGACTATATGTGAAATTGTTATTTTAATACTCGTACAGCTTATCATTGGTGTGGTATCTTTAAATGAACATATCTGCAGCTTATTTTACTGATAAAAGTAAAAATTCAGTAAAGTTTTTTTTATGGAGTTTGATAAGGTAGAAAGTTTCACTTTCACAGAGTCACTTTTATTGTACTATTGTCCGACATCAGCTTATACTGTTATTAAGATTTAAAAGTTTAAACATTCAAAGAAATATCAAACAATATGTAACAGACAAATCAACAGTGACACATACTAAACGTATGTTATGTGATAAGGGATTTGACATTATTGTCAAATCCATTAAGCAGGCATTTGATTTTGAAAAAAACATTAAACTGACCTCAAACAATAATGTAAAAAAAAAAATCAGGTCCACAACTTGACATCTAATTTTACATCCAAACACTGATGTCTTCATCTCAAGCAACAAAATAATAAACAAGTGTAATAAGATGTAAGAAAAGTTTCATTAATCATGATTCAAAGGCATGGTTCACCTTTTAAAATGTAAATTGATCAAAACCAGCTTGAGTTTTTTCTTTTTCCTTTTTTCTGTTAAACACAAAAGAAGATTTTTTTAGCAATGTTGGAAACCTGTAACCATTGACGTCCACAGTATTTGTTTTTCCTACTATGGAATTCAAGGGTTACAGGTTTTCAACATTCTTCAAAATATAGTACTTTGTGCTCAACAGAACATAAAAAAACTGAACGGTAGTAAACGGTAAGTAAAGGATTATTGATTTTTTAGGGGTGATCTATCTTTTTAATTAAAAAATAAAAAGTAGACAGTTTTTAGTTTCCACTGAAGGAGCTACAGTTCTTAAAAAGCAATACTATGGACTACTATGCATGTATACTGTATCTACATTTTAAGTGTGACATCACCGGAAGCAGCTTCTGGGTCCAAACGCCATATCAAACTGTATGGGGAGACTCAACAAATAGTAATAATAAATGTTTACACAGCAATGTATTACTTTCAAAATGGTGAGCACTATATAAATATATATATATATATATATATATATATATATATATATATATATATATATATATATATATATATATATATATATATATATATATATATATATATATATATGCAAAAACCTCTAAATGCCGTCTGAATTTTTCTCAGCCTCCTATGTTTATGTTCAGTTATTTTACTATAAAGACAAATGAAAAGAACTTATTTATCACTATAAAAGTAAAATTATTAATTAAACCCACACACAGGGGTCTACGAAAAATGCTAAGTTTAGAAGAAAATCTCAGATGGCATTTAGAGGTTTTTGCATCTAAACTAGTAACACGATCGCCTCACAGCAAGAAGGTCACTGGTTCGAGCCTCGGCTGGGTCAGTTTGCATTTCTGTGTGGAGTTTGCATGTTTTCCCCATGTTAGCGTGGGTTTCCTCCGGGTGCTCTGATTTCCCTCACAAGTCCAAAGACACGCGGAATAGGTAAATTGGGTAAGCTAAATTGTGTGTGAATGGGAGTGTATGGGTGTTTCCCATTGATGGGTTGCAGCTGGAAAGGCAGCCGTGGTGCAAAACATGCTGTATAAGTTGGCGGTTTATTCCGCTGTGGCGACCCGAGATTAATAAAAGGACTAAGTCAAAAAGAAAATGAATGAATGAATGTGTATATATATATATATATATATATATATATATATATATATATATATATATATATATATATATATATACACACACACACACACACACACACACACACATTCATTCATTATATATATATATATATATATATATATATATATATATATATATATATATATATATATATATATATATATATATATATATATATATATATATATATATATATATATATATATATATATACAGTTGAAGTCAGAATTATTCGTCCCACTTTTTATTTTTTCCTCAATTTCTGTTTAACGGAGAGAAGAAACATAATAGTTTTAATAACTCATTTCTAATCACTGATTTATTTTATCTTTGTCATGATGACAATAAATCATATTTTACTAGATATTTTTCAACTGTTGTGTGCACTATGATTTTGTATAATATTCACTTTATTGGATATGACTAAAAAGTGGTCATGAATGAATATTTTCTAAATTCAAATGAGTAGTGGCTTGGACCCGGAAATAATATTTCATACGTCACAACTTAACAAGCAGATACATGCAAAAAAAAAAAGGTAATGAAAATGTTTCTTTAGCTGTTACACTGTGAAACACTGAATGATGAATGTTTTTATTTTTAGAACCTAAATATTATTCAATTTTGCATGCATGGATTTACTTCATTTATGGCAGCAAGGCAACATTTAGCTAAATTTCATCATTTGAATAATTATTGCAGATCAGATATTCCATTATTTAACTGCTCGTGCATATAGCCATAACTGTTATAGATCAAGAGAAATTTAAATGTATGACCCCTTTAAAAGTACTGAGCCAGTGACAAGCTGTTTTATCACAAATGCTACAATTTTTTCTTCTTTTTATGAAATGTACAAAAATCTATTAAGATGAATATAAATAAAACTGACAAATCTGTCTTTCTTTCTCTAAGGGGGTCGGAGCATGCCACTGATTAATGGTTCATTATTAGAAGAACACAAGGAGCAGATTCAGAGCAGCAGTGTTGAATTAGTGGTTCCTCTCCTCTGCCTCTTCTCCTTTTCTGTCGGGCTTCCCACCAACTCATTTTCCCTCTGGGTGTTGCTCTTTCGCACCAAGAAGCTGCCGTCCACCATTTTGCTGATCAACCTCACCATCTGTGATATAATGCTACTGCTGGTGCTCCCCTTCCGGATCGTCTACCACTTTGTGGGCAACAATTGGACTTTCGGAGAGCCGTTTTGTCGTGTTGTGGTTGGATTCTTCTATGGAAACATGTACGGCTCAGTGGTTTGTCTGGCACTGATTGCCCTAGATCGCTATATAGCTCTGGTTCACCCTTTTGGTGCCAAAGTGCTCCGAAGTAAAAAGAACTCTATCTATATGAGTGTGTTGGTCTGGATAGTGGTTTTAGCAGCTGCTGTGCCCTTATTAGCCTCGAAACAGTCTCATAAGATAAATAACCTATCGATAACAACCTGTCATGATGCTCTGCCTGCTGAAGAGCAGGAAAATTACTTTCTGCCATATTTTACCACTCTTTTCTCCCTTTGCTTTTTGCTTCCACTATTGGTAGTGCTTTTCTGCTATTCTGCAGTGTTACGGACACTTATGGCTGAAGGGCAGCGTTTTGCCCATGCGGTCAGAGTCACTGTGCTGATGTTGATTGTTTTTGTGGTTTTCTTGTTGCCTAGCAATATTCTCATGCTGTGGCATTACTCTAAATCAAGTTCGGTCAACAATCTTTATGTGCCGTACCTGATCGCGTTGTCTCTCAGCACATTCAACAGCTGCATTGATCCTTTTATTTTTTATTACGTGTCCAAGGATTTCCGAAAGCGGTCATGGGAGGCTCTCAGGTGTTTGAAGTCTGATTTAGAGTCCTCTTCAGATTCTAGGACAAAGGTCACCTTACTTTCAAAGATAAGCAAGACTGAAGGACCTTTAAATGGGGAAACAACTCAGTTGTAATGCTAGGATGACCATTTTGAAAGTCAGAAGTTATCAGGTTAATTCTTGAATTTTAGGGGTATTGAAGGACTGAAGGCCCACTCATACCAAAGATGATAACTACAGTATAACAATATACTGTAGATATAAATATTGTTCTTAATTGAAAAGGATAGCGCACAACAAGTACAGTGCTCAGCATAATTGAGTACACCCCATTTAGAAAATGTATATTATTATCCATTTCTCAGTGAACATAGGCAATGTATTTTGGTGAATTTAAACAAAACAGATTTATTAAACGGATATATTTATTAAAATAATAGTTTAGTCACCAAACATATTTAGAAATTGAAAGATAATACAATTAAATTTAAGCAAAATATTGCAAATAAAATTACAACCTACAAAATGTCAACAAAATTTTTCTTTTTTTTTTGCTTCTCTTGATTTTTCCTCTTTTTTTTTTTTTTTAAATTTGTGATTAATATTTTTTTAATAACATATCAATTTGGGTGTACTAGTTTTTGGACCGTTATTGTAAGTTATTTTGTTAGATAAGCTCCGGATTTGGCTTCAGTACTGACTAATCAAATGTATATGCACAATTATAATATTGTATAGCTTCCTCTTAAAATATGAATTTAAAAGAGAGATTTGTGAGAGGTGTACTCATGTTTGCTGAGCACTGTATTATGATAACTCAGCCTGATCTAACGAGGAAATGTAAAACGTATTTTACGTTTTGTCAGTTTAGTGGCTAATTCGTACAAATTCATGAGTTCAGAGGTATGAAAATGTATGATTTTAAAAAGAAAGTGTGGTACCCAACCTTGTCCGAATCGTACTAAATTGTACAAATGCGATCGTACGAATTCATAGGAATTAGCCACTAAATCAAAAAGTTATGAACTGCCGTGAGATTGTGTTTGTACTTACACAGTGGAAAATGTTTGTTGGAATCACAGTTTTTTCAGCTGATGATTACTAAAACATTGCCAGTCATTGACTACATTTACATGGACATCAGTAATCGAATGATTTGCCTTAATCTGAATAAGACAATAACATGATTAAGGTGTTTACATGAATTGCTTTTTAAATGTTCCGCTCATGATCTCGTTTTACATGCTATAGCACAAATTTGATAAACGTCATTACGTCATCGCGCTATCCACATTTCCTCTGGAGTTTCATGTGTTTCATTTTTAATTTGTCGACTTAAACTGCACTTTGCCACTGTCACATTCATTTAGGAACTTTTCATGCATGCCCCCTGTGACAAACAAGAAATTGGATACGAGTATGAACAGCTAGAAGAGTGTTGTTTTAATGGAATTTGATACCGCACACTGAATGGGAAAAATCTCTGCATTTCACGATGCAGGTGTCTGTGGTCCTTCACTGACTTGGTAGGTGCAGAGAATAGTGTCAAACAGCCGTGTGTGTATGGAATATCCTGTCGCAAAAAAACGATGTAAATCCTACACGAAAGTAATAGTTTAATTAAGGTTTTTACATATCTGTAATGCACTTCAATAATGAGTCTAAAATCGGCATACTCCACGTCTTAATTCGCTTTCTGTTTAGTTCAATTATGACACTAACTGGATTAAATTAATCAAAGAAATCACTGTTTACATGGTAGATTCTTAATCAGAGGTTTGTCTTAATCGTATTAAAATCGGATTATTGGTGTCCATGTAAACATACTCACTGTTTCATGTAATCTTGCAAAAAGCTCCAGCATTTAAAGTGGCAGACTCAAATGCATGTTTGTAATATACAACATTGTGCAAAGGTGTGGATGCTATATTGTAATACTTACAGATCTAATATACTGGGTTGTATATGGACAAACCCAATCCTTGGGCAATATATTTAATTTAAAAAATAATAATAAAAATGTTGGATTTTTCAATCTTTCACCCAACGTTGTCTTAATACATCCCAGCATTTTTTAAGTGTAGTCTTTAAAGTTATCTGTATCATGTAAATGGCCTTAAATAGAGCTGCGTATCCATGCACAGTATATAACTTTAGTTTCATTTGCACAGGAAAATCTGGCTAGGGGAGATTATAATTCCATTTCCTCCTCCTTTCCTTTAGTCATTAGCTATAGGAGACAATAGATTCATTTTAAAAGAAGGGCATTCAACAGCCATGCTTTCATTTCACTTCTCTTATTATTAGCATTAGTTCCCCAAGACTCAGCTGTCTCTGTGGCCTCTATTGACTGCTGGATAAAGTATGTTGGAAAGCTCTGCCACAAGCACAGTTTTAATAGAGTGATTCAATAAAGCTCAAACAAACTGCGGCTGGATTTACTAAACAGATTAAATTAGCATCAGCCCACAAACAAATAAAAGGGCAGGAAAGTTATACCGCCAATGCAGAAATTAAAGAGCACGAACTTTCCACCCTAATGACCAATGGAATTTAGCAAGATGCAAAAAATGTAAAATAACGCTGCTTGGTAAGCGAAATATTTGTATAATGTTTTTTTCTGGCTTTCCAATATACTGTAAATGAACAAGAGTGGAGAAAATTCACTCACTTAAACTATTTGTTGCTGCACGTCAAGCTCAAAATATGTTAAGACATGCTTATTTGTGGGCGTAAATACCAGATTACCAAAAACATTTGTAGATCATGATCTGTGGTTCAATGAAATCATCATCTTCCCATGAACTCAGCATATGAAAGAAGTAATGTCTTTAAAACTTCTACATATACAGTACATATGCCTTTTCATCAGTGATTTTCAATTATGTGCTTTAAATAAGGCTGACAGTATTTTTTTTAAAGCCCAACGAGATTTACTCTGTAGCAAGCTGATTGTAAATTTGTCCTTTGGTATTTTTGTAGCATGTGTGAACTAGCCTTTAGAAAGAGGAACCAAATGTGGTTTAAGATACTTCAGAATTATTCATATCGGAAATTCCCTCATCATATTTGATTGTATTAGTTCTTAGCCTGTTTTAGTAATGAAGGATTTGTTGACATGTATTTGAACTGTGAATGGCAAACTGAATGCATTTCAGTGGAAAACTCAAACAGTGGAAGGTAAAATTGAATGGAATGCAGAACACAGTGGACAATGCAATTGCTATGTACAAGCCATTGAATATCTATTGTTTTGTGAGGCAGAAGCTATTTTTTCTCAGGTATGAGAATATCTGAGATGAGCAGGAAGTTCTAAACCACGTGTTATGTCCGCAACTATTTACTTCTCTTATGTTTGTTGATTTTTTTAAATGAGATTTTTATTAGAACTGTGCATGACAAGCAATATGTATATATATTGTAAAATGTCTGTGAATCGTTGCTTGAAATATATTGCTCATTATCTTCACTTTTACATGTTATTAAATCCACCGATGTCAATTTTTCATGATTGTGTAGGCTTGCTTCCTTTGAGAGAAATAACTCAAATGAAATCGCATTTAGTGGGCAACACTGACCTCTAGTGAAAACATTTAAAGCTTGCTTATGTGAATGAACTGAGACTTTATACATGTTTTATTACAGTATTTACACGTGAGAGGATGATCAGTATTTTTGCAAACACAACAGAATAATACAAAAACTCTGGGAATTTTAGATATACAGGTAGTGTAAAAGAAAAATTGAGAATGATCTACAATTTACTACATTTTGGGGCACTGCTTAGTCCTGTGAAGTTCTAGTACTAGATTCTGAGACACAGTATAAACAAACTTAAATGAAATAAACAGCAAAAAACAGCATTTTTGCTGATGAATCCTTTGCACGACACATTATTAAAGGTACCCCTGAGCACTTCTTGTTTGATTTTGTAAACTTAAATGCGATATTTGAAAATGAACACTGATCAAAATTAGAGAACACATTCAAATTGCTCCCAGTTTTGGTGTTACCTGATGGTAAATTCCCAGCCAGCATTCAATTTTGGGGATTTACACCTACCTAACTTTAAACAGTAACAGTTCCTGACTCCAGTAAGCTACAAACACAAACTGGGTATCATTGGAAAGAAGATACTTTGAGCTTTACTGTGGTAAAAGGGGAAGTTACATGTTAAAACATATAAAAAGTTATACATTATAAAGTCATGAGAAAAAAAATGTATTGTGTTCAATATTTGTTTTTCCATATACAAACACAGAAAAACATTAATGTAATGTCCTAAAATATATGACTTGAAAGCCAGGTGTCTCATGAGTTTATATTTCAAATTTGATGAAGATAGCATGCAAAATATGATTTCTGTAAAAAGTTTTCTGAGATTATATCGGTGTCCTCCTTTCCCTCACCGTCAGAGGCACTTTCTCAAAAACAATCATCCCAAACTGAAACGTTTACAGTTGCTGAATAATTTGGTCTACATTCACAGTTTATGTATCTTTGAAAAGAAGACACTCTGGGCTTTATTATCCATCATCTAGAGTTTATAATGCTCAAAATAAAAATAAAAAAGTTATAGATGCTTAACTAATGTAAAAAAAAAAATTGCACCGCACTAAACATTTTATTATTTCATAAACAAATGTGTGAAATCCGTCCTGGAGCAACACATAAAAGTAAGGTCAAAAGCTACATATCTCCTGAGTATATGTTTTGAATTTGATGCCAATATCATGCAAAATTACATTTCTGGAATTATTTTTTCTGAGACAATGTCTTGTGATTTTCTCCCTTTCCTTGTTTATGGAGAGGTCTGATGACCACACATGTACTGGGGTTTGTAACACAACTGTTTTAGTCTTTTCACATACCACAAATCTTTAATTGTAAAATAATAACACGATTTACTCTGATGCCCATTTATAGATATGATAATGATTACAGATAGCTTAGCTAACAGCAGCCATTCAGATAAATGGCAAACATATGATAATGCCAAACATTACTGAAAGATTATCGCTACCGGAGAGACATTCACACTTATAGGCACAAGCAGGCTTCACAGAAGAACTGAGACGTAAACAATGTAATACAACTCACCTTTAGAAAATACCAGAAGTTACTCTTCATCCAGGTCATGTAAGTATCAGTTCTCCTCAGAAATATTCTCCTCTTCGTTTCAAACAATCTCTCAAAACTCTCTTCAGCAGAACAAAACTTTTGACGATCTATTTTCATTGTTTACCAGCCGCTCTGCCGTAAGCAGCTGTGCAGCAGGGGGCAGGTGCATCGCGTGATGATTGACAGATCGCTGAGCCAGTGACAGCAGAGAGTGCAATATAGAGTGGAGGAACTATGACGTCACCTTGTAGGCCAATCGGCTGCTAGCATAAAACTGGTTGCCTAGATAAAAGGTGCGTTCGACTTCATGCAGCGCTGCGCAGATCGATCGAAGTCTGTCTTAAAGCGGTGCATGCTGGTTAGAAATTTTGGCCGGATTGATGCTGCGCCGACGGCATGTGACTGTCACATGTGGCATCAAAGTACCGCGACAGCGCTTCGAGATCAGACGACTGACTCAGCCCGCGCAGCAACTAAAGAGCGCCTGCATGAACTCTGATGACGACACCAATATAATACGATTGGCCAAGTTCACCGCATGACAACAACCACGTGATTCAGGTTTATTATTGGACAACATCCTTCTCACAAATTTCAAAACAAACAATTAACTGTTGTTCAAACCCTCTCTATCTTGTACACATGATGCTTATTAAAAGACTACAAATATTTTACAGCAGCATCATCTTTTGTTAAATAATTTGTTCATACTGACTAGATTGTTTGCACAGGTTTATTCTGCCTTTTTTATACAGACTACTGTATTTAGCTCCATAAACGATATAAATGATATATTTTAGTAAATAACTTAAATATTAACTCAGTCTAATCTTCTTACAGACTTGTAATACAATAATTATCATCATTGATCCTGACGATTTCTTAGCAAATTAAGTTATATAAAAATATGTAATATAAAAATATGATTCTAAAATATTTTATTTTCTGTCAAACCATATTACACAGAAATGTTAAAAGTGTCATTGATGTACCTGCTCTTTCTGGGAAATTTCTACTCAAAGTGTAGCTCATTTATTTTGGTCATTTTGTTCAATCTTTTTGGATTAAAGGGCTTTTTTTAAAAATGCCTTCATTATTCAAAATAATCCTATTCGTGGATATTTATTTCATTTTTATGTGCCCTTATTTTCCCCCTTATTTCTGATGCATTTGTATGTAGGCTACTTAATTTTAATTCATAATTCCCTTACTGTTTAAAAATAAAGTTTGTAGAGACTGTATTTTGATTTTATTTGTACTTTATATCTTTTGTTGTTATTTCAATAAATAAATAAATAAATGATCACGCCATGTGATCGGTAATCATGACTGCAGCAACTTGAGTCCCCGAAGTGGCCGGCTTGACTGCTCCGTTTTCAACTCCGCCCCCGCCTGCGCTCGGCTAATCTCGTTGATCACTGGCTGCAGCTGTGCTTAATGTCGAACGCACCTAAAATCTCTATAGGATTTTCCCATAGGCTTTTCGAAGATTGCAAATAATAAGCTCTGTGTTCTAACACTGTTCATTAAACTTACACGTTTTGTCCAGCTGGATAATCCTCACACGAAAATACAACTTTTAGCACTTTTGAATCTTAAATGTAAACGCAAGAACTGAAAAGCTAACATTAGGCTATAAACGGACTACAGCGCCTGGGGAGCTCGCCTGTGACGTCAGCACCACCCTGCTACAGACAACTCTTTAAGCTTAGAAATGTGATCCATGACAAATATTTACTCTTGGTTTATTACATTATAATCCACGCTATATATTACTAACAAATAAATACGCAAAACCACTTAGACCTATGTACCTTTTGGATAGTTTTTATGGGGGAAATACATTTTGTTTTGCTTTACGGTTGTTGTAAAAGTTTTAAAACTGTATGTATACAGTACATGTGCCTACATAGTATTATCATAAGACATGTTTAAATAAGTGTATCGCTCACGTGCATACAGCCCGCTTACCTTAGTAACAGACGACAGAAATGAGGAGATGAGGCGTGAAGGACAAGTCTAATGTTATATGCCTGCAAGTTCCATCATGGACACAGAACGACATTCAATGTTCTTTTTTGTCACTGAGTACAGCGAAAAGCAGCCCATACAGTCACATATGCTATACATTTTAAGGAGGAGTGTAAATATTGCAGTAATGACAGAGGTAAATGTGTTCAGTTAAGGAAAAAAAAGATGAAAAATCAGTTGATCACGTTAAAATGACAATTAACATGTATGTATTTTTACACATTCATTCATATCTTTGCATTACTGAGAGCAGGAGAGTCGACAGGCAGCACTGGTAAGCAGTATCCCCATAATATCGTTTAATTAAAATAAATAATCAAAAAATGAATCTGTCTTGGCAGTCTTTACAAGTGAAGGCATCATCTACACACAATATGAATTCCCAATTAGAAAAATACTACAAGCTATAAAAAACTACTCCTGAAAATACTTTAATCACAGACAAATCCAAATGCCAGTGCAAGCGGGCTGCGCTCCTGACCAGATCAGCTCGATGACGTATAATGTCTCAGACACCGCCTGTAGTCCCGTTTAGCACATTGATAGCAACCGTCTTTTTAAAGAAGCGTAACCGATTTAAAAACATCAAGAGTGTGCTGTAACTGATGTGTTTTATGTCGTAGAATAAAACGTGAAAGTATCTTGAGTTTGTGTTAGCCACGAACCTTATTTAAGCGATTTAACTGAAATCCCATTCAAAAAACCCATTGACTTTCAGACGAGGGAACCGGAACTGCTAAAATGCTAACTCGCTTCCGGGTTTTTGCATACAAATTGACGTCATAGTTCCTCCACTCTATATCAGCCACAACAAATAGATGTTCATATATTGAATATATCATGCAGCCATTGGTTAAATTCTCCATCAGTCAAACTAAGTAGGAAGTACTGTTACTGATCGGATGGCAGCCAATGCAGAAGGTCAAAACACGCGGCTTTGTTTAGATTTTAGTAACTATAACTTTGACTTTTTATTCAGTTTGTGGTCTTATTTTATCTGTAACACTGTAAGCTATGACATCGAATTGCCTTTTACTACAAAGACACCCTTTTCACGTGTAAGTAACATGGTAAAGCATGGTAAAACAGGTCTCCGGCAGAAATGGTGACATAAACAAATGAATAACCATCCATAATTCAACACTATTGTGTCGGTGGACTAAATGTGCTTGATGGGATGTTTTTCTGTGGACTCTTACCTTTCAAAATAAACCGTCATGTACAGCAATGAATGCGTGTGTGTGTGTGTGTTATTACTATGATATGTACTCCATATCTAATAAGCATTTTCTGTTCAACTTACACAAAATTTAGCAAATACGTTCTTTATAAGCTTCCCAATTGAAAAACAACTAGCTGCAATGGCTGCTCGAGGGTTGTAGCTTTAAATTGATGTACAATTTGTCAAGATTACTCATGTCCATTTTGATGTTCTATTGATAAACATTGACATGTGGAAAAACAACGCTCCAGGACGTCTGCGTCGGGGCACTGGCTATCGGGTTGACATCTGACAAACCCTATTTACTGCAACATATAGGCTCATTCTGAAAACGTAGCCCTATATACATTTCTGGCCGCATTTCGCCTTTAAAATGAATGCTACGAGGCGGTATGATGCCATTCCTTTTCTCGCTAACCAGCTGACCGCTTACCTGCATGTGAACAGCTTTTCTGCTGTTACTAGTTTGTTCGGTAGCTCGACGTGTACGTTGGCGGACTTGAGACACAGAGAGGAGATGACCATGACAATAGGGTTCAAGTCCGGTGAAGGACGGTTCCAGAAAAACAGCCAGACACAGGAAAAGTTTCTTTCCTCAGGCCATCTACCTCATGAACAGTTAAATATTCCCCTACTGGGCAATAAACGTGCAATACTTTCTCATACGCACTTGTACACAGCACCTTATAACAATATACAATGCAATACTTTCTCCATTCGCATTGGTACACAGCACCTTATAACAATATACAATGCAATACTTTCTCCATTCGCATTGGTACACAGCACCTTATAGTCTGTATATTTACAACATATCTGTACATACAATTCAACATCCAGATATTTTTTACTTACTGCATCTCTGTCTAATGTTTATCGCCTTTTTCTTTTCTCATATTTAATTTTGTGTTGTCACTCGTCACTTTATGTACACGGAAAGCTTCTGTAGCCAAAACAAATTCATTGTGTGTGTGAAGAAAACTTGGCAATAAAACTGATTCTGTTTCTGATTCTGAATGCAGATAAGACAAAAACAGAATCCAAAAAATAAAATAAACAAGTAAATAACAGGGTGAGAATGTGGTAAAATCTAAAAATGTGATAAAAATCAGGGGGCTTTTCTTTTTCTGGATTGCATTCAAAACACTGCGGTTAAGTATAGGGAAGGGGGTGGGCGGGTTAATCGGTGTGGTCGGTTGGTCAGTCAGTCAGTGAGTTAGTCAACAGCGGTCTCTGGGGGATTTACATGAGAAGAGTAGGCGTGAATGGCACTCGCAAGAGATATTTGAGATCTCAAAAAGTGAACACATCGGCCTCTGGCATATTTGCAAAAACAAAAGCTGCAAAAAAAAAAAAAACGTAGTTCCTTGGACGTATTTTGCTCTCTCCAGACATGTACATAGGGCTACGTAATCAGAATGAGCCTGGGTTGTTACTGTAACTGGCAACTTCCAGCTTTTACAGAAATTACAAGATGTTGAGCCATCCTAAAGAGTCTGATAGCAGGTTGTACAGATGAAGGCCAAAGACTCTTTCAGCCATAGCAAGAGAAGCCGTTCATTCTACTGCAAGTGTGTGATTTCCAGAATATAGCATTTTTAAATGTCACTAACTAATTCAAGACCACCAAAAAGACAGGTTGTCCACAAACAACAAATCCACGAGAGGACAGGACAATGCAGAGAATCTCAATAGAGAATAGGGCTGCACAATATATAGTTTCAGCATCGATATCGCAATTTAATCATATGCAATAGTCATATTGCTAATATTCAGTACGCAATGTTGAATCTGGATTATAATTGATCATTACATGTGTGTGTTTTTTTTAGGCCTGTGACTGTATGAGGATTTTATTTATTTAGCATTCAGGCATAATAAATTGTACTGCTTGTAACTTTAATAATAATAAATATTTTTAATTATTTATACAACAAAAACTACACTGTTTTACAATTGATTATTCAATTACTGTATACCTAAATACTGTTTGAGTACTTGGAAAGCAATATAACATTTCTTATTTCAGAAGTAATTTTTTTCTTTATTGTTGTAATGTACGCTTGTAGATTGTTTATTATATTTTATGCCCTACAGAATCCCACCAATCCATCTAATATTATAAATTCTTTCCAAATAGAGAGATGCAAGTCATATGGTAAAATTGGATTGTTATCGCCATATCACAGAATAAAAAAATATCGCAATGTTAGATTTTTCCAGTATTGTACAGCTCTGGGGAATCAGTTTGCTCACAATCAAATTGCCCACCAGTTCATTGTTGAACAGGATAATGATCTGCCTCTGCATATAGAGTCTCATTTTTTAAAGACTAACCTTTGCTGGGGAGCATCTTGTGCTAGTTTAGAAAGTGAACTAGTCTAAAGTTCACTTTAGTGATGAACTCATGCTTCTTTTTGTGTGTGCGTGTGTGTGTGTGTGGGGGGGGACAGACCCAAAAAATGTGCACAAGACAGTAAAAATGGAGGTCAAGTGTCATGGTTCGGGGATGTTTACTGAAGCAAGAATTGAGCTTATAAAATGACATGGCAGAGTTAATGCAAATGTTTATGAGAAGCTCCTTCAGCAACAAGCAATTCCTTCCCTACATTCATCATGCTAGCAATTTCCATGCAGAACACTCAGCATGTGATTCATTCAGGTGAGTGGGCTTGACAAACCATCTGTAGAAACTCTCTTTTTTCTTATGTGCCTGGCACTGTATCTAAACTCCATCTTACAAGAACTCAATGAAAACGATGTTTACTATAAATGTACCACAAACATGTTGTACTGCTGACTTCAACCTTAAGTAACTCTTTTGCACAATATTAAACCTTAAATACCTCTTTTGCACAATATTTAACCTTTAATGCCTCTCTTGCACAATTTCCTGCACAACATTGTTTAGTCTCAAAAGTACTTGTATAGCCTGTCTTATGTGTATATTTAAGTATCTTATACAGGCCCGCAGCCAGCCTGGTGAAAGGGGTGGTTCTTTTTTTTCTCAAAAAGTGGACTTTTTGCAGTTATTCGCCTCATTTTCTGTTAAATTATAAAATTTAAATACTGGATATTAGTGACATTTTAAGCACTATTCTGAATTAACTTGTCAGATGGTGATCATAACCACACATTTTGACTATTGTAGCCAAAATAGTATTCAAATCAATTTCGGTATGGGCCGCTTTTGGTGCTTTACACCTTTTTATAGGTCATTTTTTTTGTTTCAAGAATAAGGTCCACGATTTAGAATAAAAGTTTTTCTCTATTTAAAAACAATACAGCAGTGACAAATGACTTCTCTTACGTTACGATTGTGTGTTTTCTTGCACAGCTGGATGTTGGACAAATTTTGTTGGCTAAAACTGATTAGCAGAAGTCACACCTACGCAACAGCCAACAAAGGATTTCGCTTGGTTTTAAAGCATCTCTCGATGGGATGTTTTCACCATGATGGCAAAGCAGTCAAAATAGGACAAATGGGCTCATGTGTGGGACAATTTCTGGACCATTGTCAGTGAGGGGTAGGTCTTCGGAACCACCTGAACCCCCCCTGGCTACGGGTCTGTTATGTTAATTATGCATCGTTTTTTTTTTTTTTTTTTTTTTTAATAGCTCTTATGTCCAGTGTTGTGTTTGTATTTATGATTGATTTAATAAGCACCGTTCTGCAAGACTAGAAATTTCGTTCCTCTGTATGTCCACACATGTAGTGGAATGACAATAAAGCTCGACTTGACCTGACTTGAAAATAATCGCACAACAAGACAAGTAAAGGATTTCCTTAAAGCTGAAAACACTAAAAGAGTCCTGATCCAAACCTGATTGAAAATCTCTAGAAAATCCTTTGAGGAAAACAACCCACTACAGTCAGTGAAATGTGGAAGTCTGAAGAAGACTGGAACAACACACAGTAGGGCTAGCAGACTAGTGTTTTCTGGTCCACCTTTGGCCCACACAACCAGCTTTTGCTTAATAGCCAAGTTAATAAGCCAGAACTGCCCTTAACTGGACCATAGCCTGAAGTAAACCAAATTAACAATAGTCTTTAAAAGACTGAGACAAACATGAACATTACATTTAGTCGTTTCCCCTCTTTTTCCCCTTTAAATATTGTTTCTTTCTTACCTCAGGCCCTCACTGTTTAGATCAGGGGTGCTCAACCCTGTTCCTGGAGATATACCTTCCTGCAGATTTCAGTTGCAACCCATATCAAACACACCTGCCTGTAATTATCAAGTGCTGTTCAGGCCTTAATTAATAAGTTTAGGTGTGTTTGATCAGGGTTGGAGCTGAACTCTACAGGAAGGTACAGTAGATCTCCAGGAACATGGCTGAGTACCACTGGTTTAGATCATAGGTCTCAAACTCGATTCCTGGAGGGCTGCAGCTCTGCACAGTTTTGCTCCAACCCTAATCAAACACAGCTGATCCAACTAATCAAAGTGTTCAAGACTACTACACTGTAAAACAAATCCTGGTTGCCTTAAATTTTTTAGCTGAATCAAATTAACCTTATGTGTCCATTGAACTTATATTATGGTAAACTGACTTAAAACAGCTTGCATAACTTTTAAGTTAGAACATGATTAACTTAGTTTAATAAGTTACAGTGAACTAAAAACATATCTTGTGGGGACTAATTGATCATTTATTTTTTTTCAGTGTAGAGACTATTGATCAGAAGTGAGTTAGAGGTGGTTGGAGCTAAACTATGCAGAGCTGCGGCCTTCCAGCAATTGAGTTTGACACCATTGGTTTAGATTGTCTGAAATAGTCTTCTTCCAAATTCTGATTGTGTACTAAAGATTGTTAAAAGTATGATAATATTGGGCATAAATGGGAATTTACCAATCTAACAGTGCCATGTGAGAGACTGATTTTCTTTGAGAGACTTGTGATGTCTTGTGGCCGCACATGTACTAATTCCATTCAAAGCAAGTGCCTGTTCACTTCCTTCTTACCTTTGACTGTTTACATTTTTTTCCTGAATAAATCAAGTGTTTATAAACTGCTCTCTACATTTGGCCTGCACTGTTTATGCTTCTAAAAACTGTCAACCTCACTGAAAGCATCTGAAAAGTATACATACCCTGTAAATATAAACAGATTGTATAGTACGCTCTTGCACAAGAGTGTAAAGTCCTATAGACTGACTCAATCACAAACAGTACTTTGATTTCATTCGTCCTCTTGTCTTTGTGTTTAAACTACCTTTCTACACTGTAAAAAGTAATCACTCAATCTACTTGAAAAATGCTTGTAAACTTTACACATTTTGGCAGATTTGTAGACTTTACATGATTTGCCTGTGTTAAGTGAACTTTAATGTGAATCCAGTAGATAAATTAAAGAACTTTATTAAACTGTTCTGAAGTTCATCAAGTAAGTTTGACTAAAGGTTGGAGCCATGCAGTACTGCACTTTGGTCAGCAGGTGAAGTAAGATCTGCACATGTGCAGATGGAAGGTGCAGTCATTTGCGTGGCACAAATTGAATGGGATTCAAACTGGCGATTTCACAATGCAAATGGAGAAAGTAAGCAAATGTTTTCCATTTTGTGGACACACTGGTGAGATATTATGTGTTTTATGCACATATATTATAATGGTTAATCAAAAAAGCATGTGTTTTGTGTGTCATGCCATTTCATAAAGTTGCCATTTTCCTCGTGTGGTTTTCAGGTTATTGCTAACCTTAGAAGCTCTAACATTTTACAAGCTCTAACATTATTATTTTTTACTTGGTTTATTTTATATACTGTACTTATTGAACATTGATAATGTTGGAATTCCATCTGAGAAGAAATTACTTTTACTACATTATTAATTAATACTTGATATAAAGTTGAGATGACTTATTTGACCTAAGTAAATGTGACACGGTATAAGTAAGAATTACTTTTACTACATAAATGCACTGTAAAACCCAAAAAGTTAAGGTAACTCAAACCATTTGAGGAAAGCGATTGCAACAAACCATTTAAGTTCAAAAACTAATCCTCATGAGTAATGTGAACAGGGGCGTTGCTAGACATAAAGCTCTACTGGGGCACGCACCCCTCAAAAAAAAAAAAAAAAAAAAAAAAAAAAAATATATATATATATATATACAATTATTATTGTTATTATACAATTATTATTCTACATAATCCTAAATGTAACTCGAAAATAATGTAAAGGCACAATTGGAGTGATATGCTAAGATTTAAAAACATTTAAAAAATCTTTTGCATGAATAATAATTTCATTTGAATGAAATTCTATAGGCAATTCTATAGAATACAAAAAAGATGTTTAATTATCGGTTGTCTTAGACTAGACACATGGCAGAGAATTAGGTTTAAGTTTTACCTCCCTGACTGCATCCATCCTGTCTGCTTCATACAAAAAAATCTATCAGGAGGCATGCTTAGTATGATCACCATCATATTGTTTAAACTTTAGTTTTGTTGACTTGGAAAACTCACTGCGTGCCGTCACCTCCACATAAAAGACTGTTAATGCCGGTTTCACAACGCATGAGTGGCGCGTGAGCAGTGGGTATTTTTTTCGGCATGCATGTTCACAACCGGAACTCACACCGGAAGAAGAGCAGCGCGTCAGGGTCCAGCAGGAGGGGTGTGTGAGGCGCGCGGGTGTGCTTTTATGCGTACATGCAGAGATTTGTCAGTTTGTTTTTTGATTAAACTGCACTGCTTTCACCAGTGTTGGTTTGGTTGCACATAGAGAATAACGTCTTTATTTCAGGATTACCTCTCTTAATACATACACTTGCATATGAAGTAAATCATATCTCAAAGCATTTACTGGGGCACTGACTATTTTTACTGGGGCACATGCCCCAGTAAATTGGGTCTAGCGATGCCCCTGAGTGTGAACTTAATCCATTTGAGTAAATGAAGCAATCTGAGCATAGCAAAACCCAATAAATGAAGAGAACTCAAACCCAATAAGAACTCAAACCCAAGAAGAGTACTGTAAAACCCAATAAGTTAAGGCAACTCAAACTGTTTGAGGAAACCGATTGCTACAAACCATTTGAGTTAAAAAATACCAATCTATATGAGTACTGTGAACTTAATCCATTTAAGTTGAAGTAATGAGGTATTTAATTAACTCATTACCTTCAAAACTGAGTTCAAAACTCTTTTCAAATGAGTGGAATTAACTTCCAGTAAATTTTGAGTTAATTACACTAATTTCATTTCATAAAGTTGACTTTTAGGTTTTACAGTGTAGATAACAGTTGATATAAAGTTGAGATGACTTATTTGACCTAAGTAAATGTGACTCAGTACATGTACAAATTACTTTTCTACATTAGTAAAGAGTACTAATGTGATAAAGTTATGATTGCTCAATTGCATTAAGGCAGTGAGTTTGAATTCAATTTGAGTTTCAATTAAGTAAACCTAACAAATGATTTTTACAGTGTACTGCATGTTTGCTTTTGTCCGGTCATCATTCAAAGCAGCAGTAACAGAAAAGGAGAAACATGAAATATCTGGCCGTAACAGAAGTGACAGTTGAACTGAATCTGAGCTGTGGTGGTAATCTGCAATTATAATGCAATAACGGCTTCAGCATTAGCTTTTTAAATGATACATTACAGCCTTTAGACACGCTCCACAAACTCTTACTTGTAAATGCAGCACATGACATCCCTAATAACAGTCTACTTTTCCACTTAGTTTTTCATATTAAGAGGTTCAGAAATGTTGTGATTTTATAATTTATTGATTTCAGAAAGACAGCATTTTGTTTGCTTTTTGCATAACTCTTGTATTAACCACTGGAATTTCCCCACTAGCATAACAATATTAACACAGCCGAGAAAACATTGTCACAACTGATGTTTTTACTTGCTTATAATTCTCTGCTAATGTTATAATTATATATATATATATATATATATATATATATATATATAACAAAAACACATTAATGGTTTTTTTATCATCTTGATGACATTTCTGTAGGATAATGTAGCAGAAAGTGCTTAAAACTTTTCAGATACTGTATACAATTTAGTGGATAATTTAGTTTATCTGTGACTAAATTAAACAATTTAATATGTACCAACATTTTTGTCTTTTAACGTAGCTGTGTGATCATAAATAAATGCAATTTAAAGTGAGTGATCTTTAATGATAAATACCAGATTACACCATCATATAATGACCTCGAAGCTTGCAATCAGAAGATATTAAGTCACAGCTGGTTTGCTTGTATGGGCCTGCAGTGGAAATGCCACAAAAAATTCTTCATTGCACAAATCTAAACAAATAAAATAGGTAAAGGTGAGGCTTGGGATGAGGCCAACGGTAAGTCCAGACCAGGGTCCGTTTTTTCAAATGTCATGAGGTTTTGTCAGACACTATACCAACAGCATTCCAACTGATATACTCAGTAAAACCTAACACTGGAGATGCATTTGTAAGATTGTGCTAATTCATGTTGGTCTTGTCATATTCTTTGGACTGCTCTTTTACAGTTTAAGTGTGGCCTTGTTGTTCCATGTTTGACTGTTGAGAAACTACATTGTGTGTGTGTAAACATTTCCATGTGTGTTGAAAGCAGAATTTCCACATGACCCCATGACCATATATAAAAACTTAGAGTTCAGTCAGCCGAATAGACAGGGGACAACAACAGTGAAGAAAGCACCAGAAGCAAGCACTTACAGGAGGATCATGCATCTTGACATCCTTTTCGGTTTTCTGCTTTTGGCTGGTGAGAAATTACAATCTATTCATCATTGTATTGCAATTTTATTCAGAAACTTATCCTGTAAATGCTGCTAATGAGTAAGCAAGCATTGAATACTGCACAAAATAAGCTTGATTTAACACTGTGTTCTAAAATGTTCATTTAATCCTGTTAGGCTAAAACTGGTAAAGTTTACTATTAAAGCAAAGTTTACTATTGCTTTGTCATTAATAGCATTGTGAAATGAATGAACATGCACTGTAAACATTGCATCTGAATGTAAAATGAATCTAGATGTGTCCCTCTCTTTCAGTTCTAAGCAGCGTTGATGCTCAAGGTATGAAATGCAAATGAAAAAAACAAACAAACCCAAACAATCAGACAAATATAGACAAAACAGGAAGAATATAACCTTTTATATTCATTTCACAGTGAAATTTGGGCCCCTCTGCAGTGGAAACTCAAATAACCAGAAAAGAGGATGTGATACAAAGTACGGCTGTGGAAACTTTGGAGCCAGTCGGTAAATTGTGCTTTTGTTTGTTAAAATTTTTGAGTATAACATTACATTTTGCTGACGACAGAGTTTGCCAAAAGACCTTTATTCTATATTACATAATTAAAAAAATTAAACATAAAACAAGGTATTTTGGCGACGCAGTGGCGCAGTAGGCAGTGCTGTTGCCTCACAGCAAGAAGGTCGCTGGTTTGAGCCTCGGCTGGGTCAGTTGGCGTTTCTGTGTGGAGTTTGCATGTTCTCCCTGCGTTCGTGTGAGTTTCCTCCGGGTGCTCCGGTTTCCCCCACAGTCCAAAGACATGCGGTACAGGTGAATTGGGTAGGCTAAATTGTCCGTAGTGTATGAGTGTGAATGAGTGTATATGGATGTTTCCCAGAGATGGGTTGCAGCTGGAAGGGCATCCGCTGCGTAAAACATGTGCTGGATAAGTTGGCGGTTCATTCCGCTGTGGCGACCCCAGATTAATGAAGGGACTAAGCTGAAAAGAAAATGAATGAATGAATGAACAAGCTATTTTGCAGACTAATCGTACTGTTTTTTCTTTCATACAAAAGAAAATAAGTTTAATGTTACTGATGTCAGATCTATTTTGATGCAATGCATCTTAAGAGCTAAACTTAACAAAATTAAGCTGATAGCATTTCAATATTGGTGGTTTTGATTCTTTTTATGTGTTCTCGTACTGCAGTGGGTCACGTAAACACATGGGTCTGGACATCGTGTGTACTGACGGAGCCACAATTTATGCTCCATTTGATGTGAAGATAAACGGCAGAGCTAAACCATATGGAAATAACAATGCCATTGATGATGGGATTAGCTTGAGTGGAGGAGGTTTGTACTTTCATTTCATCTGTTATACGTTCAACTAAATAAGTGTAAAAAACAAACAGATAAATAAATAAATGTAGCGCAAATATATTTTAGAAACTTGAATAGTAACATTAGGTATGGTTTATTTCTTAAAATAATATTACTGTACATTGGAAGTAAGACCTCATGAAAATCATTATCTCACAATAATGTCATTTTTCTGCAGGTCTCTGCTTCAAGCTCTTCTACGTTAAGCCAGATCGTTTGTCCGGGAACCTGAAGAAAGGGGATAAGATCGGAAGTCTTCTGCCCATGCAGAAAGTTTATCCTGGCATCACTTCCCATGTTCATGTTCAAATGTGTGACAAATCAGATCCAACAAAGTACTTCTGATGGAGCTGATGACCGACTGCCACCATCAAACTTTGTCAACTTTTTGTGTGCCATTTATCAGATTAATTATTTGAAAACTCACAATTATCAAATGCTTTATCGATCACTTTGCAACGTAACAATAAATTCATTTAATCTCACTGCAGTCTCCGAGAGCACTAAAAACACAACAAACTGTGTGTGGCATATCCTGTTTAAATCAGCCTGATCTCACGAGGAAACGTAAGTCTTTTACGTTTTGTCAGTTTAGTGGCTAATTCAGTCGTACAAAAATGTACGATTTAAAAAAGGAGATGTGGCACCCAACCCCACCATCATTGGGTGATGACCAAATCGTACTCAATTGTACAAATTAGATCGTATGAATTCATACGAATTAGCCTCTACTGTAAATCAAAAAGTTACTAATTGCCGTGAGATCATCATCACAGATGTCACAAATGTTTAACACACATGCAATTCATTGTAGGACAGCTCTACTGACCACAACTAAGACAAAGGCAAGAGTGAAAAGCAACCAAATCACTACCGAAGTATGTAAATTGAGGAATAAAGAGAAACATTTTTGACACTCCAAAACAAAACATTGCACATTTTACTTCTCTATATTCCTTAATATAGCAGACAAATTTTTTTGAACAACTTTGGCATTTAATCATTTAAATCTTTTTTGTGATTTTGACAGATTTGCATATTACTTCATGAGTCAACAATTTATGGATTTTTAAAATAAATCTTATTGTAGAATTACGCAAAAGGTACACAAATTGTGATCAACAAAACAATCAAAAAACAATCAGGTACTGGTAGGTGTGTGTGTTTGTTTGTTTGTTTGTTTGTTTGTTTGTTTGTGTGTGTGTGTGTGTGTGTGTGTGTGTGTGTGTGTGTGTGTGTGTGTGTGTGTGCGCGCATGTAAGGTAACTGGGTGGACAAGTCAGAGTACATAAATAAGAGAACAAATATATACAAATAAATGTATTTTTTTTATTTAATTTATTTACAGGGTGAAGGTGTAGGCTGATTTAAATAGCTGCTTATAAATGCAATATAACTCTACACAAAGTCTCCAGCAGTGATGGAAAGAGTGCTGAAAAATCATACTCAAGTAAAAGAACCATTACTTGCCCAAAAATGTGGTACAAGTAGAGTAAAAGTATCTGTTGTAAAGGTGTGCAAGCATAAACGTTTAGTTGTCATTTGTGAGGAATGTAAGCACTGAGATGGCAATATGAGATGGCACTGTTCCTGTGTAATTTTATTTTGTCAGTGTTATCAGTTTTATTTAGGAACATGCACTACTGTTGCACTACAGTGATAACAATAAATGATTACAATTTCAGTTTGTTATCATTTATCAGTGATTGATAGGTAAAACATGAAAAAAAAAACAATAAATAAATTGCATATCAATTGCATTGATATGCTATTTATTTATTGTTTTTTCATGTTTTCACAGATGGGTCATTTTTGACCCGTGTGTATAAACCCGATGTAGTAATACAAAACCTAAGAAAAAAAAATCATTAATTTGTGGTAAATTAAAAAATATATTTTGAATATTCATGGATAATGAAATTTACGGATCAGTAAATATATAATGCTGAAATAAATTGCTTTTAAAAAATATAACCAAAAAATGCCCAAGGAAGAAGGAAATAACATAGGAAATGAATATGGGTAATTTCAGACCCATGTTGTGCATTTGAAGGGGTTTTTATAGCTTGTGCATCAAAGGGTTAAAGCAACCTCATATTGACGTTAAATAGTGACATTTATTTTTCAGTATTTATTTGTCAACAAAAATCCAATGTCTGATAGACATCATAGTGGTAACGTCCACACAACATCAAGCTGTTACATCATTAGACGTTGATATTTGGTTGATTTTAAGTTGGACGTTGGACTTTGACGTCAGCCTGATGTTGGGTTCTGATGTCAACCTGATTTTTTATTTCCAAACACCATACAACGTTCCCATGACGTTGGGGTACAACATCAATCTGACGTCCTGTGCCTGCTGGGTCTTTAAGGCCATTTCGGTCATCATACAGTGAACATCTATCATCTTCTCATCAGTGACATGCATCTAAACAGTCTCTGGGTCAATGCGTATACAGATTTTGGACATCTAGGCTTTCAAACAGTTTGCTGCATTTAAAAATGCCCATGTCTTCAGGTTGTTCATTATGATGCGATTTACTTTCTATGTGCGATTGGATTGGATAGGAATCACAGGACTTATTTTTTAATCCACATAGACAGGAAAAAAAATAAAGTAGTGACTGCAGGTTGAAGGAAAGTAGTGGAGTAAAAGAAACAATACTGCACTAAAAAAAAAAAACTAATTTTCTTATGGCTTAGTCCCTTTACTAATCAGGGGTCACCACAACGAAATGAACCGCCAACTTGTCCAGCATATATTTTACTCAGCAGATGATCTTCCAGCTGCAACCCAACACTGGGAAACACCCATACACTATTGCATTCACACACAAACACTATGGCCAATTTAGCTTATTGAACTCACCTATACCACATGTCTTTGGACTGTTGGGGAAACCGGAGCACCCTGAGGAAACCCACGGGGAGAACATGCAAACTCCACACAGAAATGCCAACTGACCTAGCAGTGGCTCCATTTTTAAAACTACTTAGTAAATTACAATTTCTGAGAAAAACTACTTAATTACAGTAATTTGAGTATTTGTAATTTGTTACTTTACACTACTGGTCTCCATATACACTTACACAAGACTCTTACACAAGAGTGTAAAGTTTGTTAGACTGACCCAATCACAAACAGTCCTTTTGATTTCATCCCTTCCCTTGTTTTTGCGTTTGAACTGCCTCTGCACGTTTGCTCTCTTTGAAACACTGGAATTTCCCACTAGAATGAAAGTGAAAGCAAAACTGAGAAGAACAGTCTCAATGTGAGTCATGATGCCTTGTTTTTGCATATAATCCTCTGCTTTTCTGTGTGTGTGAACATTTGTATGAATGTCCACATGAGCACAGACGAAATATAAAAACTCAGAGTTCAGTCAGTCAAACAGAGCGAGGACGACAACCGAGAAGAAAGCAATGGAAACAAGCACTCACAGGATCATGCGTCTTGACATCCTTTTCTGTTTTCTGGTTTTGGCTGGTGAGATATAACAATTTGATCTTATAGTATCAATATTGCTTGTAAACCTGAAACTTATCTTGTAAATGCTGCTAGTGAGTAACAAAGCATGTAGTGTACTTCACAAAATAAGCTTGATTTAATGGTTTATTGTGTTCTGCAATGTACATTTAATCTTATTAAGGCTATATTACTGTATAAATACATGTTAAAACATGCTAATTCAAGATTTTCTAGCAAACAAAACAAGTTTGCTATTGCTTTGTGGTGGTGTGTCATTAAAATGCATTGTGAAAAGACTATACAAGCAAATTAATATGCACCGTAAACATGGCAAAAGTGACCCAAAAACTGTATGCAAATGAATCTCAATGCATCTCTCTCTTTCAGTGCTTAGCAGCTCATGTGTTGATCAAGGTATGAAATGCAAATGAAATGAGAAATACAAACAATTAGACAAATATAAAGAAAAAAACAGGAAGCACATAACACAGAGTTGAGTTTTCACACTTTTTTCCACAGTGAAATTTGGGCCCCTCTGCAGTGGAAACCCAGATAACATGAAAAGAGGATGTGATCCAAAGTATGGTTGTGGAAACTATGGAGCCAGCCGGTAAATTGACTTTTTGTATATAATGCTTCAATTTGCTGATGACACGTTTAACAAAAGATCTTTATTCTGTATCATAGATGTTATAACAACACCAAATTAAACCTAAAAGAAGATATTTTGCAGAATGCTGTCTCTAACAATTTTTCACAAGGCATACATGAACAATGTTTAATATAACTGATGCCAGATCGACAGTATTTTCATGCTCTGCATTATTTTGATTGTACATTATGACCAGTGTTGGGTGTAATTATTTACAAAATCACAAGTTACTGTAATTAAATAGCTTTTCCTCTCAATAACTTTGCATTTTTAGGTAGTTTAATTACAGTTGGTTATAAATATTCATTCTATATCAATTAAATTGTAATTAAATATGGTTAATAAACTGTTTTAAATTAATTAGTAAATTAGTTCATGACAATACAAGGTCAATGTTTTTAAGGTCATCTCTCTCTTTTTCTCTCTCTGTATATATCCAGTTGAAGTCAGAATTATTAGCCCCCCTGTTTATTTTTTGCCCAAATTTCTGTTTAATGGAGAGAATATTTTTTCAACACATTTCTAAACATAATAGTTTTAATAACTCATTTCTATTAACTGATTTGTTTTATCTTTGCCATGATGACAGTACATACTATTTTACTATATATTTTTCAAGACACTTCTATACAGCTTAAAGTGACATTTAAAATCTTAACTAGGTTAATTAGGTTAACTAGGCAGGTTAGGGTAATTAGGCAAGTTATTGTATAACGATAGTTTGTTCTGTAGACTATCAAAAAAAAATTAGCTTAAAGGGGCTAATAATTTTGACCTTAAAATGGTTTAAAAAAATTAAAACTGCTTTTATACTTTTTCTTCAGAAGAAAAAATATTATCAGACATGCTGTGAAAATTTCCTTGCTCTTTTTAACATCATTTGGGAAATATTTAAAAAGAAAAAACAAAAAACAAACAAAAGTGGGCTAATAATTCTGACTTTAACTGTATGTATGTATGTATGTATGTATGTATGTATGTATGTATGTATGTATGTATGTATGTATGTATGTATGTATGTATGTATGTATGTATGTATGTATACTGTATACACTATACACTGCATGTATACTGTGTATACACACAATTCATTTGCTTCTCCAAATTTGTTTTTCAGATATTTTGCCTAAAAACTCTTTCTGCCTAATAAGTTTTTCAAGTTTAGATTTATCCAACAATTGCACATTCATATATTTTTATGGTAAATATATATAGTATGACATGAATGTGCTATAAATTTGAAATGTCTTGTCTTTTGATACACATATTGTTTTACATTTTTGTGTTTTTTTTAAACAAAATTAAAGCTCCTGTTTGACTCAAATTTAAAGAATTAAAAGGTAATATTTTGTTGTTTAGGCATTGAGATTGGTGGATTTTTGGAGTATTGATTCAACCAATCAAATTACTTCTTGAGTAACTAAGTTACTTTTCAGTCAAAATACTCAAAAAGGTGTTTTTAAATACAATTGTAATGATATAATTAGTAATTAATGACTTTTTTGAAGAAACATATACTGATTAATATTTAGGATACAATTTAAAACAAAAATTAAGTTGATATATATATATATATATATATATATATATATATATATATATATATATATATATATATATATATATATATATATATATATATATATATATATATTTATAGTATTGGTGTATTTGATTCTTGTTATGTGTATCTGTACTGCAGTGGGAGCAAGAAACACATGGGTCTGGACATTGTGTGTGCTGATGGAGCCTATGTTTATGCTCCATTTGATGTGAGGATAATCAACAGAGCTAAACCATATGGAAATAACAATGCTATTGATGATGGGATAGCCTTAATGGGTGAAGGTTTGTACTGTCATCACATGAATAAGTTAGTAAAATGTTTCACAAATTTATTTTAGAGACTTGATTTCTTTCTTTAGTTTAAGTTTGAAGAATTCATATCAGAAAATCATAATCCCACAATAATGTCATTTTTTGGCAGGTCTCTGCTTCAAGCTCTTCTACGTTAAGCCAGATCGTTTGTCCGGAACCCTGTTTAAATATGAAAAGATCGGAAGTCTTCTGCCCATGCAGAAAGTTTATCCTGGCATCACTTCCCATGTTCACGTTCAAATGTGTGACAAATCAGATCCAACAAAGTACTTCTGATGGAGCTGATGACCAACTGCCACCATCAAACTTCTGTTGTATTCATCTGAACCAAATGTCAACTTTTTTTTTGCATCTTGTGTCATTTATCAGATTTAATTCTTTAATCTTACAGAGTTTCAAATGCTTGTACAGCACTTTGCAACATAACAATAAAATTATTTAATCAAACTGCAGTCTCCGAGAGCACTAAACACACTGACCACAAACTGTGTGTGGCATGTCCTGTTTAAATGCATCACCACAGATCCCACGCAATGTTTAACACACATGTGATTCATTGTAGGGCAGCTCTATCGACCACAACTAAGCCAAAATTGACAGTGAAAAGAAACTAAATCTCCACCAAAATACAGACGTTGAGGGGGAAAATTACACTCAAAAACAAAACCTTTCAAAAATAGAGCAGAGTAAAAAGTTATTTATTACAATGTTGCCAGTTAATCTTTTAAATCAGTTTAGTTGTGAATTTGAGCGAACGTGAAGGAACAATTTATTGATTTAAATGATTCAGTCAGAGCAGGTCTGCAGTAAATCATTCACTGATTTTACAAAGTGATTCAAAATAAGTGAAGAATGTCTCCAAATAAAAAGTACGTACTTTTAAACTTTGACTCAGGTAAAATTAAAAAGAAGGACTTTGGGTTGATTAGAGAGAAGAATAGAAATAAAAAATAATATAAATATTATTCTTTTAGTCTATTTAAAATTAGTGATCATATAAACCACAATGTGTCAGTTTATACACATCTGAAAGCTGGATGAATTATCTACACACTGATGCATATATTTTTCAGGATATGATAATATTTGGTTGAGACACAACTAATTGAAAAAATTGGAATCTTGGAATCTTCTTATCTCACAGTAAGAAGGTCGCTGGTTCAAGTCCAAGCTAGGCCAGTTGGCATTTCTTTGTGGAGTTTGCCTGGATGCTCCAGTTTCCCCCACAGTACAAAGACATGCACTATAGGTGAATTGAATAAACTAAATTATCCATAGTGTGTGTCTGTGTGTGTGTGTGTGAATGAGTGTGTGTGGGTGTTTTCCAATACTGGGTTGTGGCATGGAAGGGCATCCGCTGCTTAAAACATATGCGGGAATAGTTGGGGGTTCATTCCGCTGTGGCGAGCTCTGAAATGGAGGCTAAGTTAAAGGAAAATAAATGAATGAATGAATGAATGAATGGATGGATGGATGGATGGCACAAATAAATCAAAATACTGAGGAACGTATTTACTGTAGGAAATTTACTGTAGGATTGTACTAATGTATTTTAGTTTTTGTATTCCAAGATCACATTTGACTTCAAGCTTTCAAATACCACATCATTAAATCCCAGGCTAAATTACAATCATAAATGGAGAAGTGAATTTGGAAGTTTTCACATTCACTCCAGCATCCTGATATGCTGCTGAAAGACATTTACCATTGAAACAGCACAGTAAAATGTAAAAACCCTTCCTAATGTTTCTTATAGTCCAAAGTACAGTCCTAGTGGTGCTTCATTAGTCAGGTGTAGGTAAATTGATAACTATCTTAACCTATATCACGATCCAAATTCGTTAAAAAATAAATTGTGGGTTTGGTGTTTTCAAGATTGACCACAAGAGGGAGGCAGAGCGCACACACCGGACTCATATTACGTGTTTGTCAGTAATAAATCGACTGCTTACATCTGTATGAACAAATATGTGTCATAATTCCTCAACTATCATGTACTTTCTGTGAAATATATTTTTATTTTAGAGTGCAGATGTGGTCAATTGTAAAATATATCATAAAATATAATACATAAATACATTATAATATATAAATATAAATAAAATATATGTTTTAGAGATAATAATGAACAAATAGATTAATAATAAAACAGAAAATAATTGGACTCCCCTAAAACCACACATTTGAATGTAACGTGAACTAAAACATGATCCCAATTTTAAAGGTCTGAAGATGTCTTTAAAGTGTAACTTTAATACTGTGTAACTGAAAACATGTTTAGAATGTCCAGTATCATGACAATATAGTTATTAATATTTATTTGTTTTCTCATTTGACCAGTTTAAATGTAGATATTCCTCATCCAAACTCTTCAGAGTCTTTAGCATTGTTACAAAGCATATCAGTATATTATGTTATATTTAGCTGCCAGTTAGTAACAAGCACTGTTTTATTTATTTATTTGATGGAAAATACACCAACAACAACAACTACAACAACTACAACAACATTATTTTATTTTCCAAAAGATAACATAACTCTGACACAGCAACATCCAACTTAATTATGTGCAAATAATTTTTGTTTCCTTATTGTTCTTGGTTTACAGGATTTTTGGATTAGTAACTCATTTATCTTTTTAAAAATGAAATCTATTTTATTACACTGGTGTCTTCCTTGTTTTGATAAGTTATCTGATATAAAACCTTTCCTTTATTCATATCATGCTTTTTAACAATTTTAAAATAAAAATATAATTGAAATGAAATGAGCTTTATAGGTTAAATTATATAGTTTATCAAATTTGAATTCTTTTTTCCAATGTTTCCCAATTGATATATTTTTCCAACACATTTTTAAACATAATAACTTTAACATCTAATGAATAACTGATTTCTTTTGTCTTTGCCATGATGAAAGAACATCATATTTTATTAGCTATTTTACAAGAAACTTGTATTCAGCATGAAAGTGATTTTTAATCATTTAATAGGCTTATAATAGATCATTTAAAGGTCTAACTAGATTAATTAACTACATAAGTTAGGTTAATTATGCAAATAACTTTACAGCAGTGGTTTGCTTTGTAGCCAAGGGTGCAAATAATATTATTAATATAAATAATAGCAGTTTTAAAATATATTTGTATTTTTATAACTACAAATACTAATAATATTTCTAAACTAGGCGGCGCGGTGGTGCAGTGAGTAGCACTGTCGCCTCACAGCAAGAAGGTCACTTGTTTAAGCCTCGGCTGGGTCAGTTTGCATTTCTGTGTGGAGTTTGCATGTTCTCCCCGTGTTTGCGTGTGTTTCCTCTGGGTGCTCCGATTTCACACACAAGTCCAAAGACATGCGCTATAGTTAAATTGGGTAGGCTAAATTGTCCCTAGTGAATGTGTGTGAATGAGAGTGTATGGATGGATGTTTCCCAGTGATGGGTTGCAGTGAAGGGCATCCGCTGCGTAAAACATATGCTGGATAAGTCCATAAAAAATGAATAAATAAATGAATGAATAATTTTCTAAACTAAAAGGAATAAGACTTTTTCCAGAAGAAATACTGTAAATACTGTCATACAAATACTTGCTCTGTTAAAAATCATTTCATTCCACAAGAGTTCTAATAATTTATAATCCTTCAACTGTTTATCATCCAAGATATTCCACTGAAAAAAAAAATGGTATTATCTTTTGTTGTTCAATTAAATGTTACTGAACTAATAAAAACTGTTTTACTTGATCAAATATGCATTTTTATATGAATCTTTGCAGAGCATACTAAGCAGAATGAAATGAATAATATAGCAAAAATATGACTGGATTTCATAAATAAACAAAATATGAAAGACAATTATTTATAAATGAAGCGGATATGACTTTGTCAAGTTAAATCTTTCCTTAAGGTAATGCAACTAATTACAACCTCCAATTTAATCACATGCATATTATTCCAATATCATACACTTAGTATGTGTGTTTGTAACTCATCTATTTGTGTTTGTCAATAAAATAGTGTCTGTTTTATGTAGCTTGTGTCTTCCTTGTATTGATAATGCAATAAAAGATACAAGTTATCGGACTTCTCTTAATACTTCAGATTGGTCAGATGATAAACTTGATTATATTTATTATCAGGATGAAACACTTTTGCTGCCGAGCCTCAATTAGAAGGAAAAGAAAATAGTTTTATGACACTTTCACACCCACCTCATGTGACATGTGACCATAACTATTATTAGGTCACACGTGTTGGAACTACTACACACAACATATAAAAACTCACAGTGAAACAGATCAAACAGACTGAGGACAACAGTGAAGAAGAAACGGCATCTGAAGACAAACACTTATGGGACCATGAGACTTTACATTGTTTTTGGTTTTCTGCTTCTAGCAGGTGAGTGTTAATGCAATTACTGAACAGACTTTAGTTTGAAGTGGAAAATGTTCTTTAAAACATCATTGCTTGCATTTCTTTGTCCTAAAACATTTCTATTTATTTGTTGGGTTTTTATTTTTGAGTGTTTACAATAAAAACATCATTGAATTCTAATAATTTCTCTGTTTAAATGTTTATTTAGAAGTAAAATTGTTTCACTTTTCACATTGTTTGACATACGGCAGCCTTAAATTGCTAATTGATTAATAATAATAATAATAATAATAATAATAATAATAATAATAATACTAATAATAATAATAATAATACTAATAATAATTAATGTCTGTTTCTTTTTCAGTGCTTTGCAGCTTATGTGTTGATGCTCAAGGTAAGAGATGCAAATGAAGAAAAAGACACACAGGCAAATATACAGTATCAAGTAACATAAAGGATGAGTTAAACAAATCTTTTTGTCTTTTCCTTTGGTTCACAGTAAAATTCGGACCCATTTGTGGAGGCCTAAGTAATCGTAAAAGAGGATGTGATTCAAGATATGGCTGTGGACACTATGGAGCCAAGCGGTAACTGCCATGCTTTTTGTTTTTATTTCTTACAACTGTTTGTATATAAAAGTTACATTTCATGAAACAGATGTTGTTTTCTGTGAGCTTTACTTATAGCTTAACCCACAAGTCAATGATGACACATTTAGCAGATACTGTATCTGTAGTGATTACATTGATGTACTCTGATATTATTCCTTTAAGTCTGTTACCAGACAAATTTGACCCCCACATAAATAAATAAATAAATAAATAAATAAATAAATAAATAAATAAATAAATAAATAAATAAATAAATAAATAAATAAATAAATACCCTTATTCTGCATGCAAGTGACATACAAAAAAAACAATAAAATCTAATCTCATTTATTCAACCTCATGCTGTTTCACACCCATATAACTTTCTTTTTTAAGAAATCAATGCATATCAATGCATGCCATGATACAATGCATGGATGTTATTATTATTATTATTAATATTATTATTATTATTAAGCAATAGTGGTTTTGTGCATTTGTATTAAATTAATTTGATTACTAAATACAAGGATGTGCACGGATTTACATGCTTTAAAAACTATATTTAATGGTTTAATTTTAATCCCAACTCAAACAGTTAAAATATTTTATACAGATGTTACTACTTTTAGTAATGAACATAAATTTACATCTTACATCAATTAAGCAATAAAACATATATTTGTAAAATGTGCACCTGTTTGGTTAATGTTAATCATGCTGTAATGCTTAAGAGTAGTCTGATGATAAAACCAATTAGCTGATTCTGATTTCTACTCTATCACTTTTGATTAGAAAGACTATTATGGTTATAATTATCAATATCAACTAATATGTATTGTTATAACTTATTGCACACACAGTGTCCAGCCTCATTTCAAAATAATCCTTCAATGAATCATTGCCAATAACAAAGTAAAAGCAATATAGTTTGATTTTACAGACTTCAAATTTAGCTTAATGCACAGCTTACATGAACAAAAAAAGACTTCATTTATAGTAAGTACTGGTGTGGGGTATTTTATTATTATTTATTATTTTGGTATTTACAACACCACGTTATTGAATGCTACAGTATTAACTTAGGCCCAATCACAATTCTACCCCTTAACCCTTCCCTTACCCCCTCATTTTGCGCGTTCACGTGAAGGGGTAGGGGTGTCCCAATTCTCTTTAACTTGGAGGCGTAGGGCTAAGGGGAAGGGTTGGATACCCCTTCAAACAGAGATTTTTCAGGTCCACATTCGAAACCAAGGGGATAAGAATATTTCCCAGAATACACCAGCCACAATGGCAGCATAGCTGCACCTGGAAGGAGATCCAAAAATTAGTATTTTTTGTTATTATTATGAATTTTTACAACAAACAAGCACATGTTTTAATACATTCATAACAGTGTTCGTGTTTTACTGTTATGCTTTTATAAAAAAACACTAAAATAAAAACCGGTAAATTTCACTATCTATAATCCCTAATAATAACTCCTGTATAGCAGTCCCACAACATTCTGCCACTCGATGACACTCAAATACCCTGTCTGAAAAATCTGGGAATGGCTGGGAATGAGCTTTTTACAGTGTCTGCTATAATGTTAATGTTGTTTTTCATGTGTTTACATAGATGAATATGGCTACTGTGTAAATGCGCAGTATAGTTACGATCTTATTGCCACATTATATTGTTATGATAACATGATATCGTTGCCTTCAGTGATTTCCTGAAGATAAATACCAAAATATATAGCAACTGGAATAACTACAGCAGTCGCGATCGTCTGATCTCATATGAAGCAAGAGATTGCGATGACATATGATGACGTATGCAGGTGCTGTAGTGGTGTCCTATTTCTTAGGGGTAAATTTTGAAGCTCTTCCCCTTCACACTTCGTTTCAAGGGCCAAGGGGAAGGGGTAGGGGTACAAAAATAGAATTGGGATTGGGCCTTTATTATTATAGTGACCTGATAAACTGTAATAAATGCTGTAGTTTACTTTAGTATACCTTAACTGCATATTATATACCCAATATACCTTAGTTGTATATTATCTTGGGCTGTTTATATTACTACAATTGCTGTATTATCACAAATGATTAATATAACCTATGGTTTTAATAGTATATATTATAGATTGTAGTGTGGTAGTATAACATTTTCTACAAATGACTAGTTTTTTTATTGGGGTATTTTGGAAGGGCTCATTTGAAATAAATGCCTTGGCCTACATTTTTGTGACATACTTCATCATACATTTGACTGAAGTTTTTAAGTAAAATGAATGATGCGGGCAGTATGAAAATAAACGTTTGTTCCTTTTCACACTAATGATGTTTACAGAGACGTAATATTGACGACTACATTTTTGTGTGTGAGCAGTTCTTTGCACAACACCATGTAAAAACAACAAAACACCGTAACAATGTCCATAATTTGTAATTGAACAAATTTGCCTCACATTTCTATTCACAACTGGGTTGGTCAGTTTGCTCAGAAGCTCACTTTGTATGGTGTTGTACTTGTGGTGTAGTGTGCTCAGGTTTGAGTCTTAAAGCACAGCTCCACATAAAAGATTAAAGCAATGCAAAATCAAGGTAAAATTATGTGCTCATGGTTGGGTTTATGTCAGTGCTTCGATTGGTGATCTGACGATAAGGGTCTGGATGCAGACACAATGCAATCTCAATGCAAGGTGAGCTTAATGCAATGCTTTTAATGCTCCCATCTAACCCCGCCCCTAACCCTACCCTTCACAGTGACCTCACTAGCTCCATTGAGTGCATTGTGTCTGAGATTGCATGTCTGAGACTATGTGTCTCAGCTTGCATGCAGGTCTGCAGTTCTATTGGATACTCACAAGCTCCACTTTCTTATGAACATGTACAAGAAGGATGTATTTTTAAAATATATTACAAAATAGACTGTAAGCAAGGTGTTTCAGATTTGCAAAAATGCACACAGTGCCCTCTAGTGGAAATGTCTTTCAAAACATGCAACAAAACATACCTGGTGTAACATATTTTACATTTTGCAAACATGTAGGCTGAGGCAAGTATTTTCAATGAGCCTGGGTTGAAAAAATGAAATGTTAGGTTTAGTGTGCACTATTCTTATTAGATGTGTTTGTGCTGCAGAGGGAAAGGAAAACACTTGGGTCTTGACATTCTGTGTGGTGATGGAGCCACGGTTTATGCTCCTTTTGATGTGAAGATCAATCGCAGAGCCAGACCATATGGAAACGGCAATGCCATCGATGACGGCATTAACGTGAGCGGAAGAGGTTTGTACTTTTATGATGTATACAGTAAATAGCGAAGTAGGAGCAACAATTCCTTCAACATAATTTTGTGTTCGTGCATAACATGTGCTTGCTTGATTAATTACAACTTTTAATTATAAAATAGGACATGTGGAATTAGATTTTTAGATACGAAAAGCATAATCTCACTGTAATGTCATCTATTTGGCAGGTCTCTGCTTCAGTCTGTTCTATGTTAAGCCTGACAGTTACTCTGGGACTCTGAAAAAAGGGCAAAGGATTGGACGCATGCTCCCAATGCAGAGGGTTTATCCTGGCATTCCTTCCCATATTCACGTTCAAATGTGTGACAGATCAGATCCAACAAAGTACTTCTGATGATGAGCAGATGACCGAACACAACCAACAAAATGTAGTTTTTATTTTGATACTATTTTTAAATGTGCTGTACATTTCAGATTAGTTCATTTCATTAATGGTTTTGTTGTTTTTATTTTGTAAATATGTTTCTATTTGCTTTTTGTATTTAGTTTCAGTTTTAGTTTTACTCTTATTTCAGTTAGCAAAAACGTTTTTGACCAATTTCAGTCTTAGTTCTCGTTTTTTTGTTTTCTAAAATACAATGCTGGGTTCCACACAATCAATTTGTGTTGGGGCAGCATAAAGCAATTACAGTTGAAATCAGAATTATTAGCCCCCTGTATCTTTTTCTCCAATTTCTATTAAACGGAAAGAAAATTTTAAACTTATTTCTGAACATACAGTAATAGTTTTAATATTCAAAAAATAAAATTACTTAAGGGGGTTAATATCATTGACCCTAACGCTGTAAAGCCCCTTTTTTTTTCTTCTCAAAACCACATTTACATGATTAATGGGTCCTATTGTCTGTCCTCACAATGCAATTGGATCGAAAAAGTGTTTATAGGTCTGGTCATCCTGCCATGAACCTACTTTATCTCCAATTTTCACATTGAGCTCATCACCTTTTTTTTGCACGTCTGGATTTCTCAAGATTTAAGTAAGAACAATTCAAATACTTAAATATTTTTTGTGTGTTTATTACACATACATATTTAGTTATTTTAGAAAACATTAATCAAATTTGATTTAGAGCTTATTATGTCTATGTTGTAATTCTACAACGTTGGGTCAGAGTGGTAGCCTGTTGCATTGTTCAGGAACAGTTGTGAAGAGGGGTCAAACCTACAAGATCTACGCAGAAAACTAGTTCACCTGTGTCGCCTGTGCTTTTCAGATGAAAAGAACTGTCTTTGGGACTATCACTGCAAGTAAACACATTCAAACCACACTGATTGTGACCAAATATTTTTTTCCAAATGTTTTTATTAATAAATGCTTCTTTATAAAAAATATGATTGTTGTGTGAGTAAATACTTATGATATACAGTATACAGCTATATGGGGCTAAGTAAGTGAATAGCCATGCATATGAATGCTTAAATGCTCTGTACCTGTTCAGACAAAGTGAGTACAAATACTGAAATTATGCTCACAACTAGGCCTAATATTGCAATATTACAACATTTTTAGGAGGCCTCCTAAAACAATATCTGAGAGGTCAAAATATTTTTTGCAATTTTTTTTTTCTATATTTGGGTCTTACAAGATTAAAATGGGTTACAGGGATTTTTTTTTAAATCAAAAACTGCTTTCATTCTAGCCTAAATAAAAACTAAGTCTTTCTTCAGAAGAAAAAAATATTATAGGAAATACTATGAAAAAAATGCTCTGTTTTGCTAAAAAATTGCTAAAAAATCGAAAATCCTTGCTCTAATAAATATAATTTGGGAAATTAAAAAATTAAATAAATAAATCACAGGAGGGCTAAGAATTTTGCCTTCAACTGTAAGTTAACTGATTAGTTTTTTCAAATGCAAGTGGATTGAACCTAAAACATTGAAGTTGCCCCCCCCCCAAAAAACTCAAAATTTGTGTTGTTTCAGCTCAATTTAAATAAGTAGTTCGAACAATCAGCAAATTTTAAAGGGTCATGAAACCCCCCTGTCTCAGCAGGGTGTTTTCACACCTCTAGTTTAAAAAAAAGTCAAGAAAGCCGGTGAGTCCAGCTTTGTTCAGGTGAAAGTGTCGAGTGGCAAAAGAGGTATGGGTTTGCATGAAAAGAGGAGTTTCAGTTCGTGCACGCGCTGATTTTCACATCGGCAACACAAACACAGATGAAGGAGAGATAGACAGTAACTATGTTTACATTGACATCAGTAATCGAATTGTTTGCCTTAATCTGAATAAGACAATAACATGATTAACGTGTTTACTTTGCTTTAGTTTGCTTTTTGAATGTTCTTTTCATGTTTCCTGTTTTACATGTTATAGCACATAGTTCAATTAACATCATTGCATCATTGCAACACCACGCTATCCACACTTCCTCCAGAGTTTCATGTCATTTCAGGTGTTTCATTCTTAATTTGTGGACTTTAACTGCAATTTGCCACTTTCACTTTCATTCAGGAACATTTCATGCATGCCCCCTATGACAAAACGAGATTTTGGATGCCAGGAACTGCTGGAAGAGTGTTGTTTTAATGAAATTTTTGATACCGCACACCGTATAGGAAAAAAGCTCCACATTTCTCAGTAGATGCAGAGACTCGGCAGGTGCAGAGAATAGTCAAAGAGCCGTGTGTGTATATACTATCCTTTCACAAAATGTGGCAAAAATCATACGCGGTGAAAATCCTACATGACCATAATAGTTTGATTAATGTGTTTACATGTTTACATTCAGAGAGCAGCATTTACAGCGGATCTTTCAGTCCATAATATTGTAGTAATATTAATGTACTGTAAACTTAGTAACTAAATTAATTTAGACTAAGGTATGTCTTTAAAAACTGAAAGAGTACTGCTGATGATATTAACTAACTTTTCCTTCTGAATAACATAAACAAAGAACATTGATCACACACTTACCAAATTCGTAAAGACAGGACAATCAACACGAACTAGAGCCACATCTTTTTTAAAAGTAGATGAGCGGCAAATCCAGATTTCACCATTTCCAGATGCGAAAAGCTCTGAGGTAAAAAATGTTCCTTACAAACATATTTTGTTGCGTGCTAGCAGACCACTGTAATCCGCAATGTAGGCTCACACGCAGCGACGCTCTCATTGTGGGAAAAAGGAAACAAAACCTTTGTTGCGGCACATTTATAAACAGAACACATTTGCGACCAGGGCTTAATTTGTGACGGAACACGTCGGATCCTGTTCCAGCACCTCTGAAATCTGATCCGGCACCTCATTTTACTGATCCCCCTCCTCAAATGCCCTCCTCCCCCATCCGCTGTTCACTTTCACTTTCTTCCGCGACTCCCCAACCCTCTTCACTTTCTACTGCGACAAACCCTCGCTCTTCACTTTCGTCCGCGACACCTTTCCGCCACTTTTGTCAGCAACAACCCCATCGTGCGTGGCACCGTGGTTAACTGTTCCGGGACCTTCAATTCACAAATTAAGCACTGTCGCGACCCATGTCTCCAAACAATTCTTCTTCATCCACTTGTTTTAAGTATGGTTGGCAACACATCGTGGCGTCTCTCTGAACACTGTAACATATAAAAACAGTCTTCGAAGCTATATCATCCATATTAATGAAGTTGCATCTCATTCACAATAGAGTGCTCTGATTGGTTCGAACCAGGTCTTTCTCATGAATTAATGCTAAAAACTAAATGACATCACATTGTACCGGCCGGTACAGACATCCAGTCTACACGCTGGAATTTACACAAGGATCTCATGGCCGTGACATAGCTTCAAAATTTCTCTTTTTAAACCGGATCAACGAATTTGCTTAAAACAACGCAAAATCAATCAGTTTTTACTTTTTAGTGAAATATATGTGTCCTAATAGTGCTTTTAGCAAAGTGGGACCTATATATGACTATCAACATCTCAAAAAATGTGTTGTGGTGTTTCGTGACCCTTTAAGTGTAACCTTGCTCAGCACATTGCAATTTTGAAGACTGTTATGTTCTCAGTGTTAAAGTTGGTAAATAGTACCATTACACTAGTATTAAAAAAAGGTCTGCTCTGGCTTATTTTCAAAGAAACACAAAACAGTGTCTGCTAATTGCGCGGGAGTTGTACACACTGATAATTAGAGAAGTGAAGTCAAATAAATCATCTGACACTGGAATCTGTCGAGTGGCTGTGTGCTCTAATGAGTGTTCATGTTCAGTTTGAGCCGACCTGCTTTTATTTTTCATGTCCTTTTGTGTGCTGCTCTGACCTCTGTTCTTGGCTTTTTGTAGCAACCATTAATTACACATTTAGCTGAAGTCCATTTGTGTATGTCAGCTCAGAAAAGCAGAGAGATATTCTAATAGTCTCTTAGAGAAGTGTTGATATACAATGAAGCAGAGGACTGAATACAAACCGTATGCGGCATTTCTTGTTTGGATCTAAAGATGTCACACATTTAATGGACATTTGGCTAAAATATAATATACATAATAATACAATGCAGTGATGAAGTGAATTTTGAATAAAAAACTCGTTCAATGTTACTGGTTTCTAACATATTTTTTTTCATAATATGTGACCCTGTAGACCACAAAACCGGTCTTATGTTGCATGGGTACATTTTTTGTCAAAAATACATTGTATAATTCAAACTTATTTGTTTTTAATGTTCCATTAAGATATTTTGTACATTTCCTACTGCAAATATCAAATATTACGTTTTGTGTAGTAATATGTGCAGCTAAGAGTTTATTTTGTACACTGTAAAAAATACATGGTTGCCCTACATTTTTTTAAAAACTTTATTTATAAAGTTATTTATAAAGTTTATATAAGTTTTTATGAAAAAATAACACCCAATAGTGTACATCATTTAAATATGTTAAGAAAATTATCTCAGTGTTATTACCTGATACCAACTAGAACATGCATCAAAACCACTAGCAAACAATACAGCAATTTTATAGCACTATCAAACAAAATCTCTGTCAGACTAATGAAATTAAGAAACAAAGTAGAATGACATGTAAAAAGTAAAAAATTACAGAAAAAGAAATTGCAAAGACATTGTTAACATATACAGTTGAAGTCTGAAGTCTGAAGATTTTTTTCAACACATTTCTAAACATAATAGTTTTAATAACTCATTTCTAATAACTGATTTATTTTATATTTGCCATGATGACAGCACATATTATTTTACTAGATATTTTTCAAGACACTTCTATACAGCTTAAAGTGACATTTAAAGGCTTAATTAGGTTAATTAGGTTAACTAGGCAGGTTAGGGTAATTAGGCAAGTTATTGTATAATGATGTTTTTTTCCTGTAGACTATCGAAAAAAATATAGCTTAAAGGGGCTAATAATTTTGACCCTAAAATGTTTTTTTAAATGTTTTAAATTGCTTTTATTTCAGCCGGAATAAAACAAATAAGACTTTCTCAAAAAGAAAAAAAAACATTATCAGACATACTGTGAAAATTTCCTTGCACTGTTAAACATAATTTGGGAAATATTTAAAAAAGAAAAAATAATCAAAGGGGGGCTAATAATTCTGACTTCAACTGTACATCTAAGGAAAGGGAATCATACATCTTCTGTTTGCCTAATGTAGAGAAATGTAATCTTACCAGGTTGATGCCTTACAATTTTAAGTTGAATTAAATAATCCTTTGAATGATTTTAACTAAATAACATAAACCAAAAAATAAATAAACCAAACTTAAAACAGCATGTATAACTAAAAGAAAAGTCTGAAACACGATTAACTTGTTTAAATAACATAAAACATATGTTGCCATGACTAGATATTTCACATAATTTTTACAGTCTACAAAAATCTCAAAATTTTGTTTTTGAAAGCTCAGATTTGGGATTAATAGTTGTATATTAGCCAAATATTGTTCTAACAAACTATACAACAATGAAAAGCTTATTTATTCATGCATAAATCTCCATATCAGAATATATAAGTATATATATATATATATAGGCTTAGTCTCTATTTCAGAGGTCACCACATCAGAATGAACTGCCCAATATATTCCAGCATATGTTTTACGCTGCAGATGCCCTTCCAGCCGCAACTCAGCACTGGGAAACACCCATACACTCTCACATTTACACACATACATTACGGCCAATTTAGTTTATTCAATTCACCTAACGCATGTCTTTGGACTGTGGTAGAAACGGAGAACCCAAAGGAAACCCAGGTGAGCATGGGGAGAACATGCAAACTCCACACTGAAATGACAAATGGCCCAGTCGGGACTCGAACCAGTGACCTTCTTGTTGTGAGGCGACAGTGTTAACCACTATCTCACACTATCACTATAGTGTGTATAAATCTTAATACATTCTAAAAAAAAAAATAAATAAGTTTACTCAACTTAAAATTTAAAAATTGTAACTTTCTGCAGAGCTTTTTAAGTTGATTCAACTTAAATCGAGTCAATGCAGTATGGGTTAAAAGTTGAAACAACTCAAAAAAGCATGTTGCCTTACAATTTTAAGTTAGATCAACTTTTTTAACAGTGTATCAAAAAATGACCATTATGACTGGTTTTGTGTTGTTGTTTTTTTGCTGTGTGTTTAGTAGAAGAAAGAAGTGGCACATATTTGGGTGAAGCATCCCTTCAAGTTTCTATTTTCTTCAGTAACCTCATATGCTATACTGAATACTGTAGAAATACAGAAAAGTGCACAGTAATACAAGCTTCTTGAATTGCAGATAAACCTCCCAATGGTTTCCATTAGTCACAGATGGATAAATGGCTTACTTACAGTGTAACAAGAAATATCATGTTCCACATTCAGTGTAAATTAAATTGTGGGTTTTGTGGTATAAGAGTCGGCCACCAGAGGGAAGCAAAGTACATACAGAGTAGAGCGTATTGTGCCAGAAATTATTATTAAAATATGATGTGCTCTGGTAAGCAGCTTGATAACATTTTAAAGTTTATTATTTTAAATTCCTGAACATGTCTGATATCATTATTATTATTATTATTGATTATTATTAATATTATTATTATTTTTAATACTACTACTACTACTACTACTACTACTAATAATAATAATAATAATTGATCAACAACAACACAAATATATAGGGATATATAAATAAATCCCCGTAATTGTATAAAATAATATTTCTAGGAGCATTAGCAGTAGCAGTTTTGTGTGAGCAGATAGTTTTGTAAAACTGTATTTGACCCAGGATATATGATAGTTTATTCAGTTGTTGGTTTGCTTCAAATATCCCTTTAATATTAAGTAATAAATCCCAAATACCCAATGCTCCAAAATATATATGTTTCTGTTATTATGGTTAAGATTGCCAGAAGGATTGTTTTAAGACATACACGAGTAAGAGCCCCCAGAATTAAAACAGTGGGTGGAAACTGCATCATGAATAGATGCTCAGATGAATAAACAGCTTTAAAAAAGAACAGACATCACTCTAGGATGAAGATAACAATTGAAAAAATATCTAAACAGTCCAACCCCCTACTTGTATTTTTGTACTATTTTTCTCCTTTGTATTTTTCGTTCACTTTGTTTTTCCCTATTTTGCATCATGCAATGCAATAAATGAATAAATTAATGAATTTTTACCATTCTTTTACTATTGGAAATATAAAATTACAAACACAATATTGTAATTTTTCATTTGTTCATTTTCTTTCAGCTTATTTAGTCCCTTATTTATCAGGGGTCACCAGAAATATATCCCAAAAAGCATAGTTATGCACATTATTCAAGTACTTACGTACTGTACTGCATGTTTGAGTCACAGCACCTGGCCAGCACTTGTACCCTTCATGTACTGTACAACTGCCTGTCCCTAAAACAACAACAAAAAAAAGACAAAAAATAGGAAGAAGAAATTAATTGTATTTTAGTACAGCTTTGCTTTGCTGAGACCATAAACCTTAGTGGCAGTGGAGAATGTCTACTATGCGATTTACTTCTTCACCAAACATTTATCACTTTCCTAGGGTTTCTTTATGTCCCAATCTCTCTTGTCCTCTCAGTCTGTCGTCCCACCGTAAGAACAGGAGCGCCTGTTGTGCACATGATAAACTGGATGGCCATGTGTTCTCCTCAACCTCTGAATATGGACCAGATCTTGTCAGTAGAGAAATAGATCCTCCAGCATGCCATGCATTCAGTTTTGCATTATAGTGTTTTATACTGTTGAATTCTTGATTCTGATTGGTTGAAAATAGTTTTTAGTGAAATGTATAGTTAGATAGTTCCAGGCAGGCTTTGACCACATTACAATTCCATTTCACTACACTGAATCATTCCAGATCCTTACAACAGTCTACAAATTTAACCAAACCCTCAAAAGACAAAGATCAAGCAAATAAACAAATTAAAGAATAGGATAAAAATGGCAAATAATTTCCATGGTTTGCAGTGAAATACTTTTCAAGAGTTCACACAGTTTGCAGGTTTGGCATGTTGTCCGGGGAGAGAACCCTGAGCTTGGAGATAATTGAGCCCAAGGCTCCTGCCTGGTCAATTAAGGGGGGTCCGAGATTAGGTAGGTCTTGAGAGCTTCCCCTGGTAAAGGAGGAAAAGGAGGAAATGGGGTGGAAAGGGGGATTCTTCCAAAACGAAGATATTCGTGTGATTTATTTTATGCTTGGATCAATTGGTTTATCGCTGATTACGGATGAGAGACCTGTCGCGATCAATCATATCACGTGCTCCTCTTGAAATTAGTTTATAAAACTTATTTGAAGAGCTTTCTTCTGCTCCCCTACAAATACACAGACACACACACCATACTTGTCAACCCTCCTGTTTTCCCCGGGATTCTTCCATATTTTACAATTCAATCCTGCTATCATCCCATAAAGGTATTTTCCCATATTTTGAATCTTTCTATGAAAGGTGGCAATAAATATTAAAGAGCTGATCCTCCCTAAAGCAACCTTATACCCCCGAACCACCAGGGGACACCCCTCACTCTTAAATGTGAATCTGTTCTTTGCTTTTAATTTTATTTAGGCATGAAAACATTTTGAAATAATGGGCGCCTTCCCATTATAGGAGCCGTTGCCCGTCCTATGCAATCCTCAAAACAGTCAGTTCATGTAGCGGTGCGTGACTGTCAGATGTGCTCCATATAGTGATAAAAAGAAGCTGTTTCCCAAAAGGATTCTGTACGCGCAATTTGAAGCGAAGTGCAAGTGGACACTGGGTTTTGGGTGCGTGTTTAAAAAAGACATATACACATAATAATAATAATAATAAAAAAAATAATAATAATAATTATAATAATAATAATAATATCCATTCATTTTTCATTTCGGATTAGTCCCTTTATTAATCAGGGGTCGCCACAGTGGAATGAACTGCCAACTTATCCAGCATATGTTTTACGCAACGGATGCCCTTCCAGCTGCAACCCAACACTGAAAAACACCCATACATTCTTGCATTTACACACATACACTAAGGCCAATTTAGCTTATTCAATTCACCTATACCACATGTCTTTGGTCTGTGGGGGAAACCGGAGCACCCAGTGAAAACCCACGTGAACACGGGGAGAACATGCAAACTCCACACAGAAATGCCAACTGACCAAGCCAGGGCTCGAACCAGTCACCTTCTTGTTGTGAGGCGATTGTGCTACCCACTGCACCACTATGATGCCCTTAATAATAATAATAATAATAATAATAATAATAATAATAATAACAACAACAATAACAATAATAATATCTAAACACTTTAGTCCTTATTTTCACACCCCAATGTTGACAGGTATGACACACACCCAGTACATAATAACATACTCGAAATGTCAAGACTGACCAATCAGAATTAAGCATTTCAGACAGCCTTGTAATAATGACAAAGAAATAACATTTGTTTCCAGTTGCTGTGATTGAAAATATGGATCATATTCAACCAAATACTGCTTTCTTGTCTGGAGTTAAAACATAAAAACGAAAGTTTGTGCAAATTGTTTTGTTATATATATATATATATATATATATATATATATATATATATATATATATATATATATATATATATATATATATATATATATATATATATATATATATATATATATTTTTTTTTTTTTTTAAATGTTAATTATTATAACATTTGTTTTTAACATTGGAAAGAAATGCCATTGATTGCTTACAGAGTAATTAGTTTTTTTTCTCCAAAATAAGGTCTGAAAACATAATACTGTATATTGACCTATTATCATCTTCTGCAAATGTTCTGTATTATAATATTACAATTATACCTGATTAATACCCCTGACCCCGACCCCTGATTAATAAAATGAATGGATATAATTATTATTAAATTAAATAAAACCCATTAATAATAAAAGATTTGTATATAATATATGACAAATAAAATAAAACCCATTACTCAAAACACACAAAAACTCAGAGCACCAATAATCAAAAAAGTGTTTTTTCCCCCAAATATATTGTAAATATAATAAGATATCACTATTGAAATTCCAGGACATGTGCCAAATAACAGAAGTTTATTTTATTATTGGCTTGTTTTCTCGTTTGTTTCAAGTAAAATGTCTGATCACGTCACATGCGTTCTATGATCAAATCCATCTTCATCTTTTTGTTGGATCTTGCAGCTGTCTTTAACTCCTGTCTCTCCCTGCTGTTGCTCTCTAATTGCACAGACCAAACTTTCATCTGTTCCATTACAGATGATCAAACCAGAACACTGAGAGCTCCTCTGGGCAGTACCAAATCATTCAAATCAACTCGTTCTTATTCATTGGAAACTGATTGTCCAGTTATGAATCCTCCTTCCATTCATTCTGCAAGCAAATCACAAATGTCCATCACTGTGATTATATGCTTAAATTCCAGCTCACAAAGAAAACGATGACTTATAGGCCAGGCAATCAATCAGCACTCCAACTGGCCTGGAATAATAATAACAATAATAATAATGATAATAATAATAATAATAATAATAATAATAATAATAATAATAATAATAATAATAATAATAATAATAATAATGGCGGCATGTGGATCAGTGGTTAGCACTGTCGCCTCACAGCAAGAAGGTCGCTGGTTCGAGTCCGTTGGCATTTCTGTGTGGAGTTTGCATTTCTCCCATGTTGGCGTGGATTTCCTCCGGGTGCTTCGGTTTCCCCTACAGTTCAAAGACATGCGGTATAAGTGAATTGGATAAGCTAAATTGGCTGTATTGTTTGAGTATGTTTGTGAATGAGAGTGTATGGGTGTTTCCCAGTGTTGGGTTGTGGCTGGAAGAGTGTTAACATATGTAAAACATATGCTGCAATACTGTAGTTAGCGGTTCATTCCGCTCTGGCGACCCCTGATAAATAAGGGACTAATGCAAAGGAAAATAAATAAATGAATAATAATAATAATAATAATAATAAATATAAATAATAACAATAATAATAATGGAGAGATAATGATTGTAATGGGTAACACTTTACAATTAGAGTGCATGATTAATGATTAATAACTGAACTTAGCATGAAGTAATGCTGAATGAAAGAACAAACTAATCAGGAATTAATAAAAGACTAACCTTAGCTATGACTAGAGTTATGAGTATTTCATGCGTTAACAGCAGCCACCTTAAGTTTTAGTTTGAACAGACACACTTATCGCAACTTCAATGTATAAAAGTAAAAATTATAAAGAATTCAGACAAACTTCTTCATTTAAAAGATAAGTTGAAAAGTTTAAAAGATAGTTTTTAACTTTGTACGCAGTTAAATGTGCGTGAAAAATGTGTTGAAAAACCTTCTCTCCGTTAAACAGAAATTGGGGAAAAAATAAACAAGTGGGCGAATAATTCTGACTTCAACTGTATGTTCATTCATTCATTCATTTTCTTGTCGGCTTTGTCCCTTGCGGGGTCGCCACAGTGGAATATACCACCAACTTATCCAGCACAATTTTACACAGCAGATGCCCTTCCAGCAGCAACCCATCTCTGGGAATTTCCACACACACACATTCACACTCATACTCATACACTACGGACAATTTAGCCTACCCAATTCACCTGTACCACATGTCTTTGGACTGTGGGGAAAACCGGAGCACCCGGAGGAAACCCACGCGAACGCAGGGAGAACATGCAAACTCCACACAGAAACGCCAACTGACCCAGCCCAGCCGAGGTTCGAACCTGCGACCTCAACTGTATGTATGTATGTATGTATATATATATATATATATAATTTTACCTCAACTTGATTAGAAAAATAAATTCATGAGCCCTTGTAGGACACACAGATCAATGAAAGCATAGTATTACAGTAAATAAAGAAAGGCAAAGGGAAGTAAAAGTGGACTGATTGACTGTAGTTTTCTTTGTGTGCTGAATAAGACAGACATGGGATTAGCAGAAGAGTAGTCTAATGACTTTATGTACTGTAATATGGCACAGTGAATGGGAGCTGGGCTCATGTACCTGCTCGGCAGAAAAGCTATAATCCATCTCTTGCTTTATTACACAATGAATCTGCCGTCTACTGTTGGCCTGGTCATTGAAGGGAGTTGCTTTATCATGTATTGCAGCGCCATCACTTCAATTAGCAACTGAAAAAAATAAGACGGAACAAGAAAATCTTGTTTTTAATGGACTGGAGCGATCACATATGATTCTGATGAGCTGCTGAGCAGTTAATTGCCGGCCCTTGATAAACGAGTCTCTTAAGGCTGTTTAAATAAAAGAGGATGAGCTTTTTGCACTGTTGATGTGCCGGGGCTGGTTCAAATTATGGGCTTGTGACATATTATCATTATTTTGGAGAAACTGAAGTGCTTAAAGGAACATATACGGTGTGGTGCTTTGCTTCATTTATAAAGCCTAAGAAGAGCATAACATGGCTTTTAAGAGCTTCACTTTTTATTTAATCTGATTTATTTATTTATTTTGGTAATTGGCAAGCTAAGGCAAGTTGTCACACATTAAAACTAATGGCTTGATATTTTTGTTTAATGCAATCTTACATTTCTGATGGATCTTGACAACAATTTACACATTTACAAGAAATTAAGACAGCAACTAAGTTTTTACAGTCTTGTACATTTATATAATTAAAACTACTACTACTACTACTACTAATAATAATAATAATAACAATAAAGTAACAATAATTATAATTTAGAAGAAACAATATGGCACCTTTGTGCTATTTTATCCAAAAAGAACATTGCAAAACAAAACAAAACAAAACAAAACAAAACAAAACAAAACAAAACAAAACAAAACAAAACAAAACAAAACAAAACAAAACAAAACAAAACAAAACAAAACAAAACAAAAAACATCTTTCACAAACTCAACTGAAAAAAATCAACATAGGCTCATTCTGAAAATGTAGCCCTATATACATTTCTGGAGATCATGAAATATGTAGCTAGAAGTGCGTATGGCTACATTTCATCTGTAAAACAAACGCTATGAGGTGCTATGACGCCGTTCCATTTCGTGTTCACCAGCTGACCGATTACCTCCATATGGACGACTTTTCCGATACCAGTTTGTCCAGTGGCTCGACATGTATGTCGGCGGACTTGAGATGCAGAGAGGAGTTGACCACGACGATGGGGTTCCAGCGGTTCCAGAAAGCGGGTAAGACAAAAATAGAAGCCAAAAAATAAAATAAACAAGTAAATAACAGAGTGAGAATGCGGTAAAAATCAGGCGAGGGCTTTCTTTTTCTGGATTGCTTTTTAAAACTGTCCGTTGGGTTTAGGGAAGGTGTAGGTGGGCGCTGCTCAGTGAGTGCTTTTAAAAAACACTATTGGTTGGGTTTTGGGAAGGAGGAGGGTGGGTCAGTCGATCGGTCAGTTGACAACGGCTTCTAGTGGATTTAAGCAAGAACAGCAAGCGCGAATGGTACTCGCGAGAGAAATTTGAGACATCAAAAAAGTACATGGCGGACTCTGGTGGATTTACGCGAGAACAGCAGGCGTGAACGGCACTTGTGAGAGAAATTTGAAATATCAAAAAGTTTACTCAGCGATCTCTGGTGGATTTACATGAGAACAACAAGCGCGAACGGCACACGCGAGAGAAATTTGAGATCTCAAAAAGTATACACAGCGGCTTCTGGTGCATTTATGTGAGAACAGCAAGTGTGAATGGCACTTGTGAGAGAAATTTGAGATATCAAAAAGCATACACAGCGGTCTCTGCTGGATTTATGCGAGAACAGCAGGCGTGAACGGCACTTGTGAGAAATTTGAGATTCCAAAAAGTGTACTCAGCGGCCTCTGGTGGATTACGCAGGAACAGCAAGTGCGAATGGCACTTATGAGAGAAATTTGAGATATTCAAAAGTACATAGCGGCCTTTGGTGGATTTATGCGAGAACAGCAGGCATGAACGGCACTAGTGAGAGAAATTTGAAATATCAAAAATTGTACTTAGCGGTCTATGGTGAATTTTTGTAAGAACAGCAGGCGTGAATGGCACACGAGAGAGAAATTTGAGATCTTAAAAAGTGTACACAGCGGCTTCTGGTGGATTTACGCAGGAACAGCAAGCGCGAATGGCTCTCGCGAGAGAAATTGGAGATATCCAAAAAGCGTACACAGTGGACTCTGATGGTTTTACACAGTAACAGCAAGAGCGAATGGAACTCACGAGAGAAATTTGAGATATCAAAAAGTGTACACAGCGGCCTCTAGTGGATTTGTGGATTCACAAACACTGCAAAAAATGTAGCTCCTTTGTCGTATTTTGCTCTCTCCAAAAATATATATAGCGGTAAGTTTTCAGAATGAGCCTGGGTTGGAAAAAATGCCAAAGTAAGTCACTTTTGGTGTGCATACATTTATTTATTTGTTTTATTATAAATAAATAAAATTATTATTAAAAAAATATTGCAATAATGATTTTCAGTAGCCATTAGTCTTCACTCTCACATTATACTTTTAAAAATAATTAATATGCCGATTCGGTGCTGCTTAATATTTCAGTGATCTTTTTTCTCAAGTATTCTTTGCTGACCAGAAATATAATTAATAAGAAATTGCCTTTACTGAGACCTTTAATCAAATGTACAGTATGACATCCTTACTTAATAAAAGTACACATTTCTTGAAAAAAGTGTAATATAACATCTCTAGAATAAACTGCGACATCTAGCTTGAGTCTTGCTTTTCATATACAGAGCACATGCATATTTAAGTACATACTGTATAAATGGACAGTGTGCTTCTTTGTGTGTGAGTTTTTAAGAAGCTGTATCTAAGATATCACAGGTTTTCCCTCGTCACTGACTCTCTGACCTCCACCGGAAATTAATTACACATTTAGCAGTGGCTCAAAGCGGCACTCTCTTTCTCAAACAGAAAGAGGAGAGACGGCTGAATGAGAGTGTGTATCTGTGAGATAGAAGTAAACATTTCGCTAAAGGAATAGGTGGCCATGGGCAGATGCTTCTCTCTTGTCTGTGGGAGCTGCATTAGCCACTACTTTAATAACAGAAATATAGAAGCTATAACTCTCTTCCCACTGGCAGTGAATAAACCGCACAGTTCGGTTATATTTGATGGAAAAATATTACTTTTGCTTACCCATTCCCTTCTCAGACATCTCAACAAATAAAGCACCACCTGCAGTCTGTTTTTCCAAAACAATGTGACTGTCAATAATAAGGATTCTGTTTGAAGATCAGTGTGTGCAGTTATGAAGTTTATGACTGTGTAGTACTGGCAAAATCACTATATTAAATGTTGATATTAATCAAGAAAAAAGCCATTTATTTTAATTAATAAATGAGTAAAAGATAAATATATAGATTAATTAATAATAAATTAAAAAAATGTTTATTTTGTTGTTTTGTTTTGTTTTGTTTGTTCTGTTTTGTGTTTTGCTTTGTTTTGTTTTGCGTTTTGTTTTTTTGTTTGGTTTAGTATTTTGTTTTGTTTTGTTTCATTTAGTTTTTTGCTTTGCTTTGCATTTTGTTGTTTTGTTTGGTTTTGTTTTGTTTTGCGTTTTGTTTTTTTGTTTGGTTTAGTATTTTGTATTGTTTTGTTTCATTTTGTTTTTTGCTTTGTTTTGCATTTTGTTGTTTTGTTTGGTTTTGTTTTGTTTTGTATTTTGTTTTGTTTTGTTTTGTATTTTGTTTTGTTTCGTTTTGTTTTGTTTTGTTTTGTGTTTTGTTTTGTTTTGCATTTTGTTGGTTTGTTTTGTGTTTTGTTTTGTTTTGTTTTGCGTTTTGTTTTTTTGTTTGGTTTAGTATTTTGTATTGTTTTGTTTCATTTTGTTTTTTGCTTTGTTTTGCATTTTGTTGTTTTGTTTGGTTTTGTTTTGTTTTGTATTTTGTTTTGTTTGTTTTGTATTTTGTTTTGTTTCGTTTCGTTTTGTTTTGTGTTTTGTTTTGTTTTGCATTTTGTTGGTTTGTTTTGTGTTTTGTTTTGTTTTGTGTTTTGTTTTTTTGCTTTGCTTTGTTTTGTTTTGTTTTGCATTTAGTTGTTTTGTTTTGTTTTGTTTGATTTTGTTTTGTTTTGTATTTTGTTTTGTATTGTATTGTATTGTATTGTATTGTATTGCATTGTATTGTATTGTATTGTATTGTATTGCATTGTTTTGTTTTGTTTTGTTTTCCATTTTGTTGTTTTGTTTAGTTTTTTGTTATTTAAATAAATTCAAACAACATTTGTTACATTTCTGTAAAAATAATTACAAATATTTATGAGGTGAAAAACAAAAAATTAACATGGAGTATGGAGAAACCTGAGATTATAAAAAGGAGACATTTTTAAATGTGTCATTTTTAATATCATATGACTTTATGAATGAATGAACATTTGTAAAAAAATCAAATCATATTTTTGCTACATTTCAGTTCAAAGAATAAATAATTATGATAAAATATATTTTTAAAGTGAAAAACAAAGAATAAGCATGAATTACAGAAACCTGGGATTACAATATAATATTTAATTAAAAATAATTACAATATTTGTAATAAAATAAATTAAATCACATTAAAAATATATATAATAAATAAAAATGAATACAAAACTATTTTAAAGTGGATTTTTTTTACAAGATTACAAAAAGACTACAAAAATAAATCCTTATAATGTATAATACAATAAATCAACTGGAATCAATGAAATGAAATATGTCAAATAAACAAACAAACATGATTCAAATCATGCTTGAAGTGAAATTTAAAGACTAAACAGGAATTGTTGCAGCTAGAAATTCATTCATTCATTTTCTTTACTTATTGGGTCACCACAGCGGAATGAACCGCCAACTTATCCAGCAAATGTTTTACGCAGCAGATGCCCTTCCAGCTGCAGCCCAGCACTGGGAAACACCCATACACTCTCACATTCACACTCATACACTACAGAAAATTTAGTTAATTTAATTCATCTATACCGCATATCCGGACTGTGGGGAAGCTGGAGCACTTAGAGAAAACCCACGCGAACACGGGGGAAAACATGCAAACTTCACACAGAAAGCCAACTGGCCCAGCCAAGACTCGAACCAGCGACCTTCTTGCTGTGAGGAGACAGTGCTAACCACTGAGCCACCATGTTGCTCACGTTGATATTAATCAAGTAAAAAAAAAAAAAAAAAATATATATATATATATATATATATATATATATATATATATATATATATATATATATATATATATATATATATATATATTTGAATGAACTAATGAGCTGGACGGGTTTCCGCTGCGTAAAACATGGAATAGCTGGTGGTTCATTCTGCTGTGGCTATCTCTGAAATAGAAACTAAGCCGAAGGTTAATATATGAATGAAACATGTATATATTTATTTGTAAAAAAAAAAAAAAAAAAGCGAAAAAATAGAGAAATATGATTTCAAAAATATTTTAAAGTGGAAATAAGTTTACAAAATTACAAAAAGACTACAACTTGAAATCTGTATAATTTTCAATACAATAAAAACAAGCAAATAAAACAATATTTCAATTAACAAACAAATGAATGAACATGATTCAAATCATGTTTAAAGTGAAATTTAAAGTCTCAATTTAAAGTCTTTTTGCAGCTAGAAATTCAATGAAAAGGAGAGTGAGCACAATAGGAAAGGCAAGGCAAAGCAAGTTTATTTATATAACACATTTCATACACAATGGTAATTCAAAGTGCTTTACATAAACAAGAATAAAAGAAACATGAAAATAAAAATGATTAAAACAGATAAAAACAGATTAAAATGTGTTAAAATAGGCTATAAAAGAATGAAAAGGAAAAGAAAGACATAATAGCGCGATCTGTCGGTCGTAGCAGTGCTTATTCGGTAAAGGCACAGCTAAACAGATGTTTAGAATGTTTAGAAAAACAATAGTTTAAATATGTTTATATATAATAATAATAAAATAATAATAAATGTTTAACACATTTTAATCTGTTTTGATCTGTTTTAATATTATTTGTTTTTATTTTTTTATACTTGTCTCTTTTATTTCTGTTTATGTAAAGCACTTTGAATTGCCACTGTGTATGAAATGTTCTAAAAAACTTGCCTTGCCTTTAAATAAACACACACAATATAAATACAAATAATATTATGAAGTATAACTTAAAGAATAACCATAACGAAAAACCTATAGGATTTGGCGTTTTGGAATATTAATCAAATTATGCACACATTTTGTTCATAGTAATTAACTCAGTTAAGTTAGTCCCAACCTATGCCTTTAAAGTCTCCCCAACAATTTTAATCATCTTTTAAAAAGTAAAACACAAAAGAGGCTGTGCAGAGAGGTCATGCTATAAGGTCTGCATAAGTATTCATTAATCTAACGAGGATTTTGACATTCAGGCCTCGGGCTTCTTTCCCTGATGTACACAAGGACTGAATTACAGCACAGAGTGGATTATTCCTCTTTGGGGCGGTGGAGCCTCCTTCTCTCCAGCTTTAATTAAGTTTTCAGAAGGCCATTAATGAGAATGTTTATTAGCTGGAGGATACAGACTGATTGTAGAGGGAGAGCTGGAGATATTGAGGACTCCCACTCTGTGTCAAGCTCCCCAAACTGATTTCTGCTTTGCGAAGAGTCCCAAACATCTACTTGTTTAGTTGTCACATTAGCTCGGTGATGTGTAAAGTGTCTTGTTGAACAGTAAGGTAAAACCTCTCTGTAATATATTGAGAAGCTTGTTGTGTCCCAGTGTCTTCTAGTATGTTAATTGAGGATTTTTTTTCCCATATAGTGGACTATGGTGTTCAGGGGTTTGAACTTTCAAAATGCAGGTTGAGTGCAGCGTTTGGGCTCTATCATATATATGCCCATAGCCAGGGGGCGTTCGGGTGGTTCGAACGAACAACCCCCCACGGCCAAAAGGTCCAGAATTTGTCCTTTTAGTTATTTTATGTAATTTAATATTATATCATATATTTATTATATAATTATTATAATATATTTATATTTAATATATATTGTAATAAAGTGTAATTTTAAATAACTGGCCAGTAATTCGAATCCCATGGAGCCTCAAAGCCACAATAATGTGACGCGAGTCATGTGACATAACCCACTGAGTGGTAACATTTGAATCTTTGATGCGACATCCATACTGAGTAACGCTAAAGGTCGAAAAGAGCAAGAGTGGCAGAAAAGGCAGCAGCAGCGTCATTATCGCAAAATATTGAACATATGTTTAAAAAGACTGCCAAACAGGGTAAGCCTAAATTTACTAAAGTTACCTCTTATAACAGATGAAAATCTGCCCCTATCCATGAGGTTCTAGGCTAACTGGCAGCATTAGCCGGGACGTCCTGTATATTTATTGACTTGTCCAGTACATGACCTCCCTTTCTCCCTATTTTTGCTATTATTTTTTTAAAATAACTGTCCGATGAAGGCTTTAATGGCAAGAGTCCTCAGCTAATCCAGTCACGTCTGTGTTTTTGAGGCTGTTTGGTCACTTCATTCGTTTTATTCTGATTGGATAGACCCACCCCTCACTGACAAAGGTCCAGAATTTGTCACATACATGAGCTCATTTGTCCTATTTTGACTGCTATGCCATCATAAATAAGAAAAATAATCCATCGAAAAAGGCTTTAAGACCAAACGGAATCCTCTGTCGGCTGTTGCTTCGGTGGGACTATAATCTGATGTAAAACAAATCATCTTTCACTACTGTATTGTTTTTAAACAGAGAAAACATTGCAGGTAACTTTTATTCTAAATCTTGGACCTTATTCCTGAAATAAAAATGAGCAATAAAAAGGTGTGAAGCACCAGAAGCGGAGCATATTAAATTAATTTGAATATGTTTTGGCTATTGTTGATATCCAGGAATTTTCAAATGTACTTTGTTTTTTAAAAATTCTGAAGAATTCATTATTATTATTATTATTATTATTATTATTATTATTATTATTATTATTATTATTATTATTATTATTATGTATTAATGAGGCGAAGCAGTGGCGCAGTAGGTAGTGCTGTCGCCTCACAGCAAGAAGGTCACTGGTTCGAGCCTCGGCTGGGTCAGTTAGCGTTTCTGTGTGGAGTTTGCATGTTCTCCCTACATTTGCGTGGGTTTCCTCCAGGTGCTCCGGTTTCACCCACAGTCCAAAGACATGCGGTATGGTGAATTGGGTAGGCTAAATTGGCCGTAGTGTATGAGTGTGAATGAGTGTGTGTGGATGTTTCCCAGAGATGGGTTGCGGCTGCAAGGGCATCCGCTGCGTAAAAACATGCTGGATAAATTGGCGGTTCATTCCGCTGTGGCGACCCCAGATTAATAAATGGAATAAGCCGAAAAGTAAATGAATGAATGAATGTTTTAATGATTGTTTTTTAATAGAAACTGAGGTGTATAACTGCAAAAAAGTCAACTTTTTGAGAAAAAAGAACCACCCCTTTCACCAGGCTGGATACGGGCCTTATATATCATATCATCTAGGGCTTTGATCACCAGCCACTGTGGCTGTTTTCCAACATTACTAGCCACTCGCCATTTTCACTAGCCACAATTTTGTTGTCGGGAAAATATATTTTATATGCATAAATTTGACTTTGGCATGCTAAAATTACTTGATATACTGTAGATGTTGTGTTATGTTCACATGCCTCCTCGTTAATTAAAGTTTATTTTGTGTGTTGTGACCTTGCTCAATGAGTATGAGCAAACGGGCTTTCATAGTGTCACATTGCAATTAGTTTTATTTCGCAGTTTATATTCACTTTTTAGGGCTCAACACTAAGGGTTTACCTTTTTTTCTCTGGCCACACCAAACTAATTATTTCCTTACCACAATTTTTTAAATAATGTGTAAAGCAAAATATAACTTTTTATTCAACAAAATGTTTAAAAAAAAAACTATTAAAAAAAATATTCTCTCGATAGATAAATAGAAAGTTAATCTCCTATTAAAGCAATGTTATTGTAAAGGATGATAATTAAACTACATTAAAAAAAAGAACTGCAAGCAAAAGAAAGCCAGTGAACATATTGTGTTAATGTTAGGCATATAAATAATCTGTTCAAAGAATGGTTAAAGCTAAAACGCCAACTGCTGCTGCTTACAAAAATCTCAAGCTCTTGAAAGCAGCAGGACTGTGGTTGCATGAGCACCGCTTTTTCCAGTCTATTTCAAAGAGAAACCACCGCATCAGTTGCGTTTCCAGCCACGGCTGCTTCGCACAAGGAATTGAGACAACAAATCGCTCTGCGCATGACACTAGTCAGTGAGCAAGGATCTCCGTGCACCTGATCATCCTCTCATTCGGTATTTGCCTGCTTTCTTTTGCTCGCGCGAACACTTATCAATCGTGCTCCTTCTCGATTCTAAGATCACATTTGCGCGCATATTGACAAACGGTCTAAACTAAAATTCTAATCTTTAGTGACAAGGCAGCACTGGCAATTTAAAAATGATTTTCAACCAGCCAGAGTGGCTAGTGAGGGTGTCTGTCTAACCCACCACAAGTGAACCCGCATTTGGCAGGTTGGCGGGTGTTAATGTCAAGCCCTGCACATCATCTCTCTTATGTGTGTTTTTGCTAGATTCAGCCTGATACAGGTATCATTTCAACATCCTGTGAAGAAAATTGTTTAAAGTCATCATGAAACAGAAGTTAAGATTGTATTTTTCCCTTTATTGTGATGTACATCCATTTGAAATTATGCTAAAATGAGAAAACATATGACGGCGCATGATTTCATCCTTTGGTAACCGATTGGATAATTGGAAGGTACTAACAAAATGAAGGAAGATTGATGAATGCATGAAGGCATAATCACTCCCGAAAGGACTTCCAAGTGATCAGAAGTGAAGAAAAGTCTTTTGACGGGGAAGGGAAGGTTATCGATTTGATAACAGTTTAGAAAATATTTTTTTTTACAAAATAATGAAGTGTACAGATGCATCGTTTATAAAACGCACTTCTATATACAAATAAAGAATGAATTTTGATTTAAATGTGACTTTAAATGTATTTGCGCCCAATTAAGTGCATTGTTGATGCATTGCTATTTTGTGGCAACCGAAATAGACAGCATCATTGGCTAAACTATAAGCTAGTCTAATATAGGTCATTGAGATTTTTTTGTTATTTAAAGAGTATGTTAGTGATATGTGACTGAAAGCAAATCCACAGCACATGTACATGTTACTTATTACATACACAGGGATGCGCAGCAGCACACAAACATCTTTTAATATGAAAAATATGAATGAGTACACGATGGCAGAATGTTCATTTTTGGGTAAACTATCTCCCTCTTGGGTTTAGAACCCATGCAGGGCTCTGTTCTGAGATAGCTAAAGGGTCCTATCATATACCCGGCACAATAAGACGTGTTTGGTTTAATTTGTTGCTATTTTCAGACCAGTGCAAGCCTAATTTTCACATTTTGTGTTAAGTTGTTTAAATAGCAAATCCATTTGCACCACTTTGTGGACTCATGGGTGTGCCAGTCTATAAAGGAGGTGTGTTAAGGCGCATTGTTGGTGCGCTGCTATTTTGAGGAACTAAAATAGACTTAAAAATAGAAATTCACTCTAAAATAGTCCAGCACAGAGCGCGTTAGTTGAGTGCTTATGTGAGTCGAATGGAGGAGGCTCGTTCTTTATCCTCGCACAGCTGGTCTGTTGAACTGTTCTCTGTTCTCTGATTGGTTTAATGCACATTATGTTCAAAAGAAGAGAATAAGTACAACCCTGTTAGACCATGCGCCACGCCGCAAACTGTATTTTTCCATCCTTAAAATAACGAAAGTTGATTTTGACACGCCCTTAATGCATTTGCGCCATGTGTTTTTGACTTTGTGCCTGGATCGTTAAAATAAAGCCCTTAGAGTTCAGAGTTGAGAAAATGTCTGGAACTACTGTACCGGTAAATTCAAATATGTGCTGTTCACACATGCAAGGACGTTCTGGAACTTTTCTGCAAATAACCATTCACACATCCATTCCAAAATACATAAATTTGCTCTAAACGGCCACGCTTGTATTAAACACAAAGTGGGTCAGTCTTTTTCTTGATGGCTTCACTTTTATTTAAAACTTTATTATTCAAGTAGCTGTGTTTGTCCCAAAAACAGACCAAATAACTAGGAAACAATCTGCTAACGTTGCCATCTGTCAGAAGCGCTAACCACAGCTAAAAACAGCTTTGTTTACACATTTGACCACTTTACAATTTCTGATGGATTTTGTAAACAACATTGATGAAAAGATATGTAGAAACACTTTTGCGTATACTGTAGAGATACATACATTTGATTTTGTGCTGCAGCTTGTGAGAGACTTTTTAAAACAAAAGATTACCAATGTTGTAGGCTACTCAAATCTGACTCACAGGAGCGCTCCTTCACATGCACATGTGTCACACAGCTGAACGCAGAGCTGGCAGGTAAACTCACAGCAGTTTATCATAAGCATTTTATTGATCCTATTTTTCCACAGTTCGCAGATACATAGAATTGTTATCTAACTATCAAGCAGCGCCTAAATGTGTCTAGAGATTTTGTCTGATTGGTCGAAGCAGACGTCCACGTCAGTGTGTTCTAAACATGAATGCGCTCTTTCAGGTGATTTTCCTTCTGCGTTCACACAGATCAGCATTTTGGGAAATTACCAGTAATGTTACAACCTCTCTTTCTGGAAAATTGCTGGAATGAATTTACTGGTATTTTCAAAAAGGACCTATTCACACATGATCCCTTTCCGGAAAATTGCTGGTAATTTTCTGGAAAAATCTGTATGTGTGAAAGGGGCTAATGTCAGTGATGCGTGAATTGCATTGACGAGTGACATACAATCATATTGGAGAAAAAATTGAATTGGGTCACTTGAACCATGCAGGGTAAATGTGGCCTAAAAGTCTAAAACAAACACACTAACACACTAAGGCTGCATTGGTTCAAGTGACCCAATCCCGATTTTTTTCTCCGATGTGGCACAGATCGAATATGGCCCATGTAAGTGTAAGCAGGAAAAAATCACATGGATTTCTATTTACTCAAATCTGATTCAGGCCTTGTTCTTATGTGGAAATTATAGGTGGGCATAGATTAATTTTTTTAATCTAGATTAATCTAGATTAATTTCGAAATTAATCTAGATTAATCTAGATTAAAATGGCTCATTTGAATTCTGCCGAAGGCATTCAAAATATGTGTGTTACCCAAATAATAAGTCTTTGAGAACGGGTTTCTCAAGCCAGGTGGTGCATTAGACAAGGGGCTCATCTCCTGTTTAAAAAATGCATCACAAACTGCTTGAGAAACTGTTCTACTATGATAATTGGTGATGAAAATAAATGATGTTCAATAAGATGTACTTGTGTTTACTGTTTATTCAGTTAAACATCAATGTTGAACTGTAGGCCCACATAAGCTCCAAACAGCGATTTTTTATTACCTTAATCCATCTAAGGTCATAACTGAACTAAACAGAAATGGAATTAAGATGTGGAGTATGCAGATATTAGTGGCATTATTGAAGTAAACACGGCGGTCTTTAGGACCTTTCGCCATATTTTCCGACAAGATCCACACGCGGCTGTCAGTAAAGGACTGCACACACACACACACATACACACACACACATCGCGAAATGCGGAAGTTTTTTTTCTTACCATTTGGCATGCGTTATTAAATTCCATAACATTCTCTCCGTATTTGCGTCTAATACCCCACTTTGTCACGAAGGAATGAATGAAATATCCGTGAGTTAAAATGAAACTGCCGACCTGCAGTTAGAGTCAGGCAGCCTGCTGATTTGATTCAGAAGGGCAGACGGCTCACCGGTCAGGTATCCATCCGCGCTAATAGGTGAAAGTTATCACAGCTTGGGTAAAATAGACCCAGCTCCCAACCTAACTTTGAGAATAGATTAACGGCGATATTTTTTTATCGCGCGATAACAGTCTCGCGTTAACGCAGCACGTTAACGCCGATAACGGCCCAGCACTAGTGGAAATGTATTCGATATGAATCGGATCCGTATCCTTGTGTCTGCAGTGTAAGCAGGTAGATCAGATTTTCACCTGTCAATGCAAGTTGCACGTCATTAAAAACTGCGAATGAAATCAACTCTGCTGAAGTCTGTTCCGAAATGAAAGCGTCAGAGTCCCAAACCTTAAATCTCATATACTAGAACAAAAAAAAAGCTTTTATATTGTCATATAGCACAAGTATTCAAGCATGTTAGCAAGTGTGTGAGAGAGAGAGAGAGAGAGAGAGAGAGAGAGAGAGAGACGTAAACAATATATAAAACTAATGCATACATCACGTGCATAAATCACACCATGGCCATTACATTAAGATGCCTATTGGTTTAAAAAAAATCATAGATTAAATAATGGCCAAATAATAACTTTTCTGTTGTAAACAATAGTAAAACAACCTGTGAAAAAGAATTTTAACAAAATGAAAGCCTGCAAACAGATTAAATACAGGAATGGAGAAAAAGACTCTCGCTTATTATCAGCTGTCAGTCAGCACCTGCTCTTTATTTCCTGGTCATTGCGTCTTGTCATTGTGAGCAGTGTAAATGCACTGAGAATCGGAAACGAGTCCCTTTTAAAAGATGATGTAAGCGGGTCATCAAACTAACTAACTAACTAACTAACTAACTAACTAACTAACTAACTAACTAATAAAAAAAGCAATGATAGGAGAATGGGATATGCAAAAAACAGGAAATTCATATATGAGTTGAAGCTTGTGATAATAAATCAATCTAATCACTTCATTTAGCAATAAACACTACCCAGGTAGCAAAGAATTCTGGCCCAGATTTGGCATAAAGCTGGTACAGCAGGCATTTATCTGGAACTGGCATACAGCATGTGGGCCAAACTTGGCCCGGGTTTGGCAGAGGTGGCACCGTCTTTAAGGCGGCACACACTTGGGCCAAATATAAAATGTAGTATTTGGCTCAGATGTTTATAATTGATATGCGGGCCATGTAAGTTTGTCCTATCTTGACCCCCATTTAAAATACATTTTTATTATTTTTGAATAAAAAAAAACTTTCACCAATCAGATTGATTTGAGAAAAAAGCACAATGCTTCATGCTTCATGGGCAATTTCATTGCAGTTGTGATGCACCAACATATCTGGCCCAGTTCAGGCCCAGTTATGGGTTATTAACTTGGCTGAGACTTGGCCCAGATATGGTCCATGTTTGGCCATTGTCTGGCATCCAGACTTGGTCTAGTCATGTACCATAATTCACTGCGGCATGTGGGCCAAGCAAAAGCTGATTGTGTGGGCCAAAACGGATAAATTTTGCTATGTGGGTATGTTTGTATTCATCAAACCAGAGTTATTTACTTCTGAATTAGATATCAATGTGCATATAATGGCATATGGATATAAATTTAGCTTCAATATATATATATATATATATATATATATATATATATATATATATATATATATATATATATATATATATATATATATATATATATATATGCTTTGCCAGCTTGGCTTCATAAAACGTGTTTTTACAATACAATCAACTTCTTTGCAGCATATGCCAAAAAAGCAGAATTTGATTCCTCAATTCATAACCCTTTTAACAATCAGACATTTGATCATGTATCATTTAATCAAACAAAAATCAATTCATCAGTTACAGAACGCGTACAGTTTTTGTGTATCTCATAACCTGCATTATGATTCTGCAAATGACATTTGCAGTCCTGCTGTATTTGTTTTAGGGCTGTTTTCTCTCTCTCCGCTTTAAGTGGCTTTAGAGTGTCTGATGTTTACAGTGCTGGTATTGATTTGATTCTGAGCTTTAGTCCACAGACTCAATAGCAAGGGCCCGTGGCTATTGAACCACGCAGACGGAGTCAGAGCGCCTGTGCAGCATGGAAATAACGGGCCGGGTTACCAGCACCCCGAGTGGAAATGTTAAAGCAAGGTGAGCAAGGTTAAATCTATACTCTCAGTCAGTCTGCACAAACACGGCACACGCAGGAGAACAGAAGGACCAGCGGCAAGAAAGCAAGACGTCATCAAGGGAGTAAACTCATTTACACATGCATGCACACGCACAAAAACACAAGCTTTGGCATTTCAGAGAAGTGCATTAGTGAGCATTTAGAATACTTCAGTAAAAATCTTATATATTATTTTATATAAGCTTTTGTAAATGTATGCTACTGTACAGAGGTAAGAATGTTAAAAAAAGTTTTATTCAGCACGTCTGTTCTCTTGTTATTTGTATTGTGTTCTGTTATTTAGAATTTAATTTTTAGGAAATATGATTTCTAAGATACCGAAAACGGATGGAATCAAACAGAATTAAGCCATAAAAATAGAAGAAAAGCTGCATAATGCAGAATTTTACACTGAATTTGGATGAACTCAGAGATACTGTCATCTGTAATCACTGTATTGTGATACTGAATACTGTAATCAAATATGCAACATGGACTAGTGTTTATTAATGATAATTGTTATTAAAGTGAGTATATTTTATGATTTCAATTAATTGGACATGCTTTTTTTTATTACTGAAATGTAATTTAACCAAATGGAAAAAAACACAAAATGGATTTCACGAGACCTTTTATTAATCATTTAATTTTGATTGGTAACATTACTTATTTATTCATTCATTCATTCATTCATTCATTCATTCATTCATTCATTCATTCATTCATTTTTCTTCGGCTTAGTCCCTTTATTTATCAGGGGTTGCCAACACTCTTACTTATTCACACAAACATACACACACACACACTACGGTCAGGCGACGCGGTGGTGCAGTGGGTAGCGCTGTCACCCCACAGCAAGAAGGTCGCTGGTTCGAGCCTCGGCTGGGTCAGTTGGCATTTCTGTGTGGAGTTTGCATGTTCTCCCCATGTTCGCCTGGGTTTCCTCCGGGTGCTCCGGTTTCCCCCACAAGTCCAAAGAGATGTGGTACAGGTGAATTGGATAAGCTAAAATTGTCCGTAGTGTATGTGTGAATGAGTGTGCATGGATGTTTTCCAGTGATGGGTTGTAGCTGGAAGGGCATCCGCTGCGTAAAACATATGCTGGATAAGTTGGCAGTTCATTCCGCTGTGGCGACCCCTGATTAATAAAGTGACTAAGCTGAAAAGAAAATTTAGTTTATTAGTCAATTTAGTTTATTTAATTCACCTATACCACTTTTCTTTGGACTGTGGGGGAAACCGAAGCACCTGGAGGAGAACATGCAAACTCCACACAGAAATGCCAACTGACCCAGCTGGGACTCAAACCAGCGACCTTCTTGCTGTGTGGCAGCAGTGATAACCCCTGAGCCACCATGTCACCCAGTAGCATTACTTATTATATATAAAAAAAACAATCTTATTGTTTCATGTTTCGTTTTATGTTATATATTTTATTTCCAGTAACAAAATAGTCTCTTAACTATAATAATCTCGATTGTCATAATAACTTTATCTGCTATTGTATTTATTTTTCTAATATTATTTAATAACATATTAATTAAATATCATGTCATCACTGACCAAAATCTGAATCAAATATTTCAGAAAGATATATAATTGTCAAAATTGATTTTTTATTTTGGTTCACAAAATAAATATTTATTTAAAAATAGTTTTTCCATCCCGTGGACAAACTTTTTAAAATATTTTTCTTTTTTCAAAATGAACCTGAATATTTCCCAGAGATGGGTTGCAGCTGGAAGGGCATCCGCTGCGTAAAACATGTGCTGGATAAGTTGGCGGTTCATTCCACTGTGGCGACCCCAGAATAATAAAGGGACTAAGCCGAAAAGAAAATGAATGAATGAATGAATGAACCTGACTAAATTTACTTAAAGTAATGCTTATACTAAAAGAATAAATACAAATAAAAGTGTACCACTAGAAAATATTGTTGTGTTGTAATCATTTTTGTTAATTTAACCAGACATGAACTAAAAAGAGAAATATTTGAAATTTTCACTTTTTAATCCTAACTTAAATCCTACCTAACCCTAAATGTAAAATAACTGAAACTAAAAGAATAAAAAACTACAAGAAAAAAATAATAAAAGCATTCTAAAACCTAAACTAAAAACATAAAATTAAAAACAAACACTAATTAAAATTGTTAATCAAAATTTACCCAAACATACTAATATAGCTCTGAAACATGGTCCATAAGTCTCATGCACTTACTCATGCATATATAATATAATATAATGTAATAATATAATAATATAATATACTGTATATAGTTTTGCTGTGCAATGACCATCAGTTTCAGTAGGACTATTGTGTACACGGCATGTTTTTTTAGGGGCAGCCGTGCCTTAATGGTTATTATGGTTGGAGAGTTGGACTTGGGATCAAAAGATCTCAGGTCAAGTTGCGGCACCAGCAGGACTTTTGGGTGGGGAGAGTGAATAGTCACACTTTTAATAAATCCTGGTTGCCTTAAATTTTTAAGCTGAATCAAATTAACCCTATGGCTCCATTGAACTTATATTATGTTAAACTGACTTAAAACAGCTTGCATAACTTATAAAATTAAGTTAGAACATGATTAACTTAGTTGAACTTACAATGAACTAAAAACATATGCTGTCATGACCAATACATCGAATATATATATAATATATAATATAATATATAATATATACATCAAATATATATATATATATATATATATATATATATATATATATATATATATATACATCAAAAAAAAAAAAAAAAAAAAAAAAAAAAAAAAAAATATATATATATATATATATATATATATATATATATATATATATATATATATATATATATATATATTTTTTTTTTTTTTTTTTTTTTTTTTTTTTTACAGTGCAGCATTCTCCGAGTCTGTTGTGTAAGGCATCAAGCCCTCAACTGTTCCCTGGGCAACCCATTACTCCAGGAGTTTACAGGTTTAAGCATCTGCTAAATGCATAAATCAAAATGTAAGCTGACATCTCACCATCGCAGACAAAGCACGGCTATATAAAACCAACACAGAAGAAAAAAGAGACTGCATGTCATTGTGTTTATAGTGAGCTGGAGTTACTATACTGGACAGTGGGGAAAAAAAAAAAATTGTATGCAGAAGACATGAGTGTGTGCGGGTGTTCCTAAAAGCTCAAGCGCCATTGGACAGTGTGATTTTTAGATACTTTTTTGGAGAGTCTGTCTGACGGGTGTCATGTGGGAATGCTGCGTTTGTGTGTGTGTTCTGAAGACTGATGTACAGACACAGAAAATCAAAGACAGCAGATGAAAACAGCTGAGGCACAGGTAGCCATCGGCGCTTCAGCTGATACTTAGAGGTCTCATCTTTTCTCTCTCTCCCTTGCTCTCTTACCCTGTGTGTCTCTATTTAACCCAAAAACACACACGTAAATATCATATATGGTTTACGGGGACTCTGCTTAGGCATTCTGTATTTTGTACTGTAAAAAACAATTTATTTTTTACATAACCCACTCTTATCTCGAAACTCATCCCTTTTTTTGAATGTCAAAAGTAAGTAAGGCATGTCCTTGTAAACCACCTTAAGAGAGTACATCTACAGTAGGCCATTATATCATTCTGTGTCCTCGTAAACCACATAAACAAGTAGACACACATGATGTAGGGGATTACCCAGAGTAATAATTATTTTTATACTGTACATAAATGTATATTATGTCCCCCTATCCCAACCCTACCCCTAAAGCCAACATCCATAGAAAGCAATGTCCGCACAGTGGACATTCGGATAGCATAGTACACATAGAGTACACATAGAGTGCACCCCAAGTATAATAATTTAGTGATTGATAGTGAATAAACTAAAAAAATATGTAGACATTTAAAACATTAAATGTAGCAGGGTGTTTTCACACCTCTAGTTGGAAAAGGTCAGGAAAGTGGGTGTGTCCAGCTCGGTTTAGGTGGGAGTGTCAGGGAAGGGAAAGAGGGAAGATTTTGCATAAAAATGGGAGTTTCCATTTGGGCATACGCTGATTTTCACAAAAACAACACACAAACGCAGGGGAGAAAGACTGTGACTGTGTTTACATAGACATCGGTAATCGAATTATTTGCCAAATTTTTAATTTGTCGAATTTAACTGCAGTTTGGCCCTTTCACTTTCATTTAGGAACATTTCATGCATGCTCCCCGTAACAAATGAGATATTGGATCTCCCATCCAATATCTCATTTGTCACGGGGAGCATGCATGAACTGCTGGAGAGTGTAGTTTTAATGGAATGATTGATATCGCACGGCGAATGGGAGAAAAAAAAACCTCCGCATATCTCGGTAACTTTCCTGTCAATTCTCATACTGTTCTATCTAATAAAGGTGAAAACCCCGAAACAATATTTAAATAATAATAATAATAATAAAATAACGCAAAAACAACCAATTTTCACTTTTTAGTGAAATATATGTGTCCTAATAGTGTCCTCATACTGTCAACAGCTCAAAAAATGTTTTGGTGTTTTGTGACCCTTTAAATAATAATGCTACAAAAAAGTGTTACTAAAACTTTGGCTAAAATTAAACCACAAAACATAAATCAAAAACAAATTGAAACTATTAATTTGAAAAAACATACTCAAAGATACTCAATCTACCCCAAAAAGTAGCCCATAAAACCCATGTATTTAATTTATAAGCCATCTGAAAACCAACAGATTGATCAGTAATCATTCAAACTCACATGGTGAAATAAATCAACCAATTTACTAACAAGATCAGACTCCCATGACGCTTTTGTTTAAGAAAAATAAATCAACACTCCTAATCCACTTAAATGAAATCAATACAAATAATAAAAAAAGAAACATATTCAATGAATAAATGAATTTCCTTTTAATTTGCAAATACTACCGCGCCAACCATAATTCCTTAAATCCATGTCTGGCTCTCTGCTGTGACAAATAAACATTCAGCAAGTCTTGCATCTCAGTAGAGCCCTGAAAACAGAGCTAATGGCTAATGTATTTAAAATTAAGAGGCACAGCACGCAAACAGCTCTGGGTGTTGGTGAAGTGAGAGATGTGGGAAAAGAGTGGAGAGGAACACAGAGCTGCGGGTCTTCACAGCTATATTAAAACACCCAGTGAGACCTTCCACCTTTTGGCATTCTGTTCTCCATATCTCTCTCCTGGCGTGTTATTAAAATAACAGAACGCTGAACGGACTCCATCGAGTGTGGAAGTGGGAACTTGCTGAACCCATTAGACAGGTTAATTAGTACAAAGGGCCAGGGCTCAACTCTGAATGCACTCTCGGATAGCTGCAAAAAAATAAAAAATAAATAAATAACAGCTCGGCCACTGCACTTCGTTCCACTCGGGCTTCCTGAAAACACTCAAGGTTTTCTCTGAGGCTGATTCTTTTCAACTAAATGCCAGCTGTCAGTCAAGTGCAAGACATTGCATCCAACATTATCAACCTGTGACATGAGCATGATTTTAATCATTGTCCTTCTGTTCATTTACGCAGCTTCATGGATACGATTGAATTAGTTAATCCCATAATTGAGGCTACAGGCCTTTATTTGAATCCATGGCTAATAGAGATCATTAGGTTAACCTTAAAAGTTTAAAGATTAAATTAGCTTTCTTTGCACATAAGATGTTTATGCATCATCTGACTATCCTGTATCTTACTTTGCAGATAAACTGGCACTCGAAGCGGAAATCAAATGTGTCTCTACGGTAACTGTGAACCGATTTATATATATAGAGATGTGTGACACCCCCCATGTCTGGCATTTAACTCTGGTGATTTTTTATAAGAGATATCTGATTAGTTTTTCACATCTCATCATCTTCTAGAAATGTTGAATAAAAATCCAAAGCTCTTCAATTATACTGTTCAATTGATTTATTTAATCAAACAGTTGTATTAGATGAAAAGATGGATGAATCTGCAGATAAATAGATATATGGATGGATGTGTGGCTGAATAGATGGATGTGTAGATGGATAATTATGTAGATGGATGGATTAATGTGTAGATGGACAGATAGGTATGAAGATGGACGGATCTGTAGATGAATAGATAGCTATGTAGATGGATGGATGGAAGAGTAGATGGATAGATATGTAGGTGGATAGATGAATGCGTAGATGGACAGATAGATATAGAGATGGATGGATGTGTAAATGGATAGATAGATAAATATATAGATGGATGGAAGAGTAGATGGATAGATATGTAGATGGATCGATAGATATGCAGATGGATGGATGGATGTGTAGATGGACTTATAGATATGTAGATGTATGGACGGATGAATGGATGTGTAGATGGATAGATGGATGGATAGATCTGTAGATGGATAGACGAACAGATATGCAGATAGATAGACACACATGTAGATGGATAGATTGATATGTAGATGGATGGATGGATGGATGGATGGATGGATGGATGATGGATATGTAGATGTTTGAATAGATGTGTAGATGGACAGATATGAAGATGGATGGATGTGTAGATGGATGGATGGATGGATTGATGATGGAAACATATGTAGATGGATGGATGGATGAGTAGATGTATAGATATGTAGACGGATAGATATGCAGATGAATGGATGGATAGATGGATGTGTAGATGGATAGACAAGTAGATGGGTGGACAGATGGATGGATGTCTAGATGGAAAGATAGATATGTGGATGGATGGATGGATGTGTAGATGGATAGATGGATAGGTGGATGGATGGATGGATGGGTGAATGGATGGATGTGCATATGGATAAATAGATATGTGGATGGATGGATGGATGTGTAGAGTGATGGATGGATGTGTAGATGGACAGATAGATATGAAAATAGATATATGGATGTGTAGATAGATAGAGAGATGCAGATGGATGGATGGATGATGGATAGATATGTAGATGGATGGATGGATGAGTAGATGTATAGATATGTAGACAGATAGATATGCAGATGAATAGATGGATAGATGGATGTGTAGATGGATAGATAAGTAGATGGGTGGACAGATGGATGGATGTCTAGATGGATAGACAGATATGTAGATGGATGGATGGATGGATGGGTAGATGGATAGATGGATACATGGATAGGTGGATGGATGGATGGATGGGTGGGTGGGTGAATGGATGGATGTGTATATTGATAAATAGATATGTAGATGGTTGGATTTATGTGTAGATGGACAGATAGATATGAAGATGGATGGATCTGTAGATGATTAGATAGCTATGTAGATGGATGGATGGATGGAAGAGTAGATGGATAGATATGTAGGTGGATAGATGAATGCGTAGATGGACAGATAAATATATAGATGGATGGAAGAGTAGATGGATAGATATGTAGATGGATCGATAGATATGCAGATGGATGGCTGGATGTGTAGATGGACTTATAGATATGTAGATGTACGGACGGATGAATGGGTGTGTAGATGGATAGATGGATGGATAGATCTGTAGATGGATAGACGAACATGTAGATGGACAGATATGCAGATAGATGGACACACATGTAGATGCATAGATTGATATGTAGATGGATGGATGGATGGATGATGGATATGTAGATGTTTGAATAGATGTGTAGATGGACAGATATGAAGATGGATGGATGTGTAGATGGATGGATGGATGGATTGATGATGGAAACATATGTAGATGGATGGATGGATGAGTAGATGTATAGATATGTAGACGGATAGATATGCAGATGAATGGATGGATAGATGGATGTGTAGATGGATAGACAAGTAGATGGGTGGACAGATGGATGGATGTCTAGATGGAAAGATAGATATGTGGATGGATGGATGTGTAGATGGATAGATGGATAGATGGATGGATGGATGGGTGAATGGGTGGATGTGTATATGGATAAATAGATATGTGGATGGATGGATGTGTAGATGGATGGCTGGATGTGTAGATGGACAGATAGATATCAAAATAGATATATGGATGTGTAGATAGATAGAGAGATGCAGATGGATGGATGGATGATGGATAGATATGTAGATGGATGGATGGATGAGTAGATGTATAGATATGTAGACAGATAGATATGCAGATGAATGGATGGATAGATGGATGTGTAGATGGATAGATAAGTAGATGGACAGATAGATATGAAGATAGATATATCGATGTGTAGATAGATAGAGAGATGTAGATGGACAGATATGTAGATGCATAGATATATATGTAGATGGATGAATGGATGGGTGACAAGTGCAACTGCGAGGCCAGCCTGGTTTGCCAGGTGTGTGCAAAGCACTGGATTTGCAGATCAAATCCTATCCTGTGTCCAATCGTCAATGTTAATTTCACCCTCACGCTTCATCATAACATTACAACTCACAAGACAACTTTTCACCTCGACAAGAAATCTTGCCGCGATTTAGTCTCGCGAGATCTCATCATACGAGATCTTGTCACACCCCTAATAGATAGATATGTGGATGAATAAACAGCAAGCCAGCCAGCCAGCCAAACAGACAGACAGACAGACAGACAGACAGACAGACAGACAGACAGACAGACAGACAGACAGACAGACAGACAGACAGACAGACAGATAGATAGATAGATAGATAGATAGATAGATAGATAGATAGATAGATAGATAGATAGATAGATAGATAGATAGATTTTTACCCCTTAAAAAAATGTTATCAGACCTTTACAGAATAAAAATACTGTCATTTACCTCAAACTTATCATGTCTAATAAATCAAGTCACACCAAATATATAATTTTGTTATATTAGATATTATAAAGGGACTTATAGACTTCTCAACGTTCTCGCAAAATTCCCAAAAAGATGAAATATGAAGATTGAAGAATCTATGGTAAGCAACAGACCATCTTTTAGTCAGACAGGCCTGTAATGATAGCTTTAATAACCACCATCTGCCTGTGCCGAAGGACTTTTTGACTCCATCAGTATTTGATGAGACAAGGGCTTTGGGGGATAAACAGCCAGAGACCTGCTTCTTCAGACACTCTGTCGAGCACTAGGGACACTTACGCTCCAGGGTGTTCTGCCACACATTAGCACCCTTTCTCTGATTCACTGAAACCATTGCATGGCACCTTCAATCAACAGCAGAGACTGTGCCAAATAAGACATGTAAGGTCATTGTCTTAAAAGCCTCCCTGGAGTCAAAGTTTCTGAAATGCAATCAAAAGGTAAATCCATCTCAGATATACTTTAAAATCTATATATGAATGGGTCCACAGCTGCCTATGCAACAAGGACAGCATCGGAGCGTTCATGTGTAGGAGTGCAGCGGATGTTCTTGGCTGAGAAAATTTCTATAGTGACAGAAAACCTTGACACTGTCACTTGAATCACTCTCCCTATGTATATTTTCTACTCTATCTGCTATTCATCAAGTAAACTGAGATGCTCATAGACTGGATGATGAATGCTTTCAATGAGTCATTGCTAAAGGAAATGTGTTTTGTGCCATGCAAATGTAATGGGGGCCAGCTATTATGAGCTGTGCAAGTAAACCATACTGCTCTTGCCTCAAGATGTGTGTTAGCGACTGATGTTAGACTGATGTTGCCTCCAATGCCAATAACACTGGGTAAATCTCATTCAGAGCGAGAAGAACAGGAAGAGTTACATGGCCCCATGAGATTCACTGGTAAATGATGGTAGATGCTGTGGTCTGTGGTCACTTTGTAGCACACCGACCTATTAATGCAAGTTATTCTGGTTTAATAATGCATGGTACAAATATAACCTAGATAGGAGTGAGGTTTACAAGTGGTATGGGTAGAACCAAAGGGGCTGCACTGGTGCTTTGGCACGAATGAGAGTGAAGTGTAGAGGTAAATGAAGTTAGAATGGTTTAGGGACTGAGTGTCAGCTACTTTAGTAGAAGTTATGCTAGTAAACCCCTAGGCTGCATCTGCATACTTCCCTACTATGAAGTATGTGGAAAAACAGTATGCGACTTGAGCATAGGTCCAGCAGCTAGCTTTCTATCCAACAGTTAGCTCTTTGCAACTCTCACATGGCTGCCCACTGAAGCTAAGCAGGGCTGTGTCTGGTCAGTACCTAGGTGGGAGACCACATGGGAAAGCTAGGTTGCTGGCAGAAGTGGTGTTAGTGAGACCAGCAGGGGGTGGTCAACCTGTGATCTGTATTGGTCCTAATGCCCCAATATATTTATGGGGACTCTATACTGCTCAGTGAGTGCTGTCTTATGGATGAGATGTTAAACTGAGGTCCTGACACTTTGTGGTTGGTAGAAATCCTAGGATGTCCTTCAAAAAGTGTAGGGGTTTAACCCTGGCATCCTGGCCAAATTTGCCCACTGGCCTCTGTCCATCATAGCCTCCTTACTATCCCCATATCATAATTGAGTAGTATGTTCAAATTCATAGTATTCGATAACAATAGGCGAGAAGTAGCTAAATGACCTACTACTTCTGGCAAGATTCTGTAGTGCATATCCAATGGATGCTACACTATCCTATCAATGTCTGAATCCCTGTACTCCTATTGATACTATATAGAACATACTTTTCGAACAGTCGAGAAGTAAGTTTAAATGTAGTACTTACACGAGTAGTTCTGTATGTGATTTTGGAACAGCTCTAGACTCCCCTTGACCTACAGAGATGCACTAGTGACTAACACTAGAGGCTGCAGTCTTTAGCATCCTTGTTAGCACATCCATCTCCTCCTGTGCTGGAAACATGTGTTTGACTTCTGCTCTGAGCAGGCAAGTAAATCCAGAGGGGTTAAACAAACATGACAGCACACTTGGTGTAAATAGAATGCAGCATACACAGAGCATCGATGATTGACAGTTGACTTTAGATGACACAAGTCATCCTGGTTCAAGCAGCTAGAGTGTTCTAAATTCTGCATTGGGTGTTGAGAACAATCTGTGGTGTGAAGCCTCAGGAGAAACTCACTAACACCCATCTCTCTGGGCGCCAGTCTTGGCCCTCGCAGAGATTGGCTCTGTTAATTGACCGAGGCTGGAAAAAATGGATATAAATAGTTGTTTCCACTAAAAATGTCACCGGCGGTGGAGGTGTAGAAAGGCTAACACCAATGCCGTGAAGCCAGGAGTGGTCATGGTGCGTAGCAGAGCAATTAGTGATTTCCAAGTTCCCTTGAAACTGAAGTTAAGTGCATCTTCTGTTGTGATAGCTGTTGAAGGCCACAGACCCAGTTCAATTCTCATGCCAGCATGTTATTTAACAGACACAAAGGAGGTGTTTTATAAGAATCCAAATAAGTGCAGTTCTTTCTTTGACCAACAGGGGTCACTTTAAATACACTCTTTAAGACAGCACTGCCATGAGTTTACCTCAGAAGGACTTGCATGCATATACATGCAAAATAGAGCAAGACTTTTCCATTCCATAGGCAGTAAAAGCAGAGCACAAATTCAGGCAATATGTTTGGAACATATGATGCAATTTCTCAGGAAGTAACACTGTATTACTTCGTCCATGAAGCAAAGAGAGGTGACATGGTGAAGCAAACTATAAGAAAACCACGACTGCACTACTTCAGTGACCTTTAAAAACAACATAATTGGAAAACACTTCCCCTGTCTGTAATGCACAGGTTAAGCAAATGCAAAGTGTGGCAAGTTCACCTCATAGAACAAGCACTAAGATGCCATATGAAAGCGTGTGCACTTTATTTATAATCCAATGTAAGAAAATGCATTGAACTGCGCTGCAAAGAAAATAATTAAATTAACTCGAACTCCCGGCAGAGTAGCAGTCAAGGTTGTTTAGGGGCTCATCAATAGAACATCTAGCTTATTATTTACTGCGATGATACACAGTAAAGTCTATAATTAAGAGCTTTGGTTTAGTCTTCTTTTATCATTTATGAATAATAGAATATTTTTCAAGAAATCAGGCAGCTCATGCCAGAAAACGTTAAGAAAATGTGAGTTATGCGAAGGTTATTGGGTGCAGCAAACACAATTGAACTTCCACACTAATGAATGGACCTAGTGAAGTTAGCCTAATTGAATTCTGAAAATGAACCAATGGAGTCATGTTTTATAATGCTTTCATTTATTCTGTCTCATTTTCTTTGCTGTCTTCTTTTTAGCAGACAGTTATGTGTACAAGCAACCTCTTTCTGTCTCTCCCAGTCACAAAAAAGTGTTTTGCTCAGTTCAATTGACTAAATTCCTCTGGAGAGTGAAGTATTCTTTGCTTTATGTTTGTGACGCATCATATTTTCTATCATTGATTGTTTTGATGTCCTATTTAAAAGCCTTGTGCTGTCCTCCAAGTACCACCTAGTTTCAGCTGTGCAAAACGGGTTGTGGGTCCATGCTGTAAACAATCAATAGAAGCTTCTCATTTAACCTATTTTAGAAAATGTGATGTAGACTCAAAGCAGGACTATAAGGCTGGCCATAAATTAAGACTATGGGCCTAATATGCAACCCTCAACAATTGGGAAGACATGGCCTGATTTAGGGCCTGTGCACACTGCAACAGATATAGGTCAATCTGAAAAAGTTTCGGATTTTGTCCACAATACAATGTCATTGTCGATGCCCTGAAACAAACTTTTTGGATAACAGGTTGCATAGTGGAAAAAACTTAAAATACCATTCATTGCGTAGCTGTGTGGATAGTCAAAACACCACTTTTTAAATATGAAGACATCACTGTACCACATAACCAGAAGAAGAAAGAACCCTGCGCACATATTGTAACAACTGGTAGGAACAACAATGACGAATTATTGAGCTGTGTTATTTTATTTTGTTTTTAATGCTTTATTTGTTTCCTAAGCATGTGCCATAATGCTTGTAGCCAAAGTTAATTTGCATCACTTGTCCCTTGGGGTTTTATAAACTACAAAAATAAAAACTACAAAAAGGATACACAATTTTCTAAAACAACTATGCTAGACATGACTACAAGTTTGTTGATTTAAAAAAAAAATAATTCACAATTTATTTTATGTAGTCCAGCAATCAATTAGCACTAATACAGCAGGAAACATACTTTTTTTTTGTATTGATAGAAAAGTGACTAATTTGTACATATTTATACAACTTCATTTGTATGAAATTGTATGATTTTTAAATGGAGACATGACTCTAAACCCCACCCCTCATACCTGTCAACATTGGGATGTGAAAATAAGGGATATGCCCACCATAAGGGATCAACCCCCACCCCCCCACTTTTTTTTTTTTTTTTTTAAATCCCCAAATTGCTAAATATGTTGATTTGGAGCTGTTTCATTATAAATAAACAGTTAAATGAGCAGTAATATGTTTTATTATTATTATTATTTACAAAATAAAAAATAAATAGTATACATTAGCAGTAAATACTTTAGCAAACTGTTTAGCTTATTAAAATTAATAGCTATTATAATGAAATAAAATCAAGCTATCAAATCTCATTAGCCGTTTCTTCACTGTATAACTGACACCTTCTAATTAAAGAGCAACAAATGAATCTCTTATTTATTAAATAACAGGTGTCACTTTAAAAATGCAACCATCTAACGTTATAATAAAAGCATTCGATTGCCTTTTTATGCTCATTTAGGACGAAATTAGTTGTGTTTGAAAAAAACTCCACCAAGATCAGCATCTTTAGATATTATTATTATTAATCATGTGTATATGTCTGCTATAACACGCACCCAAAACCCAGACTTTCGCTCCGTTTCAAATCGCGTGTACAGAATCGGTTTGGGAAACAGCCTCTATTTATCACTATGGAGCGCGTCAGCTGATAGTCATGCACTGCTATATGACTGTTTTGAAGATTGCATATGAAGGGGGGACGGCATCTGTGATGAAAAGGCAAGGAAATCCCGCCGTTTTTTGTATTTATTTTAAAGTGTTTTCATGCCTAAACAAAGCGAAAGCACAGAAAAGGCTCACATTTAAGTGCAAATGACGGCCCCTGGTGGTTTGGCTGTATGGGTTGCGTATAGGGAGGCTCTGCTCTTTAATGTTTATTTGCCACCCTTCAGAGAAAGACTGAAAATACGGGAAAATACCTTTACGGGATGATAGCGGGATAGAACTGTAAAATACGGGAGAATCCCGGGAAAAACGGGAGGGTTGACAGGTATGCCACCCCTACTAAACTGTACAACTGAGGTTATTCAAATTAATACAAATTAGACACTAAATCAAAACGTTACAATTTGCTGTGAGATTGCATTAGAAACACTTTGAAATGCTGTAGCAACTAGACAACCAGCACAGATGTATTATTAGTTACATGCCTCAGATGAATGGATGTGAATGGATTGGAAACATTTCAAATCAGCAAACAACAAATAAACAAAACATTAAAGCTGCAAGCAGCGATGAAAGGCACCCAAATATAATTTAAGCTGATAAATATAAAAAAAAAACTGAGAATTTCACAGATTTATGCCAAACTTCCTTCTGTCAGCAGGTGGCGCTATGACTGTAACTCAATACTGCCACATACAGTAGATGTCTTCAGGAGAGGAATCTTATCGAATGTGAATTTTCAGTCAGCCACGGACATGCCCTTCAACGAAAACTCTAGATCAGGGGTTTCCAAACTTGGTCCTGGAGGGCCGGTCTCCTGGAGAGTTTAGCTCCAACCCTAACTAAACACACCTGAACCAGCTAATCAAGCCCTATACTAGAAACTTCATGGCAAGTGTGTTGAAGAAAGTTGGAGCTAAAATCAGCAGGACACCGGCCCTCCAGGACTGAGTTTGGAAACCCCTGCTCTAGATCTTCACAATTACACATCACTAAGGTCTTTGGATTAGACTGATGGAACATGGATTCGATCTGATAAAATGTGTAGGAGTTTGTTACAGTGTAGAACATGTAATTTCCTGTTCCCAGAAGGTGGCACTATAACTGTAACTGAATATTGTCATGTAAATGTGGTCAGGTCAGGACTCTTATTAGATGTGAATTTTGAGGCAGATCAGACTGTTTCATGGTGAAACATGAAAGTTTATGAGGCCACGACGGACACGCCCTTTGACAAAAACTCTAGATGTTCACAATTTAACAGGGCTAAGGCCTTTAGATGACAATACCCAGTTTGATGGTGATCTGATAAAATCCCTTTGAGGAGCTCGTTAATGTACAGCGCCTGGAAATGGCAAAAACTACACTTAATTTGAAAAGGAAGTTAAAAATATCTAACTTCCTGTTGGGTTTCAGATTTTGCTCCAAGAGACTTTTTTGTAGGCATTGGCATGTTTTATGTGTGTGCCAAATGTTGTATGTTTGAGTGAAACGTAGGTTGTAGGGCACTTTGTTTATTTTTTATAGGTGTCAAGCCATTTTACCACACCCACTTCTGAAACCCATATCACAAATACATTTTTGCCACTTCTGGTATGTGTGCAAACTTTTGTGATTTTTCGAGCATGTTTAGACTCTCAAAAATGCGATTCATTCCAAGACGCAATAATAATAATAAGAAGAAACAATTCCAGAGCAATAAACAGAGAAACAAAGAGCAATTCCTATAGGGCCTACGCACCACCAGTGCTCGGTCCCTAAATACACAATCTCAGCCGTGTGGATGTAGCCTTAAGGCTTCAAATTGTGTGGTCAAAATGATTATGACACACGTGTACAAGCAAAATGATTATACATGCCACATTTGTTGTTCTTTCAAAGTAGCATTTGATCATGCACGTTTCTGTGAGATCTGTAGAACTGCAACTGTCAAATTTAATATTAAAATTGTTATAGCTAAACTGTTCTGTAGACTATATTGTTAAAATCTATGTCTTCTATGCTTTTAGAATCAGTTAAGGTTTGAAAAAACAAAACAAAAAAAAACATCCTTTTTGTCCTAGGTCTAAATCAAAGATATTTACTCTACCTCACTGACAGCATTGAATGCATTTTCATCATGTTTGAATGCGAGAAATGGGGCGCAGGAATCAAATGAACTCCGCAACAGGAGATTTTGGAGCTTTGCGAACCAACAAGCTATTTTGAAGAAAAGAAACAGCAGGCAGAACGCCAATTAACACTTTCCACTAGTGCTGAGTCTCCACATGTACCCTTGAGGACAGTTTAACAGTCTTCTAAGTTGTGTATTGCCAGAAGTGCTCTAGTTTTCAACGCTTTGAGTCTCACAGCCAGTCCCAGTCATGCCAGAAATGTTTGTTTATGATCTTTTATCAGCCATTGTCTCACGCAGATTCCTTTCACTTGACCCAAAAAATTCCTCAGCATAAACACCCTTAAAAGATTTATGCGGACCCCCGTTTGAGAACTGACCTCCGCCTTTAATGTTCAGCTCTGGAGAGTCGCATTCAATCTCTCTCACCGCCACATGTCGATGACATAAAGAGGCGATACTGCACCTTTTTGATTCAAGCTTTAAATCAATAGCCTTGTCACAAACAAGGCCAAGCGATCTCATTCAGGAGGGAACGGTCTCTATTGTGTAGACACACACAATAAGCGCAGTCTGTCAGCCCACAGACATGAAAATGGCAGCTCAATGAGAGGTCATCAATGTTTGGACTGCAAGACGTAGTCGGCAACCGCTGTGTGGTGAAGTCAAACATGAATATGAATAGCATGACCCTTCGCTTTAAGGGCAGGGAACATGCTTCACGTGCAGGCCTCGCGATTATGTATGTCTGGGGGAAATAAATGTGTGCAATTTTCTCCCTGCTGCAACTTTCAAATGGACCTTTCAAGATATCGTAAACCAATTTTCGTGCTCTCAAAAACTGTGAAAAGACACATTGTGGCGTTCTTTTATTGCACAAAGGGACGGCAACAATTAGTCTGTGGCTTTAGTCTGGCGATTTTCAAAAGAGAAAGCTTCAGTCGAGAGGTCTAGAGGTGCAGATTTGGAAACAAAATAGTCAAGATTAATGTTAATTCCATCTCTCTTTCTTTCTGGATGAATCGAGTGTTTGCAGAGAACATCATCTGATTGTCTCTGCCACAGACTGTGCTTTGTTTCAATTCATCAAAAGAAAGCTTTTAATTCTGCCCTGCTGTGATGAACTTCCTCCGTCATAACACAAGCTGGTCATCCTCTGTGGACTCTTCTTAAGTCACGCTGCTGAAAGTTTGCAGGAGATTTGCCATGGCAAGGCTCATTGAGTGCCTTAATGCTGATCTGAATGCTGCCAAGATCATTTAAAAGGGCTAGCAAGAACAATGTGTCTCGTGGGGTCTTGAATATAAATTCTACTGATGGGATGAAGATTGCTTGGGATTTGCTGCTGAACGCTGCATTGCGTGATTGTTGTACTACCAGAGGCATGAAATAATGGCAAAAATAATGACAGTTTTGAACACTGTAATTAAAGGTGTTTACAGATTGAACTTTTGATGTTGATGCTAGGGCATAGAATAGGGAGATGCTTGTTTTTTTATGTGAATGGAAAAGTATATTTAAATTTTATGCTCACTATAAGTGCTTGTGCACAACCTGACTAGTAAAATTAGCATACATAGACAAATAAACAGCATACATTTCAATGATGTTTCTTACTGCTTTATAATACTTAGCATTAAAGCTGGTCAGCAAAACTTAACCAGTATAATCTTTCTACCAAAATTGGCTTATCTTGCGTGTTAAGCTGTTTGATGGATTACTTAAGCGCAACAATATTCAAAACATAATGTACAGAAGCATGTCTCAGGCTAAAAATAATGTTGGGACTGTTTATGAACTTCTATACTTTTTATGCAATTTAATTACAACCCAACATAATAACATCATAAACTAACAAACTCAACAAAAACAGGGTATTAAGTGAAATTTCACAAACTAATTTCGAGAGGAGCACGTGATAGGATTGACTACAGCTGATCCCTATCACCAACTAGCCAATCGGATCATTTCAGATTTAATATAAATACCCAGCCTAAACTTAATTTCTCATCTTCATTTTGGAAACTGCTCTGCTCCGCATCAGCTGCTGCCACCACTGCTTCTGCTACTATTGCTTCTGCTACTACTACCACTGCTGCTGCTAATGCTAATGCTACTGCTGCTAATGCTACTGCTACTAATGCTACTACTGCTGCTTCTAATGCTACTGCTGCTGCTACTGCTGCTACTGCTAATGCTACTGCTGCTACTGCTACTACAACAACAACTACTACTTCAAAAAACAACTAAAACTCCAACTATAACTCCAACAACAACAACTTCAACAACATCAAAACCTTCCTTCAAAGTGCCTCATACAACGCATCTGCTGTGTCTTCAACCCAATTCTCCAGTCAAAACTGCATTGAAGTTGAACTATCACCGTTCTCCTAGCGGTGCACATGTGGTAACGTACATAGCACGCTCAAAGGGAAGCTTCGCAAAAAATAACTACTCCCAAACAAAGACTAGCGCGAAAAGAATGATTTATACCAAGGAACCTACCTCTCAAACCTCCCGCCAGTCCACAGATTCATATCATTCTAATAGCATGAAGTAATTTGACTGCAAGAGTCCAGGCAGTCCAATTCGCAAAACATTAGTCCACAGCATATTCATACGTTGATCACATTCATGGAATTAATTGTTAATCATTCAAACTACTTGCTGGAGTGCGTCCAGTAGCGTCTCCAGTCATAACACTAGTGATTCTGATCTATAAAATGGCCACAGGCCTTTTACACTTCTGATTGACACTCCTTTGAGCCAATAACTGAAAAGAGAAGCGTCATCATCCAATGACATCCTTAACTCGAGATGGTCCCGCCCTCTCTTTTGACAGGTTAAGAATGGACTCTGACTTTGTGAATGAACTGGGCCAGATACGCTCGTAACTTTAATTACATTAAGATTCCAAACGTAATGTTATATATTCATGGATTAAAGTAAAGCCCATAACTAACATTCCCACCGTGGGGACATAGTTTTTATAGTTCAGTATTTGATGTTGGCAGTTTATGTTAAAATAATAATAATAATAAACTATTATTAATTAAAATATTAATTAATTAATTAAAATAAATAAATAAATAAAAAACCTCTGCCACATCTGATAGCCATTTTACTTCTGAAAAGATTATTACCCAGCTATTGAAAAATATTCAACACATCAAGCACAGAAGTCCAATCGTAATATGCCAGTGACTCATGTCCATACACAAGTGTCATATGTGACTTCATAATAGCAAGTTGGTTGGATGTGAAAACTGCAAAAAAACAAAACTTCCCTCTTGATTGCTATCACTGGAAGGAGGACATTCCTGACGAATGGAGCAATGTTTCATCCATCTACGCATTTTAAACATTCAAACTCCACTCCACTATCACTTCACCTACTCAGTCCTCAATAGGTACTTCCAGGACCACTAGACATACCACAACCCATATCGTCAGCTCTCTATCCATCTGCACTCCTGCGGGGGGATGAATGCCCATCTTTGCATTGAGTCTACGAAGCTATCGTACCATGCATTAACAAAGGCGCTTCCATTCACAGTTGCCCGTGCCATCATTAAGACACCTCGCATGGACATCAGCTAAAACAATTCATTGTGCCTGCCGTTCACGTATCATGTTGTAAAAAATTAATTTCTGATTCCCTCTTGTTCTCATTTCAGAGTTCTTGACAAGCAGCGCCAGAAGCAGACCCTCATCCAACCTATTACACTCTACATACATTCTAAAGCTACTGCAGAATCCGAAACTGTCGATCAACTTATTTAAAAAAAAAAAAAAAAAAAAAAAAAGATTGACAACCCCTTTTATGATTGGACCGTTCTCTGCCCCACCCTTCAAGATGTCATGTATTAGTCTCATAAGCAGTGCAACTCGCAAATTCTTTGACAAATGGATTCTATCTAATAATTACAGATAAGGAAGCCACAGTACAATGCATAGACAAAGGCATTCCTACTCGCCACCATTAACGCCGCTTTTAAAAGCCTAATTTTGACATTAACCAAAAAAAAAATAAATAAATAAAATTTATGTTTGCTGAATATGTGCCATGTTGCAAACCAAACCGCTGACTTCTCGTTTTTCTTTCCAGAATTCCGGTCATTGGCTCAAGAAGTGGACCCCAACCCATCGCCTGTTCCTCCATTTTCAGTTATCAGGGCTGCTGGGCCGCATCCTCCTGGCCCCACCAAATGCTTGAAATTCCCCCACATCAACAATCATCAGCATTATTCGAATTACACCCTCTAGTAGCCGTTTCCTTATTATGGGGAGATGAATGGTCCGCCTCTAGTATTCTAGTCCATTGCGGCAATGAAGCCGTCGTTCAATGCATTAATAAAAGGCGCTCGCACTCACCCGCGCTAATGCCGCTCCTTCGCCGCCTCATTTGGATCTCTGCCAAAAAACAATTTATCATAACAGCTAATCATGTACCAGGTTTTCATAAACAAATTGTTGACTCTCTCTCTCTCTCTCTCTCTCTCTCGTCTTCTGTTTCAGAGATTTCGAATGCTTGCACCAGAAGCAGACCAACATCCGCATCCAGTGCCTCCTTATTCAGAGATGATATTCCCATAGACCACCCCATGCATCACCTGCACTAAACATCTATTTCCCTTATTCTAAACGCTATTGCTCCCAGAACACTTTAAGCATATTTCACAGCATGGAATGCATTTAAACATTTCCATTCCCTTTATAACACTCCATTTCCAAATTTTTCCCTGCTCACTATCACTTCATTCATCACAAATCTCCATTCACACAAAAACCTACAAGCCAGCTCCACCAGAAGCTGTTTAAGCGGCATTCAGTTCTTTTACAAATGAATACACGGCTCTACATCAGATTCCATAGCGAATTCGCAAACCAGCCTTCTAATTAAAGGCATCCAAAAAGCCCACCCCTCCCGCCCTGAAAGTAGGCTGCCCATCACACACCATATACTGTCTAAATGCATTTCCACCCTTCGTAAAGGCATACCTATCCCACACACACAGACCGTACCCTAGATGCTATGTCCATACTTTCTTTCTTCGGGTTCCTTAAAAGTTCCGAAATTTCCATAACTTAAAAATTCGAGCCCAGCAATTATCCCACTATATCAGATCTAGCTTTGATGGATGAGGAAACAATATCGTTCCTCATTAAACAAAGCAAACAGATCAATCCCGCGAAGGACACCTTATTTACATGTTTGACATCCCCTCTTCTCCACGCCTATTCCAAACACTCCTAGCATACATGCACTACAGGAAAACCCTTAGTCCCCTCCCCTCCTCCCCGCTCTTTATAGACGAATTATCCCACTCAGTAACACGCTTCTGGTTTCAAAAACACCTCAAAGTAGTCCTTCGCCCTTCAGGCTTTCCACCAGAATCATACTCTAGCCACTCATTTAGAATTAGAGCCGCCACCACTGCAGCACATAGAGGGCTATCACAACAGCACATACAAACTCTGGGGAAATGGTCATCAGATGCCTATAAGTCTTACATCCGCCTCAGCCAGAATCATCTCAAAGAAGCCCAGAAGACCCTTTCCAGAAGGAGTCATCATTCTAGCTTATAATTCAGCTACTGCCAAGCCCAACCCCAACTATTCTGCTCACAGGGGTCCCCCATTCCCTCCCTCCTTCCCCGACTCCTGTTGAAGCAGCCTTCGATGGCCCAACTTCCCCAGCTGTGACTACGAGCACGAGTCACGCCCACGTGTGTGGATATATATACTTAAGGCATAGTGCTGTCACCCCTAAGCTCTGGCCACCGGGGGGCGGTCCCAGAGCTTAAAAACCCCCTTTTTCCTCCAGCAGGAGTCTCCACCGCCCAAATTCCTTTCCCCTAACTTCTGCTGGAACCAGCCTGGATAGCTCAATGCCCGAGCTGTGACTACGAGCACTAGTCACGTCACCGCCCCCTCCTAGATCCCTAGCTTCTTTTATTTTCCTTATATTTGTTTTGCCAGTTCGCATACGCAGATATTAAAAGCACGAACGAGCGCTTTGACTTGCGGGCGCGCTCATGCGTGCGCTTGCGCACTTGTTAAGCGTGCTCGTGTTTGCGCATGTGTGCGCACGTGCGTGCGCATATACAGCCATATGGATATATGCATGCCTATGCAAACAATAAGTATACGTCCGCGTGCGTTAATGGACACGGATGCGTACATTAAAACCTAGTGCTGTTACCCCTTAGGCCCTGAGTCACCGTTAAAAACGATCCCAGGGCTTAAACCCCTTTATTTCTCCAGTAAGAGTCTTCACTGCCCAAATTCCCTCTCCCTAGACTCCTGCTGGAACTAGCCTTTGATAGCTCAATGCCCGAGCTATGACTACGAGCATGAGTCATGTCACTGCCCACTATATCCAGCAGCCGGATATAGCACTTCACAACTTTGGGGGGGCGTTCTTCGCATACACGCTGCTGTCCCGAACCAATAGCATCTTTGGGAGGTTATAGAGAACTACCTGATCTCGTATCCCTCCTAATGCTTATTTGACCAGGCGGGAGCCTTGGGCTCACCTATCTCTGAGCTCAGGGTTCTCTCCTGGGACAGCATGCAAAACTAGCTAATATAGTCAAGCATTATCTAAGTGTGAACTCTTGAAATACATGAGATAATAATGAGTAACTAAATCAGAGGTTTACAACATCGATGAACCAATGAGAAACAAACTAGAAATGAAACAAAGAAAACAGAATTAACATTTTCAAAGTGAAGTTTATTTATGGGTTACGCAGTGGCACAGTAGGAAGTGCTGTTGCCTCACAGCAAGAAGGTCTGTAGTGTATGAGTGTGGATGGATGTTTCCCAGAGATGGGTTGGGGCTGGAAGGGCATCCGCTACATGAAACATGTGCTGGATAAGTTGGCAGTTCATTCCACTGTGGCAACCCCGGATTGATAAAGGGACCAAGCCAAAAAGAAAATTAATGAATGAAGCTTATTTATGAGCTAATTTCGAGAGAATCACATGCTTTTAATTGTCCACGGCTGGTTCCACATTAGCTAACACATGATTCACTAGTCAGATGATTCCTAACTTACTATAAATAACCATAGTTTCTTACCTCAGTATCTTCATCTTGAAGAATTCCCCCCACTCACCCCTACTCCCTCCTTTTTCTAGATTGGGTGACATGGTGGCCCAGTGATTAGCACTGTTGCTTCACAGCAAGAATGTCCTTACCGGACCCGTCGACATTGCTGTGAGGCGACAGTGCTAACCACTGAGCCACCGTGCCGCCAGATTAAAATATACAATTTGATACAGATTGCCTAATTATTATTATTATTTTTATTATTATTATTATTATTATTATTCATTCATTCATTTTCTTTTCGGCTTAATCCCTTTATTAATCTGGGGTCGCCACAGCAGAATGAACAGCCAACTTATCCAGCATATGTTTGACGCAGCGGATGCCCTTCCAGCTGCAACCCATCTCTGGGAAAATTATTAATATTATTATTATTTTATTATAATTTTTTTTTTTACAGAAATGGGCTTTCAACTTTCAAATCATGGCATTTACAGTATGCCAATGATGATTTTGATAAATCAACACATAACATTTTTATAATTTTTTTCACATCAAATGTTTGTCTTGCATGTTCTTTGAATGTGCAGTGTGTTCTATCACCATATCAATATTCAAATGTAGTATATACCCTTGGTTTGTAATAAGAATATTCAGCGGTTTGCCTGTTCTCTGCACACTCCACCTCGCTCTACAGCTGATTGATAAGCTCGGCTGAATGTGTTCCTCTGTGAAATAGCTGGTTTTGCCAGCAGTTACTCTTGCTAGTCCATGGCACTTTTACTGCTCTGGGTCTGATTGCAGTAGTGACACCCTGTTATGTACAGAGGTATAGAAAAAGAGAAGCGAGTGTATACTTTTCAAGTTCTATATTATGGCGAACAGACAGCACAGATTCAAATGAGTGCTTGATTAAATTTGCAGCCGACTAAAAACTTTTCCACAACAGTGTCTTAATATATCCCTCTGACTCATTCTGCATTATAGTGAAGAGACTGCTGCCTGTTTAGGCTCTCATTTCATGACAAGACGCATGGGTTCACACATCCATGAAGCTCAACCAAATGAGCAGGTGCCCTAAAGCTCCACCACTATTCCGTAGAATACTGACATCCAGATGAAAATAGTAACATGCCATTCTTGTCAGCTCCTCTAGGATGAGGCTGTTTGATTGGTAGATGTTATTCTGTGTTATTTGTTGGAGTGATGCTTGCTATCAGTTGCAGGGCTTCCTGGCGTCCTTCAATTTCAACCAAGAAAGTCTCACAATGAGATGCAGGACTTACAAGTCTAAGCAGGAAAAAATATATATATATATGTTACACTTCAATGTTATTAGTGGTTCTCTAGATTTGCTATAATATGTACTGTATGTGTTTTGAGTAATCTGTTTCTTTGTTTTAAATATTATTATTATAAATGTATTATAAACTACTAATAGTGTTTTTTTTTTCTTCAAACTTTCATTCATTCATTCATTTATTATTTTTTTTTAAATAATTTTTTTGGAATGAACCGTCAACTTATCCAGCATATGTTTTACACAGTGGATGCTCTTCCAGCTGCAACCCATCACTGGGAAACACTCATACACTCTCATTCACACACACTCATACACTATGGACAATTTTAGTTATTGGACACCTATAGATCATGTCTTTGGACCTGTAGGGGAAAACCGAAGCACCTGGAGGAAACCCATGTGGGGAGAACATGCAAAACTCCACACAGAAATGCCAACTGATCCAGCCGAACCTTCTTGCTGTGAGGCAACAGCGATACCCAAAGCTCCACCGCACCACCCATTTTCAAAATTTGAAATAAAATAAAATAATAAAATATAACCGCAAGCGTTTTTATCAGGGATCAAGCACTTTAAGGTCAATAGGTTTATTTACATTTAATAAATCTGTAAAACGTCTGTAAAAATTCCCACTTCAGGTCAACTGGACAGCTGTAGTGTGACCTTGTGACTTGATCATTTGTTATGTTATTTTAAAAATGCTTCTTTAGAAGCGCATTATGTATGCACTCCCCCCTGATTTAGCAAAGTTCAGATTTCCAAAAATCCTGTTGTTTAAAAAAACAACAAAAACAAACGTTTTTTTTTTTTACATAATTATTTACACACAGAATCTAGAAGGTTGCACTGAAATGTTTTTTTTTTTCAAAGTTGAGCAAAAAATCTAGGTCTAACAATTAATTAATTAATTAATTCATTCATTCATTTTATTTTCAGCTTAGTGCCTTTATTATTCAGCGGTCGCCACAGCGGTATGAACCACCAACTTATCCAGCACATGTTTTACGCAGCGGATGCCTATCCAGCCGCAACCCAACACTGGGAAACACCCATACACTCTTGCATCCACACACTCATACACTACGCTCGTCCTGATTTTGTCTCAATTCACCTATAGTGCATGTCTTTGGACTGTGGGGGAAACCAGAGCACCCAGAGGAAACCCACGCGAACATGAGAAAAACATGCAAACTCCACATAGAAATGCCAACTGACCCAGCCAGGGCTCAAACCAGCAACCTTCCTGCTGTGAGGCAATTGTACTACCTACTGCGCCACCCTCAGTTTATTCATTAAAAAAAATTGAATATTTAACAAAAATATTTGGCCAACAAGTGATTCTTTAGGCAAAGTTGTTAATATTGAGGAGGCCTAACGTATGATATTCATGTTGTGTGCACATGCAAAAAGTTGTGTAATATACAGCCACTTACATACATGTAAAATGCAATACCGCCTCCTGCTTAATTAATAATTAATTTTCACACACACTTATACACTATTGCCAATTGTAGTTTCTAAATACAGATTCCTAAAAAAATCTTAAAGAATTCTTTCTAATTTCTTTCAAAAGTCCATGAGTCTTAAAAGCCCACCTAGTTTTGTTCTTTGTTTTTCAAGCTTTGTAAACCTTGTCTAATAGGTGCTGAGATATCATTGTATATTTTCATAGGCGTGGGAGCCACATTGGACAAAAACCTTGGATGCTAATTTCCGAGTCAGTTGGATAAGAGGTCCCTCAATTAAAACATTATTCAAGTTTTTTTTCTACATTGTAGCACCTACAAGTGGTCAAAGTGCACTATGTTTATATATTGTAGTGACCTCAGATTAGGCTCATACAGAAGTTTGGTTGTTTCGTTTAAGAGTTATAAAGATGTTCAGATGTTCAGCTGCTTGGCTGTCCTGTGGTGACCCTGCATCAAAATGTCTACATTATCTATGATAACTTTTGATATTCAGACTCCACAGTATCTGACTATACTACTTTCCTTTCAATCTGGCAAAACTCCTAGGAATAGTTCAGCAAAATACCCTTAAATTTTGCAAGCCTAATGGTGTGGTCTAACGCATATTCTTTGAAGGGCTTGAGCCAAAGTTTCCAAAAAAATAAGACATTTGAATTTTTGGTGAGCAGTTTAGGAGTTATAACTTTAGTGCTACAATCAGGCCAATTAGAGACAGTCAATTAGAGACTATTACAGTAAGATTTCAGATCTAAGGGAGAACCCCTAATAATAGTAATAAGATCTTAATTATTAGGAAAAATATTTATAAAAACACAACCCCCACACACATTATTTATTCACATTGCTCATTCTGAAAACGTACCTCTATATACATTTCTGAAGATCGCGAATTATGTATCCAGAGCTATGTATGGCTGGATTTCATCTTTAAAATGAACGTTATGACACCGTTCCTTTTCTCGCTTAACAGCTGACCGCTTACCTCCATCTGAAGGTCTTTTCCGCTGTAAACCAGTTTCTCCAGTAGCTCGACACGCATGTCAGTGGACTTGAGATGCAGAGCGGAGTTGACTGCGACAACAGGGTTTGAGTCCGGTAAAAAATGGTTCCAGAAAGCAGGTAAGACAAAAACAAAAGCTAAAAAATAAAAAAAAAACAAGTAAATAACAGGGTGAGCATGTGGTAAAATCTGAAAACGTGGTCAAAATTAGGCTGCTATAAGGGCTTTCTTTTTTCTGAATTGCTTTTTAAAACACTATTGGTTGGGTTTAGGGAAGGCAGAGTGTGGTGGGTATCGGTCGGTTGATCAGTCAGTCTGTAAGTCAGTCGACAGCAGCCTCTGGTGGATTTACGTGAGAACAGAAGACACGAATGGCACTCGCAAGAGAAATTTGAGATCTCAAAAAGCGTACACATTGGCCTCTGGTGGCGAAAACAAAAACTGCACAAAAAAAAAAAAACATAGCTCCTGGGACGTATTTTGCTCTCTACAGCAATGTATATAGGGGTATGAAATCAGAATGAGCCTGGGTTTAATATTTTTATTAAAAATTTGAGAGACACAATATCAGTATATTACAAGATAAAACACAAATTATTTACTTAAATAGTTCTATTAATATAACTCCCCCCTCCCCACTACACACACCTCATGCAGACATCACAGGCTTATCATTTTAATTATAATTTCATAATGAGGTGCAAGAACCTACAAACCCCATATTAAAGCAAGCATACATCAGTAGCTTGTGCTACTTCTAACATGAGAACACGTGGATATGGAAGCATCTATCAGAGTCAGTATCAACACATTTCAGTATCAAACAATACTACAACTGACCACTTGTAAAATATACATTTGAAAGCTCCTCTAATTCACCAGCCCATGATGCGCAAAGTGAGGATGTCAAATCAAATAAGGACAAATTAAAGCTGCTCTCAGCAAGCGCTCAAGTGAAAAGCCTTCAGTAATAAATACACAAAGACCGATATTTCAGCATCAATGCCTGAGTCCTCATCAGCCGAGAGATGCCTGAGTGACATTTTTTGGCATGGCATTATGTGCATCAAACATGGTCCTATAATAAAAACCATTTATTCATGAAATAGGATTATTCATGAGAGAAATAGCGTGTCCTCACATGAGGTTCTTTCAATTCTGTCTAAACCGCATCAACATTTTTGCAGAAAACACAGACAGAGGGTAATTTAACGCTGCAGAGAATTTTCTCTCCCTTTGGACAGAGGTTTGACAGACAGCTGTTGAACCGTTTGAATGACATCTTGAGCTCCCAAAGGTCAATACTGTGTTTTGGGGAATGTGCTAATTTAAAACTTCTAAAAGACACACCAGAAAAGGCGAATGGTACAATCTGTGAGGGTCCTTTTGTCTGTGAAACAACTTCTTTCAAAGCTAGTGCACTCTGATCTAACCTAAAAACCTCTTAACCTAAAACTATTCATTCTGAACTTTTCCTTTTCTTTTCAGTAACTTTTATGTGTGTCTGTGGCATTAAAAACATAAAACTTTTCTTTAAAACCGCTTTTAAAAGGCAGTGAGAAATGAGACCACCAGCACAAAAAAGATGTAAAGTAAAAACAAAAACTGAACTTTATCTCGGACAAACGGGATGGATGGGCGAGAGTGTCCTTAATTCAATATGTCTGCACTTTTAAAAGCGGGACGGTCGAGAAGAGAGGAGTAGCCATTTTTAGATGCTATTGATTTGTGTAATGCTTGAAAGAGCCATTTATTACAAAGCCTTATATTTTTGTAAAAGGGGGCACTTAACAGAGAATGCACATAAATCATACATTCTTGGCATTTTTCATCTTTCCTCCAGCATACGCAATCACAGAAATGGATGTGACTAGTTTTATCATTTAATTGTGACTAGACTCCAAATGTGGATTGATGCAATAAGCTAATGCAGATTACCTTGTTGCATCATAATTGGTTTGTTCTTTGTTCAAATGTGAGATGAATGTTAAAATGCATCATACCTGGAAAAATGCTTTATTATTTTTATAAAAAGGTGAAGTGGAGATCCAAATTTTGAGAACAATTTATGAACACTTGATTTTTCATAAAAAAAGTAATCTTGATCATTCAAGGAATTTCAGCTGTTAAAGTCATGCATTAAATAGTCATGTTAAAGTCAGTTCAGTCATTATAGTCATGCAAATTAACAGTATTTTACAAAATATGAAAGTTACTTCAACACAATCCCTTTTTTCTAGAAAAACATGATCAGAATTATAGAACAGCAATGAGTGCAGAATGGGGAAAATAATAAGACTGACATTTCTGAAGGTTACAACATCAAAAATGAGTAGAAAATGGACAAGCTCATAGCACATCATTAGTTTCTCCCAGACATCATACTGTACATCTCCAGTGGTGTAAAGTAAAGAATTACAAATGGGGTATATGCAGAGCTAATGTTTCTTCCCATACCGATAAACTTCCGGTGAATGGTTAATGTGATTTTAATTTTTTAATTTTATATGGTTTCTTTTACAGCATCGATGTTGTAATTTATTTAAAATAGAATCAGTTAAATAGACTTCAGCATTCACTTAGATGCTCAAGTGTAAAATGAGATAAAAACACTTTTACACGCACGCGCCCATCAGGATCAGCAGGCGAGCGCAGAAATGCCATTGAAAATACTGAGGTAAAATAAATGTTCACATTTTAAAGACATGGCATGGAAAAAATGTAATTTAATGCAGTGCTTCTTGAACATTCTGAGACCCACCTTATATTGTATATTAATCAAGCAGTGAAGATCGTTGATTTTTAAAGAAAACAACCTTAAACACACTGATTTTGTAACATCCCCACTGTATATATCTGTCATAATATCAATATACTATGTATTTTTTTTGGGAGTGTTACAGTCTCAAGCTCATTTAAAAGGTTGACCATCTGCAGTGACAACTATAAATAAATGAAGGGTGTATGGGTCAAAAAAGTTTTTTTTTGGACCCCACTTCTGCAACCCAGGCTCATTCTAAAGCATACCTTTATATACATTTCTGGAGAGCACCAAATATTTCCCAAGAGCTATGTTTTTTTTTTTCCAGTTTTTGTTTTTGTGACTCCACCAGAGGCTGCTGTGTACGCTTTTTCAGATCTCAAATTTCTCTTGCGAGTGCCACCTGCTGTTCTTGTGTAAATCCACCAGAGGCCACTGTCAACTGATTGTTTGACTGACTGACTGACTGACCTGCCCTGCCCTCCTCCTTCCCTAAACCCAACCAACAGTGTTTTTTTTAAACCACGTTTTCAGATTTGAGAACATTCTCACACTGTTATTTACTTGTTTATATATATTTTTAGATTATGTTTTTGCATTACCCGCTTTTTGGAACCGTTCTTTACTGGACTCGAACCCTGTCGTTGTTGTCAACTCCACTCTGCGTCTCAAGTACATCAACGTACATGGCGAGCTAACTGGACAATCTGGTAACAGCGGAAAAGCCGTTCATATGGAGGTAAGCGGTCAGCTGGTAAGTGCAAAAAGTAACAACGTCATACTGTAGCATTCATTTAAAAAATAAAATGCAGCCATACGTACTTCTGGCTACATAATTTGCGATCTCCAGAAAAGTATATAGGCTTACGTTTCCAGAATGAGCCTGTGTTGCACTTCTAAGTAATCTTAATAAGACAATAAAGGTGTGCCTTCATCACACTTTTTGCTGGTTAACACCCAAAAAACATACTCGGAGTGATCAGTACAATGAAAAAAAAAAAATTCTGCAAAAACGTTTATATGGGTTGAATTTAACATGGGTTGAATTTAAACAAACTAATAAAATTTAGTAATGTTCAACTTAATTTGTTTGTTTAAATTCAACCCAAATAAATTGTTTACAACCACTTAATGTAAAAAAATGAGTAAATCTAAGGAAATATCTTTCAATATTTTTTTTCAACATTGTTCAGGCTGTGCCTTATTTATTCAATAATGTATGCATGTTCGTATGTATGTATTTTTAGTATTTTATTTATAACTCATATGAATATTACAGTAGCCTATAAAAAAAGTACTATGCATACATTTACAGGTAAGTCAAACTCAGAGCCTCCAGTTTTCATTCTCAACAACTTCCCTCCACAAAGTATCATGGGTGCATAAGTCTCCATAAGTTGTACCCTTGGAAATCCTTCATTCTGAAGGGCCCTTCAAAGTGGTTAGTCTTGAGCACTTGTTTTTGGGATGACACTTAAATATGGCGGCCATTATTGTTTTCACTTCGATTTGCTCTTTGGAGGCACCAAGAGAGTAAGACAATCCTAAAGGAAGAGGAAGTGTGATGAGAGTAACAGAAACAGTCAAACTTTCTAATCCCACTAATGCTTTTAATGATAGAGGACGTCATGGCACCGGCAGATGGTTTAATTATGAGAAAGCCAGGCAGAGCAAGAAGCTCTCCTACACATAGCATTAATTATTGAAGTGCTGGAAAATAAATAATGAAGTCAATTGCACCATTTGGGTGTGGGCGGTGGGTTAAATTATTCATGAATTCAATATTTGTAAGTGTAATAAGAAGTAAGTCGAAACGTCTTGGATAGCAAGGAAAAAAAAATCCCACTACCATTAGGCAGTTTAACTTGTATTAAGTCTTAATCTGTCTTAATGGTAAAACAAGGAGCAATGTTTTAGGAAGGATGTGTTGTCTTACACACACACAATTATACTGTATATATAATTCACATTATACATAAATATATATTCACATTTCTGTCACGCTGAGCTTTATTTATTTTTAGGTGACGTTATTTCAAACTGAATTAAATTAGATTTCATTTACATTTTATTATGTAGATGATCAGGGTGACACAGAAATGACTGAGTGAAGCCTCACCTGAACTATCTTTTCAAGGTGACCAAGCTGCGAGTGTCCTTGGCTAATTAGATGGTGTCATCCAGATGATAACATGCCTTTTTCCTCATTAGTTTAATAAGTCTCTCTGCCAGATGACAGTAACATCTGGAAGCTCTAGTCATTCCTTGTGTCCAATTACAAAAAGTCATGACTTAATTGAGAAATAGTTGGTGTGCAGTCATAACAATAAGATTAATTCAAGCAGGAGACTCTGAATATCTCAGTATCACTGTGGGAAGACTCTGAAAAGTAAGCAGTATAGAGGTAAATGCAAATTTTTCCTCCTCTATCATCACATTTACTGTATAAATAAACTGAAGTTGGGGAATAAAAAAGAAAGACAGGTAATGGGAGCCAATATGATTAGATATAAAAAGTATTGTGCATCTTTTTGATGATAAATTAAACGATTTTCTTTTTTGACGTGGTTTACACAATGAAGATTAATATGCAAAATTTCTCATGTATTCAAATGTAAGCATATGCTTCATTATGAGTTAATAGCAATTAAGTTTATTATGATTTATTTAAGGTAAAAACCATTAACAATTCATCAGAACACTGATGAATGCAGAGTTCGCTGATACACCCTGCCTGTTCTCATTTCTCATTTATGCACATTTGCATACACACATGCATGGCAGATAATAAATACATACACAGACTGAAAACTAGAAAGAGACATTTTGTTTTCTTTTGAATATATATAACATGTTTATTAAGTACTAATTTGATGAAAACTGACATGCTTGGAAACTGCATGTTTCCATCAAAAAATAAAAAGAATAATATATAATAAATGGGGCGTCACGGTAATGCAGTGGGTAGCACGATCACTTCACAGAAAGAAGGTCGCTGGTTCGAGCCTCGGCTCGGTTAGCTGGCATTTCTGTGTGGCGTTTGCATGTTCTCCCTGTGTTCGCGTGGGTTTCCCTCGGGTGCTCCGGTTTCCCCACAGTCCAAAGACATGCGCGATAGGTGAATTGGGTAAGCTAAATTGTCCGTAGTGTATGAGTGTGAATGAGTGTTTCCCAGTGAAGGGCATCTGCTGCGTAAAACATATGCTGGATAAGTTGTCGGTATATTCCGCTGTGGCAATCCCTAATTAATAAAGGGCATAAGCGAAAGTAAATGAATGAATGAATGAATGAATATAATACATGTTTTTTTTTATTTTATTTTTTGTGGGAAACATGTTACAGTTTCAGTTTTCATCATATTAGTGCCTAATAAAGGTATGTATGTACTCAAAAGAAAAATAAATCTCTATTATTTTACAAGTTATCTTTTCTAGTATGTAATTTATGTACATAAACTCACCGGTCACTTTATTAGGTACACCCTGTCTAAGTGCTTTTTTAACGCAAAATTTCTAATCAGCCAATCCCATGGCAGCAAACCAATGCATTTAGGCATGTAGACATGGGCAAGATGATCTGCTTGCAGTTCAAACCGAGCATCAGAATGGGGAAGAAAGGTGATTTAAGTGACTTTGAACGTGGCATGGTTGTTGGTGCCAGACGGGCTGGTCTGAGTATTTCAGAAACTGCTGATCTACTGGGATTTTTATGCACTACCATCTCTAGGGTTTTCAGAGAATGCTGTGAATAAAGAGAAAATATCCAGTAAGTGGCAGTTCTGTGGGCGCAAATGCCTTGTTGATTCCAGAGGTCAGAGGAGAATGGCCAGACTGGTTCGAGCTGATAGAAAGGCAACAGTAACTCAAATAACCACTCGTTACAACCGAGCCATGCAGAAGAGCATCTCTGAACGGACAACTCGTCAAACCTTGAGCTGGATCGGCTACAGCAGCAGAAGACCACACCGGGTGCCACTTCTGTCAGCTAAAAACAGGAAACTGAGGCTAATTCACACAGGCTCACCAAAATTGGACAGTAGAAGATTGGAAAAACGTTGCCTGGTCTGATGAGTCTCGATTTCTGCTGCAACATTATGATGGTAGGGTCGGAATTTGGCATCAACAACATGAAAGCATGGACCCATTCTGCCTTGTATCAACGGTTCAGGTTGGTTATGGTGGTGTAATGATGGGCCCATTAGTACCAATTGAGCATCGTGTCAACCTGAAGGCAAAAGGGAGTTCCACCCAGTACTAGTAAAGTGTACCTAATAAAAAATATAAATATATATATATATATATAGGTGATTTGAATAAACTAAATTGGCCGTAGTGTATATGTATGAATAAGTGTGTATGGATGTTTCCCAGTGCTGTGTTGCAGCTGGAACGGCATCTGCTGTGTAAAACTGTGTGCTGAATAAGTTGGTAGTTCATTCCACTGCGGCGACCGCTGATGAATAAAGGGACTAAGCCAAAAGAAAATGAATGAATGAATGAATGAATGAATATATACTATTTATATATTATTTGCAAATGCTCCTACAAGCAAGTCTCAGTTTTTGTGTATTTGTTTAGATGGGCTCAAACGTTTCTGCACTGAAAAAGACAGCCGTTCCTCCTCCATCCACTGGCATTTGACAGACGGCCTCTGAGAAGGGAGGCTCAGTACAATTAAATGTTCCTATCAGCACTGAGAGCCAATGAATCACGCTGATGTCTGTGGGAAGCGCTTGCTGTTGTTTTCTGCCATTCATATTGAGCCTAATGATGTTGTCCTTCACTTGGGCCCCACAAATCTAGTCAACATGCGACTGGCAATGCCTGCCATGTATTCAGCGTGTACATAAGTCTCTGTGTGCATGAGGTCTGTTTCGCATGGATCGGCATTAGGGAATGAACAGACATGTTGAGGACATCAAATGCAAGGCATAGTCAACATTAAAGTGTCAGAGAAAACATTAAATGGAGTTAAGGTTATAAAACTGGAGTTGCAATTACTGAACTTGAATAAGTTTGTTCCATATGGAATCATTAATATGCACTCCCACAAAAGTATTTGATTGGCCACAACACTTTCTAGTGAGTCTATGATATTTGGGAACTAATTAAGATCCGGCTCATGTATGTGAACACATAGAAAACTGCTTGCAAGTGCTGAAGTGAGTTCTTTTACGCTTGTTTCCCTTGAATGGTTATTAAAACTGATGAGATTTTTTCCCTATTCAGATGATAGTTAAAACTTCGCAATTTGATTTTTGCAAAACTTTGCAATGGTCCGTACGGATCATGGATCAGATTTGATCCGTTAGACTCTTAGTGCTGACACAAGCTGTCAGGAAATCTGTCCCAAAATGATTTGGTGCTTTAAGCAGGCTGCAGGCGATGGTGTTTCAGAAAGCTTTGAAGTGGATGAATCCTGAATAAAAATTGATGAAGAAAGTTTAATTTTCCACAGATTTCCACACACACTAAAATTGTTTTTTAAGCAACACTAATGCCTATTTCATCTGTGTTTTTATGAGCAAAATATACAAACAACGTAACAGCACTTGTCTCCACCTACTGACACAATGTTAAAGACTGCAGAAAGAACATTTGGTGAATGGATTCAAAAAGAAACAAGTAAAACATGGATTTAAATGTCACAAAGTTGTTATACTTAACATTTCCAAAAGTAAATTATGTACAATTGAAGTCAGAATTATTAGCCCCCCTGTTTATTTTTTTTTTTTACAATTTATCTTTAATGGAGAGAAGATTTTTTCAGCACATTCTAAACATAATAGTTTTAATAACTCATTTCTAATAACCGATTTATTTTATCTTTGCCATGATGACAGTAAATAATATTTTACTAGATATTTTTCAAGACACTTCTATACAGTTTAAAGGGCACCTACAGTATTTTACCCCTTTTTTAAGATGTAATCTTAATAGTATGGTTCTTCTGTGTGCCAATTTAGGTTCAGTTCAAAACACAATTCAGATTTTTTATTATGATGTGTTAAAAAGTGCCATTTTGGGGGCGTGTACCCAGTTCGTCGTTTTAGGGGCGTGTTGCTTCACATGAAAATTAGTTTCGACTTCCCGCCCAACTTAACAAGGGGGCGGAGCCAAGAGCACCTCCGCTTTGTGTATGGCTACAGACAGGCAGACTAAGAGAAGCAACATGAGTGAGAGGACCAGCATTCAGCTGTACATGTACGACTCGGCCACAGACCAAGCAGAGACTACAAAATCATTTGTGTCTTTGTATAGTTTTACAGCCAACTGTGTGCTAGTTTAAAGCTCCAAGCTTGTAGCCTACACAGAGACTAATAACCAAGCACACTGAATTAACTTTGACTGAAGGGCATCACACACTGGATGCACCCTGACGCGGCGCGCACATGACAGTTAAAAGTATCGCACACTTGCGGCGCCGGTGTGTGTCCCCTGATAGAAACTTATGTTTAGAATTCAGAAATGCATGCCGCTGCGTGGCGTGACGCTGCTTGTCGCCGAGCGGGGCTTCTGATGTACGACCTGCTTGAGGCTATAACTAAAGGGCGTCATACACCGCATGCGCCGCTCAGAGCCACAACACGGCACACCAGACTCGCACATTCGCATGTTATTTAAAATGAAACCATTTAGATAACGCTCTGTGGTGCGGCAGAAATATGAAGGCAAAATAGTGAGCGAAACCCCCGGTCCTCACTTTCATCCACGACACCCTCCCGGTCTTCACTTTCATCCACGACACAGCGAAATGCATGGCGCTGCACGTCGTTAGTTCATTATTTCCAATGGAGGAACGCACACGTGAGGCAACCCGGGCGCACTTTCCAGCTGCACCTAGTTAAGATGACAGGGAGCTTCTGTGACCGCGGGAACTGCAAACCGCTGAAGTTTAAGGAAGACGCAATGAAAAGTATACATGTATGCAAACCCACCAAAACTCACATACACTGACAGCGAGGAGAGCGATAACTTGGTGTATGTTGAGCCCAATGAGCCTTACATCTAAAAATAGAGCAAGGGTGTTTCTTTAGTGACGTCGCTTTGACTCACACGCTGAAAATGGCGGACGTGAAACATCATACTGAGGATATGGTAATGCGCACCTGTCAATCAATATTGGTGGGCGCCCTGGGCGGGGGGACTGCACTGCACTCCTTCTCAAGTTGCTGTTGATCTCAAAGCGCTCCAATTGGTCCCACCGCTTTTATGTTGTTAAATTGAAAAAAAAAGACCTGAGTGTGTTTTATATCCCCCAATATGATGGTCTATACACTATACCTACACACATGTCTATTCAAACAGCTTGAAAAGTAGATTTTTTTTTACCATAGGTGCCCTTTAAAGTGACATTTAAAGGTTTAACTAGGTTAATTAGGTTAACTAGGCAGGTTAGGGTAATTAGGCAAGTTATTGTATAATGATGGTTTGTTCTGTAGACTATCGAAAAACAATATAGCATAAAGGGGCTAACAATTTTGACCGTAAAATGTTTTTATAAAATTAATAACAACTTTTATTCTATTCCAAAATAAAACAAGTAAGTCTTTTTCCAGAAGAAAACATATTATCAGACATACTGTGAAAATTTCCTTGCTCTGTTAATCATCATTTGGAAAAGATTAAAAAATAAATATAAAATCAAAGGGGGGCTAATAGTTCTGACTTCAACTGTATGTGGTCAGCTTCTTCATAACTGATGTTATTATGATCTTGCTGTTGAAGAGGAACACTCATCTGAATCAATAAAGTTGACAAGCATGGTGACCTACACAAAGACAATTCAGCAAATGTAAAGATGTACAAGAAAGGTGAATGTGCAAGAACATTATCCAGGAACAGTGGATCAGTGCAGGAGGGAAAAAAAAAAAAAAACACAACTAATGGGACTTTCACATTTCAGGGTTTCTCAGTAGCGGAAGTCATATTTAGGTAAACTTAGAGCACAGTGAATTGAGGGAGTACAGCAAATACTTTTGGTAACACTTATTTTGATGGTCCATTTGAGTATTAGTAGACTGTCTGCTTAATATCTGTTGATACTGACATTTAACAGTCCTTCAACAGACATTAACTGACAATAAGAAACTTTGCAAGTACATGTCAACTTACCACTAACCCCAACCCTAACCCCAACCCTAAACAGTCTACTTATAATCTAATGAGAATTAATTGACATGTAGATGCAATGTAACTTATATTCAACAAACGGGACCATCGAAATAAAGTGTGACCATACTTTTTTACAATACTATTTGCTGAAATAATAAAATATAAACTTGATGGTTGTTATCAAGGTTTTCAGAAAAAGGGGGGAAAAGATGTGTGAGACTGATAATATTAGCAAGTAGAGGAGAACAATGTCAAATTTAGTATCCTGTCCATACTCTGCATTTACCCTTTAATTCATTTTTTATCATTTGATTCAAAGATACATACATAAATGCATATAAATGTTTTTATCTAACTATTATCTGAATATTATAAATAGTCACACCTTTTGATCGTCTACACATAAATGGGAGTTAATCTCTTATTAAAGCAATTTTATTGTAAAAAATGTACTTAAACCATATTAACAAAGAAGCTATAAGCAAAATAAGCAAAAAAAGCATGTCAAAAACATACCGTGTGTAATAATGAAAGGATGATCACGCGCACAAGGTTAACGTTAGGCCAATCAATAATCTGTTCAAAGAATAGTTAAAGCAAAAGCGGCAACTGCTGCTGCATACAAAAGTATATATATATATATATATATATATATATATATATATATATATAAGGATATATATATATATAAGGATATATATACTAACCAGTTGTGTTTTCTCTTGGCACGGTTGCTTCACGCAAGTGAATGAGAGCGTGCACGCTTTTTAAACAGTCACGTGGTGCATCCTCTCATTCAGTATTCACCTGCTTTCTTTTGCTTGCCCGAAAACTATTTTTTTTTGTCGTGCTGCTTCTCGATTCTAAGGTCACATTTGCATGCATATTGGGCCATCCTTATTGTCAAACCCTGCTTTTAAGAAGAACTACAATTTAAAAATAATCTTCAACCAGCCAAAGTGGCTAGTTGGAGTGTCTGACTAACCCACTACAGCTGAAATCAACCCGCATTTGGCAGGTGTTAATGTCAGGCCCTGATTTTATTATATATATAATTATAATATAATATATATATAATATATATATATATATATAATGTATTTTGGATGTTCTGCTCACATGAGACTAAAAAAAAATCTCAAAGTTGTAGATTAAAAAGAAGAAGATGTGTTACACCTGTAAATATATCAATATTTATATCAATACAAGTAATCAATTCCTAATCCTTGTGTTAAATCAGTCAATGTTTTATTTGACAACAGAAAAAAAAGCCACTAATAATTTTGTTTTCATTCTTTCAGTCTCCATATGAAAAAGGCCAAGTACTGTACAGCTACCAACACAACATTTCTTTGAAAACTCCTGTTTTAAACCAAGCAAGCAACAACAGCATACATATTTCACTCTCCATATTAAACAGCAGTGTGACGTGCATTGTGTCAGTGGCCATTGGCTGTTCAAGAAAGTCATGCGTGTCTTCACAGAATGCAGCAAAGCAGGTACAGGGGTCAGGGTCCCGGCGAGCACAAATATAGCCCAGTTTGTGTGTCCACGGTTTAAGGATTTCATTGTGCATATAGAGCTACAGCTTCATATGTCAGAAGGTGTATGGAAAGTTGCAGGGGCTGAAAGGTCAGCCTCTCGCCTGAAGCTGTTCACACCTTGTTGAAAAGGTCACCTGGCGTTCCTGTTGGCTCCACTGAACGAATACACCACCTCTCACCTCCGGAGAACAGAGACCCAAAGAACACCTCCGAGAAAAACAGACTAACAGTGTGAGCTCACTTTTCACCCTCAGCTCTTTTACCCTTCGCCACGTACACAAGTCAAGTGCTTCCACCCACTTTTCACAGGCAACGTTCATCACCTTAATAATATCAGCCAAAACCCTTCTTTCTTGTGTGTTTTTTGCTTATGCATGAAGAGAAATTAATTTATACTTTACCAAACTTCAACCTCAGCAAGGGTAGAAAACCTTCCCTTGGGTTACATGAGCTGTGCTGAAGAAGAGGTTAATATATGTGCATTTAATCCATCAGATTTGCTTGAGCGCTGGCTGAACTTTGAGATACTGTTGGCTAGCAATCGAGTGTATGTTATTGCTGTTACATCAGGGAAATCATAAACCTAATCTTGGACTTTTTGTTTTTGCTGACATTTATTCTGTGTTTTATTGTTAGTAAATGTTGGAACAGTTCATAGGTTTCTAATGTTTTTATATTGTATGCAAGGTCAAATTAAGAACACATTGGGCCTTGGGACTATAGCAAACAAAATAAGAGTCAAATTTATTTAATTGCCACTAATTAAAATTTGCAAATATTCTTTTTGCTATTATATTATTATTATTATTATTATTATTATTAATAATAACTGGCTACTTAATGCTATTACTGACTTTCTACTATTTAATTTATAATTATAGTTTTCCTTTTTCATAACATACAAAGTGTAACACAATCACATACAGGCTGCCAAAATCAGCAAAACCATTTGAAATTCTTCCTAATGAGTTCTTAAAAATAAATAAATAGTGTTTTACCATTAAAATGTTTTTATAGCATCAGCCCTTCATCTGAGCAGAAATCCCTAATGATATCTAAAATCCATGCTTCTACTTTCCTAAAATTTGGTCTTGTGAGTCAAATACCAGAGGCTAGCTTCATTTATTTAGTATCAGAAAAACTGTCTGATGAAAA
>LR812532.1:43813380-43932890 GCA_903798195.1 Danio kyathit
AAAGAAAAAAAGACAAAGAAAGAAAAAAAAGAAAGAAGAAAGAAAAAAAAGAAGAGAAAGAAAGAAAGAAAGAAAGAAAGAAAGAAAGAAAGAAAGAAAGAAAGAAAGAAAGAAAGAAAGAAAGAAAGAAAGTTTAAGCAACTTAAAGCTTGTTAAACAGCCCAACTGCAGTTGGAACAAATGGATGCAAATATCTGTTGGACCTTGCGTGTCTAGAATAAATACTTTCTGCCTGATGGCAGGAGACAAAACTTTGAACAAAGTGGGTGGTTCTCATCTGGTTAAATCGACATAGCTCTCTTTATGACTCTCACCTCATACACGTGTCCAATAGTATTAAGATTTGTGCCCAAAACCTTTTGAGATAGATGAACAATTTTTGAAAGTTTGTTTTTCTTGTCATTCTCAAATTACCATACTAGGATATTACTGCATAAGTTAAAAGAGACTCAATAAAAGAAAAATAAAATGTCCTAAGAAGAGGCCTATCCACATTAAAGCCTTTCAACTTCATCAAGTAAAACAATCGTTGAGTCGCCTTTTTACAAATCAAATTTGTGTTGGCCTCAAAGTTCAGTTTATCATTCAGGATGGTGCCAAGGTATTTAAACGCACTCACTGTCCCAATTAGATCAATGTTTGGTCCTGGTCCTGGTCAACGTAAGGGTCCTGACTCTCTGTGGTCATTAAAAATCCCATAGCACTTCTCGTAAAGATTAGGGGCGTAACCCCAATGTCATGACCAAATTTCCATCCATGGCCACCCAAATCATCCCCATCCACTGAATTGGCTCTATCACTGTCTCTCTTCTCCACCAATAGCTGGTGTGTGTTAAGAGCACTTGCGTAGTTATTCTGTGGCTGCCGTCGCATCATCCAAGTGGATGCTGCACGATGGTGGTGGTGTGGAGAGACCCCCCTCATGATTGTGAAGCACTTTGGTTGTATGACCATACACAATAAACATACTACTTACTTACTTACTTACTTACTTACTTACTTACTTACTTACTTACTTACTTACTTACTTACTTACTTACTTACTTACTTACTTACTTACTTACTTACTTACAGTGAGCTCAATCAGAAACTACCATACAGTAACTTCAGATAGACAATGTTGGATTTAAACAAACATTGATCTGTTCAGTTGATGAAGAAAATGCAATAGACTTTAACAAATAAACAATAGTTTGGGCCATTAATTAGTTAAAAAAAAATAATTAAATACTTAAAAAATAAGTAATGACATTTAATTAAGTACATAAAATTAGTAAAAAACAAAACAAATAAGAGCAAATAAATAAAAAACTGTCAGACAAATTGACCAAATTTAAATTGTGTCTAAGGCTGCAGTTACACTGCATGGTTCAAATGACCCAATTCTTAATTTTTTCCCCTAGGTGGCACAGATCAGATATTGCCCATGTACGTGTAAGCAGGAAAAAATCACATGGATTCCGATTTACTCAATCAGATGCAGGCCTTGTTCATATGTGGAAATTTATCCGATATGAATCTGATCTGTGCCCTTGTGTCTGCAGTGTAAGCAGGTAGATTGTGTTAGTCGTGCGTCAATAAAAACTGTAGCAAATGACTCTGACGCTTTCATTTCAGAACAGACTTCAGCAGAGTCCCAAACCTTAAATCTTATACTAGGACAAAAAAAGCTTTCATACTGTCATGTAGCGCAAGTATTTAAGGATGTTAACGAGAGAGCGCGAGCACAACATCTGCCACATAAACAATATAAATGAATATAAAACTTGCATACAAGACATGCATAAGTCCGCTATGGACATGACATCCCTACTGGTTTTAAAAAAAAGCCTCAATTAAAAGTACATGGACAAATGAGAACTTACTATAGTAAAACAACTTGTCAAAAATCAGCTGTCAGTCAGCGCCGCTTATTTTTTTACTGCTTGCTGCTCCTTTTGCCTTGTGCAGTGTAAACACAGACAATCGGAGTCGCTTTTAAAATATGATGTAAGTGGGTCATCAAAAAAAAAAAAACAGTCACAAAATGGGAATTGACCATCAAGATCTGCAGTGTAAAAGCAGCCTAATTTTACATTGACAAATTGTTAATTTAGCTATGCAGCATGGTGGCTCAGTGGTTAGCATTGGGACCTCATAGCAAGAAGGTCGCTGGGAATGGGATGGGAATGGGAATTGAATAAACTAAATTGGCCGTAGTGTGTGAATGTGAAAGTGTATGGGTGTTTCCCAGTCCTGGGTTGCAGGGCATCCGGTGTATAAAACATATGCCGGATTAGTTGGTGGTTCATCCCTGATAAATAAAGGACTAAGCTGAAGAAAAATGAATGAATGAAATGTACTATTTGATTACAGATGTCTGTTAACCATATACAGCTTGAATAGATGGAATTAACAGCATGTTTGATGAAGCTCTGAGCATCTGTTCACTTGCAACTCTTGCATTTTAAAAAGCAAGGCATCTTTCTAAACTTGTAATGTAACAAATTATAATTAAAGATTCAATATTTGACTTTTTCTATGAGATACTGTTTTTACAATGATCTCCTTTCTAATTTAGTCGTACAGCTTTGTCATGTGGCACATTTTGCTTGGACAAGATGGATTCAAGATGCCAATGGTTTTGGTTATGCTCTACTCTTTATTTCGAACTCTATTTTTGTTCCTTTCTATTTGTGTAAGTATGAAAGCGCTGGGGGTTTGCATACACACTCATCCACACGGGGCTTTCTGAATTTGCCCCTACTTTCTGGCCTCTTGCCTTGGCTCACCTGCTTCAGGGCAGCTGTTCTCCGGGGATGTTATCCTCTCTCTAAGATCTTTTGGTTGAGTTAGCTCGGCCCTCTGAGCTCACAGGCACGGCAGACTCTCTCTCCCATCGGGATGTCTGTGTGGGCATAAATTTCAAGCCCTGGGACCAAAACAGAGGTCAGAATCAGCAAGTTTTTTTCTGCTTACACCAGATCAGCAGCCTAATCATTAGGTTTTACCACAGCACCCAACAACTATATGTTTTTTTTTTCCTGCTTCTCCAAGAAGAGGCCATTTTTTTCCTGTCCTGCCTGTAGTCCTTTTAAAAAATGCTAGTGCAACCATGCTGTAACATTGCTGCGTACTGTGTGTCATGCCTTCAATTACTTTGATAAATGCGATTCGGGCTGTGACCGTGTTTTGTTACAGTGCATTCATAATTTATGGCTCGCACAGATACTCTCAAATCAGGGTAAATTATGACTTTTCTCTCCTTTTTACTGCAACTAAGGTATCTAAATAATGTTATATCAGCACATAATACTAGCGCAAGAGCATCAATGTAAGAATATTACACAACGGAGAATAAACCTGAATGGGGTCATGAGGAAGAAGGGAGTACAATGAGAAAAGTGAAGAAAAACAGATTTGTTTCTGAAGGCTAGAGTTTAAGGGTTTTATCTTCTGATTATGTCTTTGTTCCCTCAACGACATTGAGCAGACTAAATTCTATTGAGATTATTTTACGCGATGCCTTAATGATATTTTAGTGTTCCAGAAGGTTAAGAAAGAGTACTTAAGAAAAGCTCCCACACTGGAGATTAAATGCAGATTGTGATGGGTTAGCAATACCAGCCTGGCATGTCTAATGTTGCAATTTGTCAGCTGCTTTGTGAAAGGGAATTCTAAATGCTTTCAAAGTGAATGTGTGATCAGTGCAAATTAATTCGGCGATAGCAAAATTGACATTTTTTTTCCTTAGTGGTAAAGTGTAATTACCTTTCCTGTTAATAAAATCCTATTAGAGCTCCGTTTAAATTATTGTTATTAAGAGCATAAAATATAATAGAACCAAAAAAAAAGTTCATTGCCAGTTTCGGATGGCTCTCCTCATTTCATTTCCCTCATCTTCTGTAGCCAGAAATCCCCATTGTGTCAATGTGAGGGCATAGCAAATGATATAAAAGCACTCTATTTATTATTATTATTATTATTTAAGGTAGATCAACTTTAAAAAGTAAATTCTGTCCTTTTGTACTCGCCGTCATGTCAGAGCAAATCTGTATGACTTTTTTCTAACATGAGAAGAGATTCTAAAAGTCACTGGAAAGCAAACAACATGAATATTGCTGTATGGGGTCAAAGACAAAAGATCCCATGTGAAAATAAAATGTCAAGCTATGGACGAATAAAGTTCTGGTTTCATTCAGTGTGACAAAAATGTAAAGATATATGAAGACAGTTGTGCCTCCAAATTAAGGACATTTTGATGAGTGTCTTCTGTAAATTACAGGTAAACATGTATAATAGTTTTATAGAGTTTTTGCTCCAAATAATAATAAAAAAATAAATAAAAATAAAAATAAGGGGCGACGCGGTGGCGCAGTCTGTAGCACTCTCGCCTAACAGCAAGAAGGTCGCTGGTTCGAGCCTCAGCTGGGTCAGTTGGAATTTCTATGTGGAGTTTGCATGTTCTTCACGCGTTCGCATGGGTTTTCTCTGGGTGCTCTTATTTCCCCCACAATCCAAAGACATGTGGTACCAGTAAATTGGGTAAGCTAAGATGTCCGTAGTGTATGTGTGTGAATGAGAATTTATGGGTGTTTCCCAGTGATGGGTTGCAGCTGGAATGGCATCCGCTATGTAAAACATATGCTGGATAAGTTGGCAGTTCATTCCGCTTTGGCGACCCCAGATTAATAAAGGGATTAAGCCGAAAAGAATATGAATGAATGAATGAAAAAAAAAAAAAATAAAATAAAATAATGTCTTGGTGGTGCAATGGGCAGCACTGTCGCCTCACAGCAAGAAGGTCGCTGGTTCGAGCCTCGGCTGGGTCAGTTGGCATTTTTGTGTGGAGTTTGCATGTTCTCCCCATGTTCGTGTGGGTTTCCTCCAGGTGCTCCGGTTTCCCCCACAAGTCCAAAGACATGCTGTTTAGCTGAATTGTGTAAGCTAAATTGTTCATAGTGTATGTGTGTGAATGGGAGTGTATGGGTGTTTCCCAGTGATGGGTTGCGGCTGAAAGGGCATCCGCTGCGTAAAGCTTATGTTGGATAGTTGGCGCTTCATTTCGTTGTGGCGACCCCTGATTAATAAAGGGACTAAGCCAAAAAGAAAATGAATGAATGAATGAATAAATGAATTAATTAATGAATGAAAATCAAATAAAATCTGATGTGCAGGTGAAAAAAGGAAAGTTGCATTAGAGTTATTTATTCAATCATTCATTTTCTTTTCGGCTTAGTCCCTTTATTAATCCGGGGTCGCCGCAGCGGAATGAACCACCAATTTATTCAGCATATGTTTTACGCAGCGGATGCCCTTCCAGCTGCAACCCATCACTGGGAAACCATTTTTTTATGTTTATTTATTTATTTATTTTTATTTATTTGTTTGTTTGTTATTGTTTGAATTAATAATAGTCATGAGTTTTTGCTCCAAATAACAAAACAAAACACAACAAAACAAAAAAATATTTATTTGTTAGATTGATATTTCACATGTGCATGTGAAAAAAAAGAAAGTTGCATTACAGTTATTTATTTATTTGTTTGTTTGTTTGTTTTTTATTGCCTGATAACTTTCATATTTCACCCCAGGTTCGAAATGACATGAAGCATGATAAGTAAATGATGACATTAAATTTTTTTGGTAAACTACAATATCCCTTTAGGACCAAGCGAAACTTTAGATTGAACATAAATGTGCAATCAGTCAGCAATAATCCTAACAAGGCTTTTTCTGCTTTTCAGCAAATTATTTACAAATACTGGGCTATGTAATTTATTTCAACTATAAATATTCTTGAGCTTGACTGATAAGGTTTATAGTGCCGCTTCATATATCGTCTTACGTCTCTGTGCCTATAGTTCTCATTCAGGTCAGGCGGCATTAAAACCACAAGCCTTTTGCTTACAACTCTATTTCCTTTTCCATCCTACCAAGTGAAAATGTGTACGCAACCTTTAAAAATGTTAAATGAGTCGAGCTGTGGAGGTCACAGATGCTGGATAGAGCCTGTATGAAGGCACAGAGAGTGTAGGGCATACATGAAAAGTGTGTCGGAGCACTTGGTTTTATTTAGCAGGTGGAGTTTACTCCCAGTCATCAAAATGCACCCGCAGAGAAGAGCTGATGTGGCTGAAACGCTAGGAGACCTAAATAAGCTCAATCAACGGCAGTGATAATATTTCATATCCCCTGGCTCTCGTTTTGTTTTTTGTTCTCCTTCTACCTCCCGTACAGAAGAACATTTTTCAGCTGGGCTCATCACCCCATCCGACCTCTCCAGAGTCATACACACTCATTTTTTTTTTTTTATTGCTGCTTGTTTATAGTACTTGTTTTAAAATGAACATGGTTCTTCACTCAAAAATAAAATAAAAATCTTCTTGCTTGTTCAAACTACTTATTTGGGATAACTTAAATGTTGCAACTTCGCTCATTATGGATACTTACCCCTGTATACATTTTTGGAGAGTGGGAAATACGTCACAGTAGACATGTTTTTTTTTTTGCAGTTTTTATTTAAGTGAATCCACTAGATCTCAAATTTCTCTCGAGAGTGCAATTCGTGCCTGCTGTTCTTGTGTAAATCACCAGATGCCACTGTCGATGCCGCAGATGCCACTGACTGACTGACTGACTGACTGACCGACCGATATGAGAGACAGAATGTGAATGAGTCAGAGTGAAAAACAGTGACTAAAGCTGTGTTGATTGTATGTGCGTGCACACACATAAAGGTAGTCACTTTCGACCAATCAGCTTTCTTATGTTTACAATCACTCTCATTGGTTGGTGATTATTGTTTCACCTGCAGTAAGCTGCAAAAAAAAAAACAATGGCATAGTGGCCTGCCTAAATAATATTTGTATTTCCTAAATGCCAGAGGCAGTCAAGCTTATTTTTTTAAAACCACGAGTAAATCTGATAATGAGCCTGCTCGAGGGAAGATGAAACTGTGCAAATGGATCAGGAAAGCGGGAGACAGAAGCAAAGCGATCTTAAGTCAGCCAGAAAACATGGGTAACTGTGGGCTCTTCTTGAAGATTAGACCGAGTCATTTTCGCTTGGCACATAATAGTGAACTGATTGTCAGTGGTGTTCGTGATCTAGATATTGATGTTTCATACGATTTATGTTTGCAGCTACATGCTTGTTTTTTTACCCATTGTTCACCCATAACGTTATATTGCACAAAATAATTAAAGACCATTCAGAAAGTAGATTTGTTTTTTTATTAACTGCTTAGTAGCATCATGTTCTGGGAAAAGTGAAATTATGTGGTGGAAGTCGGCCACGATAACTTTTATTTCCTGGTTTTGTTCCGGAAATTATCTATTTACAAAATAAGCACTGTATACGGAGGTACAATTTCACAATGAGCCTGTGTTTCAATTGTTTTATGTTCAATCCACTCAAATTAGTCAACAAATTAAGTGAACTTAATTAATTTGTGTTGGGACAACATGAAAAAATTGTGTGGAACCCAGAATTTTTTTACAGTGTTGGCATTTTTTTGAATAGTCGATTTGATTTATGTTCAATCAACTTATATTTGTTTATAAAAAATAAATAAATAAATAGGTTAACATAATTGGTTTGTGTTAGGACAACATACAGGCATTGTGTTGGTGTGGCTACCTGATTAGTGGAGTTCCCAGTATGATTTGTAATGTAATTGTTATGTTGACAATAAAAGTAATCTTGGGTTCTAAGTTAAGAATAAAGTTTAATCTTAGTTTAATCATTTAGAAGTGTTTCAATTAGGTTTTGAGATAAATCATATTACAGGCAATTACAGTAGCACAATAATATTACACAATGTAATAACACAATTCAAATGTCATAATTAAATCAAGTTATAACCATTTTTAGTTTAGAGTGTTTTATTCTGCATGCAAATGAATGAAAATTGGAAAAAGTGTTTCATTTATACAGTTGAAGTCAAATATATTAGCCCTATTTTTTTTTTCTTTTTCAACAATTTCCCAAATTATGTTTAACAGAGAAAGAAATTTTACAGCAGTATTTCCTATAATATTTTTTTTCTTCTGGAAAAAATCTCATTTTCTTTATTTCAGCTAGAATAAAAGCAGTTAAAAAAAGGTCAATATTATTAGCCCCCTTAAGCAATTTTTTTCAATTGTCTACTGAACAAAGCACTGTTAAACAATGACTTGCCTAATTACCCTAACTTGCCTAATTAACCCAGTTAAGCCTTTATATTTCACTTTAAACTGAATATTAGCATATTGAAAAATATCTAGTAAAGTACTATTTATTGTCATAATGGCAAAGATAAAAGAAATCAGTTATTAGAAGTGAGTTATTAAAACTATTATGTTTAGAAATATGTTTCTATCCGTTAAACAGAAATTGGGGAAAAATATAAAATATGAACAGTAGGGCTAATAAGTATGACTTCAACTATATATCATGTTGTTTTAACATACATACAGTAAGTCATGCTTAATGAACATTATTATGTGCAACCAATAAAGATTTTTAAAATGTTAATCCAACATTTTATTATTATAATTATTTTTATTCTGTGCAGTCTCCCCATTAATGTCTGATCCCAGAGCTTACGGTCCAGAGAGCCCTAAGAAAACTAGCAAAAAAAACAGGACAAGTCCTCTCCAAACTCACACCGCTTCATGTTATTTCACGCAAGCAGGAATACAACAGCCTGCTGGGGCAAACGTCTAAAAAAGAAAGGGAAAAACTGCTGTGTAGAAAGGTGTAGCTCATTAATCACAGGCTTAAAAAAGGCTGAGAGAGTCACACGCATGCTTCCGCGGCTAGAGCTAAGAGAGGTTCATCTGTTTTGTTTTTTCTTTTAAGCCGAGCTCTGTCATGGCTGCTGGTGACTTTGAGCTACAACACCAGAAGCATTGTGTGTATGTGTAGGGGGGCGGCTTCCGAATCCGCTTCTCTAGCCAGAGGCGATGTTGGTTAGTCATTGCACAATAACAAGCCCTCTGGAACAGCCCCTTTCTCTTTCCTGCTTGGATTTTTTTGGCATCTGTACACTTTTTTAAAAAGTCCCGGACCAAAAATACTTCGACACGATTCACCTGGTGAAGAGACGGCGCCTAGAGGGGCTCGCGATGAGTGTGTAAGAGAGGATATACAGTTGAAGTCAAAATTATTAGCCCTCCTGTGATTTTCTTTCTTTTTCAAATATTTCCCAAATAATGTTTAATAGAGCAAGGAAGTTTTCACAGTATTTCCTAAAATACATTTTCTTCCGGAGAAAGTCTTATTTGTTTTATGCTGACTAGAATAAAAGCAGTTTTGAATTTTTCTAAAACTATTTTAAGGTCAATATTATATTAGCCCCCTTAAGCATTATGTTTTTCGACAGTCTACAGAACAAACCACTGTTATACAATTACTTGCCTAATTAACCTAGCTGTAAAGAGAGTCAGGTTGCAAGAAAGGTTAAGTTCCAGATGCAGCTTTATTTAGGAAAAGAGATAGTCAGACAGGTGGGGTCAACAGGAGCAGTACAACATAAATAATCCAATAAAGTAATCCAGAAAAAAATAAGTAAAAGGTCAGGACAGGTGGCAAGACAACATTAACAGTAACAAACAAAAGTCTAAAAAAAAACGAAAGGCAAGACAAGCAAAAACACTGGGAAATGCTCACTTACACTAATCAAGACTCAGCAACAATGTGTGTAGGTGTGCTGTGTTTATAATCCATCTCATTAGTCCTGAACAGCTTCATCTCTGTGTGTTTGCAATCAGGGGAATCTGGGCCAGGTGTGTGAGTGAAGTTCATGATGGGAACTGTAGTTCATTAAAGTGGCATATTTGTAGTTCTTCAACGATCTGCAAATGCTAGATTGCTGGTGATTCTGAAACTACTTAATCTTTTAAATTGCACTTTAAGCTAAATACTAGTATATTGAAAAGTAGATAGTACAATTTGATGTATAGTAAATGTAAAAACTAGTTATTAAAACTATTCTGTTTAGAAATGTGTTTTAAAAAATCTTTCTGTTAAACAGAAATTGGGCAAATACAGGGGGGGCTAATAATTGTGGAGGGCTAATAATTCTGACTTCAACTGTACATACACAACACATGTCTGTTTATGGGGAAGCTTTTAATTTGGTGACATTTCTATAGCAAGAGAAACAATGAGCCCCCATTAGATATGTTTTCAATCAATATGTCCAGAGCGGAGTGAAAGTTCAGCTCTGTGGGGTGCCATGATATCGAAGGATGAGTGCAAATAAACGACTCCACCCTTCACTAGGCACATATGCTAAAGCATTTTGACAAAAATAGGCTCGGTGCAATTAGCACATGCATTTTTTTACCACCTCGCATTGTTCTCTCATGACACATTCGTGGACAAAAAGTCACACGTGCGTGCAGCAAAAGCAACACCCTGCTGAAAACTGACACTCAGCTCCTCATGTTTTACCTCGGTGTGAAAAATTACTCCTTTCTAGCAAGTGGGTGGCTGAGAAAATGAGACCCCTAACAACACGCCGATCTGTGTTATTCCATCTGATTGGTGATGCATGCAACAGGGTTATGTTATGTGTCATTCAGAATAAATCTGTGAATGTCTTTTTAAAAAAGTGTCTTTTTTAGATAGGAAACTTTGATTTAAAGGGGTAGTTCAACCAGAAATGATGTCATGAATGATGCTCTTTTGTGTTGTTACAAACACTTAACACATTTCATTCATCTTCAGAACTCAAAGACAACATTTGTAATAAAATCTGAGAGCTGTCTTTCCCTCTATTGTCACCACATGTAAGTTTCAAGGCCGAGAAAAACAGCACTGAAGAAGTATAGATGACAACACTTGTGCTTCTTTAAAAGGGTCATGAACTGAAATAAAATATATGTTTTTGATCTTTTGTATATATGGGTCACACGGTGGCGCCTCACAGCAAGAAGGTCGCTGGTTCAAGCCTCGGCTGGGTCAGTTGGCATTTCTGTGTGAAGTTTGCATGTTCTTCCCGCGTTTGCATGGGTTTCCTCCGGGTGCTCCGGTTTCCCCCACGGTCCAAAGACATGCAGTACAGGTGAATTGGGTAAGCTAAAATTATCTGTAGTGTATGTGTGTAAATGAGAGTGTATGGACGTTGGAAGGCTAGAAGGGCATCCGCTGCGTAAAATATATGCTGGATAAGGTGGCAGTTTATTCCGCTGTGGCGACCCCAGATTAGTAAAGGGACTAAGCCGAAAAGAAAATGAATGAATGAATGAATACATATATATACAGTTAAAGTCATAATTATTTGACCCTCTTTGATTTTTTTTTTCTTTTTCAAATATTTCCCAAATGATGTTTAATAGAGCAAGGAACTTTTCACAGTATGTCTGATATTATTTTTTCTTCTGGAGAAAGTCTCATTTGTTTTATTTGGTTAAAATAAAAGCAATTTTTTTAATTTTTTTTAAAAACCATTTTAAGGTCAAAATTATTAGCCCCTTTAAGCAATATTTTTTTGATAGTCTACAGAACAAACCATTGTTATACAATAACCTGCCTAATTACCCTAACCTGCCTAGTTATATTCTGCAATATCAGAACTTGTACAGCCTCTTCACTCGTGTATTACTCCGCCCACATAGAGTGACAGCAGATGAATAAACTAGTTTGACAAATATCGCAGCAGTTGGACATTATAATGTACTTTTGAGGATTTTCAGGTGAGAATGTAGTTGTTTAGATTGCAACTATGAAGTTTATTTATGGGATTTTAAGGATAGTGCCATTTGCACATGTGCCAGTGCACATTTATAATTTTAGAGAGACAGCGAGTCGGCATCCATCAGCCTGTCATACTGAGCAGAGCAAAGACAGTTGACATTGTCCATCCACAAGATGGCGACAGAGACAGCTTAATAAGCTCTTAAAGGAGAAAAACTCGTAACTACAGCAGATCAAATTATTATTAACTGGTAAGTCGATATCTCTCTTTTGTGTGTTGTAGTGCTGTATTTATACCATATAATTGTAGTGTATTGAGTGTGAGATGGGACACATCAATGTATGTATTTTGTGTTGGTTACTCTTTCTATAACCCTGAGTTAGTTTTTGGTTGGCTATCTGTTTGTTTCTAATGCATCTCCTGTTTTCATTACTGCACACAAGTGCAGTAAACAGAAAGAAAGAAGAAATGCCCGCATGTGTTTAGCGTTTTTCCTTATCACAAACAGTAATCTGATAGTGTTTGCGCGGCTTTGGCTTTTTTGGGGTTAATGATTGTGATCTGCCGATTGCAACAGATAAATAACGGGAAATCTCTGTAGACTGATTGCATTTCATGCCATTCAGCCTTATAATCTTAAAATGTGAACAAAATAACTTGTTTTGTCATCACTTTAGACATTATGCTACACTTTCAGAAATAAAGATACGCAAGCTGTCACTAGGGCGGTACCCTTTCAAATGGTACAAATTTGTATCTAAAAGGTCTATATTAATACCTCAAGGGTACATATTAGTACCTAAAAAGTACAAAAGTGTTCCTCCTATAATTTATAGGTACTAATTTATACTTTTGAGGTACCAATATGGACCCTTCAAGTACAAATGTGTACCTTTTGAAAAGGTACCACCCCGGTGACAGCTCCTTTATTTCTGAGAGTGTAGAAAATCATTCAAATACTAGCTCTAAAGTTACATCGGTGAATTAGTAACTGCTGTTCTGACGTCAGCTGCAGATGTGAATGAATGGCGGAAGCAAGTAGTTCCTCTTACAAAAAGATTTTTAGATTCTCCATGTTTGATTTTCTTTTTTATATACATGATTATGCTGTCGAACTGTTGATTTCTGAACTCAAAGATTTCTTGTTTTACAATCATGATATATTCAAGCAAATCTGCTAAAATAAACATCTATTATGTTTTAGTCTTCTACTTTAGAAATTTTAAGATTACAAATTATTGCTATCTCTCATATGATCCCTCAGCAACATGTTAAAAAATGCAAAATAGTGTACAATGTATTATAATACAACTAGTTTATTTTATTTAGTGTCTATTTTATTTTTCATTTACTAACTTTTAGCAGCATTTGATCCATCCTTCCCTGGCTTGCCAAACAGCCCTCTATTCCTACTGCCGATCAACGTTTTTCATTTTGGGGTATAGTAGTACTTTAGTACAGAAAACCTCAAAAGCTTCTTTTTTTTTCTCAATTTCAACTGCATCATGCACAAGAAGGATGTCTGAAGAGCAGGTTTACATTTGTTTTTGCAACAGGTCTGCCAATATATTCCCTCCTCAAAATGCTAGCAGAGCAGACAGCAAAACAAACACACAGAAAAACATAAGACACTCAGCAGTGTGTGTGTGCCAGAGACTTCTGTGAGGCGGGTGACAGATAAGTCATGTTTCTGACTCTCTTTGCGACTCACGAGGAAGTCAACGGGAAACTGTTGCACTCTTCACACCAACGCTGTGTGTGTATATAAAAGAGGGCAGCTAAATTGGATTGCTAGTGTCTAACATAAAACAAATGCACAGTCTACTTCTGACAAACCAACAAGGCCTGACTAGTTAAAGATTTTAGCCTGCTGACCTGAACCATCAAGCAAAGCAAAGCAGCCCGCGTCTGCTTAAAGCACTTATCGTCATGGAAACGTGCCATTGAAACATTAGAGGGCACGGTGGGAGTTTAAGTAATTTACTGGTAAAAGGAGCTTTAATAGATTAAAAACACGCAACTATGTCCAAAAAAATCGGCAGAATGAATCATTCAAAAAGCAATGCACTGTACTAAGAGGCTGCAAGTCTGGCATTTTTAAGCAGTGGCTGAAATCCAGCAGCCTCATCATTAATAGAAAAGTAAAAAAAAAACAAAAAAAAAAACAGACATACAGTAATCACAGTCATGGCAAGTGATTCACTCAAAATATGGCCAGACAAATCTGAATATGTGATAATGCTGAATGTGTGTTTGCCCTTTACTTTTTCATTTGTTTTCATACTTTTTTATAATAATAATACTAATAATCAACCCGGGCTCATTCTGAAAACGTACCGCTATACATTTCTGGAGAGCACCAAATATGTCCCAGGAGCTACGTTTTTTTGCAGTTTTTGTTTTCACGAATCCACTGTGTACACTTTTTGAGATCTCAGATTTCTCTTGCGAGTGCCATTCGCGCCAGCTGTTCTTGTGTAAATTCATCACTGGCTTACTGACTGATTGACTGACTGACCAATCAGCTGACCCCCTCCTCCTTCCCTAAACCCAAACAATAGTGTTTTCAAAAGTACCAACTGACTCATAATTCGAGATCTCCAGAAATGTATATAGGGCTTTATATAAAATGTATTATATAAATGTATTTAGGGCTATAGGGTTTTCAGAATGAGCCTGTTGGTAATAATAGTAATAATAATAGCTTGCTTACAGGACAGCCACTGACACTGCACCCTCCTTTTTCCTTTTTCTTTATTAATCTAGGGTCACTACAGCGGAATGAACCACCAACTTCCAGCTGCAACCCATCACTGGGAAATCCATACACACTCATTCATATACATACACTACGGACAATTTAGCTTACCCAATTCACCTATAGCGCATGTCTTTGGGTCTTGTGGGGCAAACCAGAGGACCCGGAGGAAACCAACGCCAACATGGGGAGAACATGCAAACTCCAAACAGAAATGCCAACTGACCCAGCCAAGGCTCAAACCAGCGACTTTCTTGCTGTGAGACGATAGTGCTACTCACTGCGCCACCGTGATGCCTAAATAACTAAATGTAAAGTGTAAATGTAATAGTTACATAAAAAACACACAAAAATATGCTTCATGTGCTCATTACATTGTCCATGTCACTTATGATCAGTTGCAAAAATTTACATAAAACATTTCAATTAAAAAATAAGAAAATACCATAACGAATAAAAAAAAAAAACATCATAGATGTATATATAATATCTCATTTCATTTCATTTAAAACTTAATTTGCCTTCCTGAGCATTGGCATCCTAAAGTGATGCAAATGCTATGGGCAGGGTCTCAATGACTGTGCCTTTGTCTTTGTGGAATCCATTCAGGCCAAAGAAACTCTTTTGTTGATTAGATTTGGGTAGGTGAAGCTTGTCTGCTCGGTGGCTGGACATGTTCTTTCACCTATCTACCTCATTTACATGCTCTTTGTCTCCACTATATCACTGCCCACTCCTAAAATATATAATACAGAGGACAACTCTGCCCAAATTAGACTCTTGTAGACTGTAAGAGACTCATGTGGACCAACACGTTCTACTGGTCTGGATTCTGAAATATCCAACAATGTATAATTATCATCATAAAATAATAATAATAATAATAATAGGCGGCACAGTGGTTAGCACTGTCGCCTCACAGCAAGAAGCTTACTGGTTCCTGAGAATAAGTCCCGGCTGGGTCAGTTGGCATTTCTGTGTGGAGTTTGCATGTTCTCCCCATGTTGGAATGTTCCCAGTGCTTTGTTGCAGTTGGAAGGGCATCCGCTGCATAAAAAATATGCTGAAGTATGTGGCAGTTCATTCTGCTGTGGCGACCCAAGATAAAAAGGGACTAAGCTGAAGGAAAGTAAATGAATGAATAATAATAATAATAATAATAATAATAATAATAATAATAATAATAATAATAATAATAATAATAATAATAATAGGGGCAGTGGGTAGCACAATCACCTCACAGCAAAAGGGTCGCTGGTTCGAGCCCCGGCTGGGTCAGTTTCCATTTCTGTGTGGAGTTTGCATGTTCTCCCCACGCTTGCGTGGGTTTCCTCCACAAGTCCAAAGACATGTGGTATAGGTGAATTGGGTAAGCTAAATTGTCTGGAATGTATGTGTGTGAGTGAGAGGGAATGGGTGTTTCCCAGTTATGGGATGCAGCTGGAAGGGCATCCGCTGCGTAAAACATATGTTGGATAAGTTGGCGATTATTCTGCTGTGGTGACCCCAGAATAATAAAGGGACTAAGCCAAAAATGAATGAATGAATGAATAATAATAATGATAATTATAATAATAATAATAATAATAATAATAATAATAATAATATAATAATAATAATAATGTCACTGAAAAAAATCCATGCACCATGCAACACCATAAGGAATGCAGCAGTGAGCACAGTCAACAAGAATGGGAAATTCATTTTGCACATTGAAAAAGTGTAAAAACTGTCGACTGCCGCTTCTAGGTGGCGCCTAGCACTTCGAGAACAGCTGCTTTAATAAAAAAGGCCTACTTGTCTTTTAGACTATAAGATAAAAATGGAGATAATTATATTTAATGAACCCAAGTGCTCATAAAACTGACGGAAACTCCACGTGGCTCTCATAATTTATATCTCCAGTGAAAACTCACTTTCTCTCCTGCTGTCTTCTTTTGAAGCAGATTTCTCATTTCAGCTCTCAGACTGATAGTCTGCCTCAATACTCTCAATGCTGCTGCAAAAGTAACATTTTAATTGTCATGATATTTGGTCTATTATCTGCACAGAATGGGCCACTACTGTATATAAGGCTGTATTGGAATGATCAAATCCAGTTTGTGAAGAAATTAGAGCAAATTTACTGTCTGTTTGCAAGTTATGAAACTCATCAGTGGTTTTATTATAGTAAAACTCTAGTTACTATGTTTTGGTGCAGTTCCTTCCATTCATATAACTGCTCTTTGACTGTAACATCATTTAATCTATGTAATTTGTGGTTACCATGTTTTTATTTATAATAAAATGAAGTCTGATTTTTTGTAAGCATATAATAGGCAAACATGTATACATCTTTATAGCTAAACTAACAAAGTACAAGACAAAGGTGTTAGCTAATAGGATATTAAAAAATGTACAAATACATACAAGTAATACTAAGATAATACATACAAACATATTATTTCTGGTAAATGTTTACTAAACTTCTTTTGGAAAATTGACGGACCATCAAAATAAAGTGTGACCCTACTATTACTAAAACTACTACTACAACTGCTACTACAACAACTACTACCACCACCACTACTACTACTACTACAGTACTACTACTGCCACCACCACCACTACCGCTACAGCTACTGCTATTATAGTATGCTGTTTTCTTGATAAAACTCACTAACCATTGGATAGCACCAATACTACTATTACTTCTACTACTACTTCTGCTACTACTACAACTACAAAAACAACAACAACTACTACTACTACTACTACAACTACAACCACCACCACTACTACTACTACTACCACCACCACCACCACTGCTACAGCTAATGCTATTATAGTATGCTGTTTTCTAGATTAAATTTACTAACCATTGGATAGCACCAATACTACTACTACTACAAAAACAACTACTACTACAACTACAACCACTACTACTACTACTACTACTACTACTACCACCACCACCACCACCGCTGTTGCAATTATAGTATGCTGTTTTCTAGATGAAATTTACTAACCATTGGTTAGCACAAATACTACTACAACTACTACTACTACAACAACTACAAAAACAGCAACTACCACTACTACTACCACCACCATCATCGTTACAGCTACTGCTATTATAGTATGCTGTTTTCTAGATTAAATTTAATAACGATTAGAAAGCACAAATACTACAACAACAACAACAACAACAACAACAACAACAACAACAACAACAACAACAACAACAACAACAACAACAACAACAACGTGAAATTATATCCATGTTTTGTTATTTACAAAATAATTAGCCAATTTCACACAGTTTTACATGGTGCTAAATAGGACATAAAAAATCTGCCATAGTTTAAAAATATAATACTGTAATAATAAAGTAATATAATACTGTAATAATAATAAAAAGTAATACTGAGATAATACATACAAACATATTATTTCTGGTGAATGTTTACCAAACTTCTTTTGGAAAATTGAAACATTGCCATTTTTTTTTTTAGCCAGATGTTGTGCTGTGTGGAAGTTGTAACATCTTTGAAAACTCACTGATTTGCCAGATTTTACATGAAACACATCCTACTCACACAAATGATAGAGCATTCAAATTTCAACCCATTTGTGACCTCAATCTGGCAACCTACAACTAATTTGAGCTGTCGATCTCTGTGCAGATGGTTGAGCTGCAAAGATGAATCAAACATAACTGGTAGAAATGGGAAAATAAAATTGGTAAATCTAACAAGAGTAATGGAAGAATTAGATTTATAATCGTGAAGCTATAATGACAATTTCATTGCATTTAGAAAAGGATGTTGATCTGATTCTAATATTCCACATGATAGAAAAATGGAAACATTACTACTAAGAACATTAAATCACGGATCAAATGCATGATGAAGACACAGAAGGGCACAATTTTGTATGTAAGAAACACTAAATAGCCAAATGTATTGTCTGCAAATGCATATATGATTGTTGTGACTTTGAGAAATAGTCACAATGTTCAGGTAAAGATGGCGAGAGTTTGCAGAGAGCTGCTGCAGGAGAGACTGCTGCATTTTCTGACAGGCTGGGTCATGCTTCAGTGTCTGGTTTCCATTATTGTGTCAATCTGGGTTTTATTCTTTGTTTCATTCAACTGTACACTGTCATTCTTTAATCCTTACCTTTACCTTTATAAGGGGCTTCATGTCTCTGTGTTCCACACAATGCATCCAAATCATGGATTAAGTTAGAGTTTTGACACAGTCTCCTATTAATGAGTTTCTCTTTTTATAGTATGCCGTTTACTAGATGGAATTTACTAACCATTGGATAGTACAAATACTACTACTACTACTGCTACCACCACCACCACTGCTACAGCTACTGCTATTATAGTATGCCATTTTCTAGATTCAATTTTCTAACCACTGGATAGCACAAATACAACAACAACAACAACTACTACTACTACAACTACAAAAACAACAACTACTACTACTACAACTACAAAAACAACAACTACTACTACTACACCTACTACTACTACCACCACAGCTACTAGTATTCCGTTTTGTAGATGAAATGTACTATTGGATAGCACAAACACTACTACTACTGCTACCACCACCACCACTGCTACAGCTACTGCTATTATAGTATGCCATTTTCTAGATTCAATTTTCTAACCACTGGATAGCACAAATACAACAACAACAACAACTACTACTACTACAACTACAAAAACAACAACTACTACTACTACACCTACTACTACTACCACTACAGCTACTAGTATTCCGTTTTGTAGATGAAATGTACTATTGGATAGCACAAACACTACTACTACTACTACCACCACCACTATCACTGCTACAGCTACTGCTATTATAGTATGCTGTTTTCTAGATGCAATTTTCTAACCACTGGATAGCACAAATACAACAACTACTGCTACTACTACTACAACTACAAAAACAACAACTACTACTACTTTCACTACAACAACTACTACTACAACTACAAAAACAACAACAACTACTACTACTACTACTACCACCACCGCTACTATAGTATGTCGTTTTGTAGATGAAATGTACTATTGGATAGCACAAACACTATTTCTACTACTACTACCACCACCACTACTATCACTGCTACAGCTACTGCTACTATAGTATGCTGTTTTCTAGATGCAATTTTCTAACCATTGGATAGCACAAATATTACTACTACTACTACTACTACTACTACTACTACTACTACAACAAAAAACAGCAACTACTACTACAACTACAATAACTACAAAAACAACAACTACTACTATTACTACAACTACAACTACCACTACAGTACTACTCCTACTACTTCTACTACCACCACTATCACTGCTACAGCTACTGCTACAGATTACATTTTCTAACTATTGGATAGCACAAATACTACTACTACTACTGCTACAAAAACAACAACAACTACTACTACTACTACTATTACTACAACTACAAAAACAACAACAACAACAACTACTACTACTATTACTACAACTACAAAAACAACAACTACTACTACTACTACTACTACTACAACTAATACTACTACAACTAATACAACTACAACCACCACTACTACTACAGTACTAAGCCCAATCCCATTCCCCTTGGCCCTTACAACCGAGGGTTAAGGGGAAGGGCTTCAAAAATTACCCCTAAGAATTGGGACAGCACTTCAACACCTGCACACGTCATCATATGTCAGCGCGATCTCTTGCTTCACATGAGATCAGACGATCACGACTGCTGTAGTTATTCCAGTTGTGTTATTTTTTGGTGTTTATCATCAGGAAATCACTGAAGGGATATATTATGTTATCATAACAATCCAATGTGGCAATAAGATCGTAACTATACTGTGCATCTACACAGTGGCCGTATTCATCAATGTAAACACACAAAAACAACATTAACATTATAGCAGACACTGTAAAAAGCTCATTTTCAGCCACAAGACTGCTCTGACAGGGTGTTCGAGTGTCATCGAGTGACAGAATGTTGTGAGACTGCTGTACAAGAGTTATGATTATGGATTATAGATCGCAAAATTTAGCGGGGTTTTTTTTGTGTTTTTTTTTTAAGCATGATGGCAAAACATGAACCTGGTTATGAATATATTAAAACGTGTGTTTGTTTGTCGTAATGACAAAAAATACTAATTTGTGGATCTCCTTACTTCCGAGTACAGTGAAACTGCCGTTGTGGCAGGTGTATTCTGGATTTTTTTACCCCTCCGTTTTGTGTGTGCTCCTGAAAAATCTTCGTTTGAAGGGTGTATACCCCTTGCCCTTAGCCCTACGCCTTCAAGCTAAAGATAACTGGGACTTCACTACCCCTTGACGAGAACGCGCAAAACGAGGGGTAGGGATAAGGGGAAGGGCTAAGGGGTAGAATTGGGATTGGGCCTAATACTACTACTGCTGCCACCACAAACACCACTGCCACTTCTACAGCTATTATAGTATGCCATATTTTAGATGAATGAGATGAGATCTAGATGAGATCTAGTCGGTCAGTCATTCACTCGACTATACTGCATCACCTGTTGGATTTATGCGAGAAGAGGACGCGCTAGAGGAATTTTTGATAATCAAAAAGCATACACAGCAGCCTCTGGTGGATTTGAAAAAACAAAAACTGTAAGCAGACGTACCTAAGGTTACGTATTTCCCTCTTCCCAGTAATGTAGACCTGGGTATGTATCCACAATGAGCCTGGGTTGAAAATATATCACTGTTTGAGATTTTTATAGTTAATATCAATATACATATTTTTTCCATAAATGTTTCTTTTTTGAGAAGACGATTGAAAACATAACATTATTGTTAAGAAGATCAAACACTCTTAAATGCTTTATAGCAATTTAGTTGGAAAAAAAAACAAAACAATCAAAGCAATCAAATCTGTTTATCTCAATCAGCAGTCTTATTAAGGTCTGGCATGAGATGTTTCTCAGAAGCGAGATTCATTTTGTCATAATGTCTTCTCCCTGCTCATAAAGAATATGTCCTCATTATCCACCATGTGTTTCGGCCTTCCATTGAGACATTTTCACTGCAGGAGGATGAGGAATCAGAGAATATCATTTCCGACGATACAGAGAACATCATTTTAGATAAGAACAACTAGTACAAGGTGCTACGCAAAGTGTCAGCGCTGAGGTCAGTTTCATTTCGGTCATGCAAATTTAGGAAATAACCTGAAGTTCTGTTTAAGCTTAACATTTAACTTTTTCAAAAGGAGTCAAACTCTCTTCATGGACAACATTACTAAACTTTTATAATAAGATGGGTGTTCTTGAGGTAACAGGAACTAACAGTGAACTACTGCGTTGTAATTAATATGACCAAATAGGAATACGGTAAATACTGCTATGTAAAAAAATATATGCTACTTAACAGTTTCAGTATTTTGTGATTTCCAAGTGGTTTCAGTTTTTTTTATGGTTATTAATTGCATTATGGGACCTTAATCTCTGCTTTGTCGACTTTTTATGTTGAAAATTCAACTCTACAGTTTAACAAAGTGACTTTTATTGACATTTTAGCAGTTTGAAGTAATATAATGTGTAATATATAGAGAAATGAGTCTGTAAAATAAGAGAAAAAGTACTGGCAGTTTTTAAGGTGTTTGTACCGTATTATAAAACACCAACCCAGACAATATAACACGTTAAACTATTAAAAAAAAAAATAAAAGAAGTCACATTTTCAAACTTAAAAGGTTCAAAGTTGTTGGAAGAACGATCAAGGTTCCATAATGAAGTGCAATGAGATTTTATGCATGTGTATGACAACTGTTACTAGCTCAGTTAAATAATTTTAAATGCAAAGATGACATTGCTTGAGATATCTTTGTTTTGACAACTTGACATCAACAAATACATCTTATACTGTCTTTGTCTTTTGACAGCTTGACATTATTAAGACAACATGATTTGTCATAAAACTGTCATCAACATGATTGTCATGACATTAAAATTGTGTCTTAAATTTCTTATAAGTGTCATTAACCTTCCTGTCCTGTTTGCGTGTTTTACATCTGATTGCCTCAAGGCCTTATGGCATCCTCCACACTATGTATTTGAACATATAAATGTGATGATATAAATTTTGTCAAAAGAGACGGCCATAGGAAATGAAAAGGTATTCAGACTATACTCATCCAGCAGACAGAAAACATACCCATATGTTGTACACCCCCCATGACTTTGCCAATGACTTTGGCAACAGAAAATAAGTATAACATATTTTAATTAAAGGTACAATCTAAAATAACTGTTTTCCATTTCTAAAATGTATATACTGTACCTGTACATCAGTTATTAAATTATATGAAAAATCAAAATGGGGCGACACAATTGCAGTAGGTAGTGCTGTCGCCTCACAGCAAGAAGGTCACTGGTTCGAGCCTCGGCTGGGTCAGTTGGCATTTTTGTGTGAAGTTTGCATGTTCTCCCCGTGTTTGTGTGGGTTTCCTCCGGGTGCTCCGATTTACCCCACAAGTCCAAAGACATTAGGTACAGGTGAATTGGGTAAGCTAAAAATTGTCCTTAGTGTATGTGTGTGAATGAGAGTGTATGGGTGTTTCCCAGTGATGGGTTGCAGCTGTAAGGGCATCAGCTGCGTAAAACATGTGCTGGATAAGTTGGCGGTTCATTCTGCTGTGGCAACCCCAGATTATTAATGGGACTAAGCCGAAAAGAAAATGAATGAATGAAAAATCAAAATGCAAAAATATTATATTGCTCGTAAAAATAGACTGGATTTCCTAAAAAAACATAAACAAATGTCAATTCTTTGATTTGAAACAAACAAACAAACACATAAATAAGAGACAAACCATATATATATATATATATAGATAGATAGATAGATAAAACATATTCTGGAAGATAAGAGATGAGAGATAAGAGATCTTTGTCTATGGCTCAGAGTCATGTCCAACCATAATCTCTCAGAAAAGCATGTATCCATCCCTCTGCTCTGGACAGACACTCTACATTCAAGTCAAGAAGTCTAGCCACAGAGTATCAAAAGCCGCTTACAGCAGCCAGTGGATTATGGTAAATAAAACATTTAGCGTGCATGAATATACGGTTGGGTGTGTTATTTTGCGTGCGCGTGTGTGCACTGTTATGCATTTGCTTGCCTTTTGTTTAACAGCTTGCCAAAGAGATAATGTAAACACACAAGAGGCAACACAATTTAAGACGAGAGAGCTCAGGAGATAGACATTTAGAGAGAGAAGACACAAAATATCCAGCTTAAGCACACAAATGGTCTGGGTAAAATAAAGCTTAGGTTTTGACTAGGAAGTGTGTTCTGCTTTGAAGCCAAAACCAAGATAAATCCCTAAACAGTGAATAAGTCCTCTTCGCTACTCTGTCATTCTTGTCCTATTTTTTTTCTATAGGTTCTTTGAGAGGATAATGGCATATCTAAAGAGGGAAAAAAATCATCAAACATTCAGTCTTTTCTCTGTCACATGCTGTGATGCCTTTTCTCTTGTAACAAATGATGCAAAACTAATTAGAAAATATAAATTATTCTTTTTGGTGTTCTCATCTGAAGCGTTTCAGTTGTTTTTGCCTACACATAGAGATGTAAGAATGTCTGAATTAAAAAAGAACTGGAGTTTTGAAGTCAGCTTTGATCAAAATACACCCAAATTCTAGAAGACGCACACAAATTAATCCACATGCACAAACACGAGAAACTGTACAAACTAACCCTGAACAAGTTTCAGCGAGAAGAATTCTTCTGTTCTCTCTGGTTATTGATTCGCAATGATCAGAGAGCCGATAAATCTCATTCCTTGGTTGAGTCACAAGGTTTTTCAGAGCCAGCGGGTATCCTCTCACTCAATGCTCAAGACTCAGACGGGACTATTCTCTGGTGTTGTTCAGAGCTGGAGTTGCTTAATGAATGGTGAAAACGTTGAATCTGCGGCTTAGCGCACCTCTGACTTTCCAGATGGAGTAGTTATAGCATCTACAAACCATCAGGTGCTAACTGGATCACTCTAACCTGCCAAATCTTAATCTCTTGCTTAGAAAAAGTGTATAAGTTCACCTAGTAAAAATGAAAACATTATTTTTTTATGTATGTTTAGATATTCTTTGGTGAAATCAGCTACTGCAGATTCTAAAGAACAGTCTGCAAATTGATGATCATAAAAGGGATAGTTCACCCATAAATGAAAAATTATTCACCATTTACTCCAAATCTTTATACGTTTCTTTATTCTGTTACCCAAAAGAAGCTTTTGAGGAAAGCTGAAAACCTGTAACCGTTGACATCCATAGTAGGAAAAACAAATACTATGGAAGCCAATGTTTATAGGTTTCATGCTTTCTTCAAAATATCTTCTTTTGTGTTCAACAGAAGAAAGAACGACAAACAGGTTTGGAACAAGTGAAGGATGAATAAATGATGACAACATTTTCAATTTTGGGTAAACCATCCCTTTAAGTGTGAAAACTGATTGGATAATTTTGATAGGATGCATATAATTATAATTATATAATAATATTATTATTTTGTATAATTGTTATGTGTTGTTACTACATTTGTATTTATCTTCTATGTTAAGCTGCTTTGACAATCTACATTGTAAAAGCTTTACAGAAATAAAGATGAATAAATATTATATTATTGTTAATATAATTATTATATTATACATGTATTGTAAATACCTGTTTAAATCATGGCACACTGTAAAAAAATAATACAGTGGTCCCTCGTTATTCGTGGGAGTTATGTTCTAAAAATAACACGCAATAGGCGAAATCCGCAAAGTAGTCAGCTTTATTTTTTTTTTTACAATTATTATAGATGTTGTAAAGCTGTAAAACCTCTCACTACACTTTTTATACACTTTTCTCCAACCCAGGCTCATTCTGAAAATGTAGTCCCGTGGATGTTTCTAGAGACTGCGAAATACGTCCCGGGAGGTACGTATTTTTGCAGTTTTTGCTTTCGCGAATCTGCGAGAGGCCGCTGCGTGCGTTTTTTTGTATCTCAAATGTCTCTTACGAGTGCCGTTCGCGCCCGCGCTGTTCTCGCGTAAATCCACCAGAGGTCGCTGTTGAGACCGTCTGTCTGCCTGTCTGACTGAATGACTGACTGGGCGACAGGCCAATCGACTGACCCACCCTCCTCCTTCCCTAAACCCAACCAATTTTACTGATTGACCCGCCCACTCACATACTTCCCTAAACCCAACCAACGGTTTACAAAAGCCGTCCAGAAAAAGAAAAGCCCTAATCTGATTTTTGCCAAGTTTTCAGATTTTACCACGTTCTCAGCCTGTTGTTCACTCGTTCATTTAATTTTTTTGGATTCTGTTTTTGTCTTACCAGATTTCTGGAACCGCTTTTCCCGGACTCAAGCCCGGTCGCCATCGTCGTGGTCAACTCCTTTCTGCATCTCAAGTCAGCCAAAGTACACGACGAGCTAACGAGACAAAGTGGTTGCGGCGGGAAAGGCCTCCACACGAAGATAAGCGGTCAGCCGTAAAGCCAAAAGGAACGACGTCATACCGCCCTGTAGTGTTCGCTTAAAAAATGAAACGCAGCCATACGTACCTTCGGCTACATAATTCACGGTCTCCAGAAACGTCCACGGGACTACGTTTTCCGAATGATCCTGTGTTGCTTTTCTCAGACAGGCATTAACATTTTCACACTTTTCTCTCTTGTTTAAACACTCGCAAAGTTCAAACTTGTGTAGAAAAATAAGTCCAGTATTACAGAATGACACCAAAGATCCAAACTGTCAATGTTGTCAGGAGCAAACATTCATTGCTGTCAGCAAAAGTTCATAAAGCTTTTAAGTTTCTGTGTGGATAATTCTGGCATCCAGCATAATGTTCTTTTTCCTGCAGTCACTGATTGACAGTTGGAAGTAACACTCACCGGACACGCACATTTGCATGTTATTTAAAAATGAAATTATTCAGATGGCGCTCTGTGTCATGGCAGAAATATGAACAGCGTCCTGAGTCGTAGTCATAAACCAATGTTTACAATTCTAAAATGCATGGCGCTTCGTGGCACGGCACATCCGGTGTGCAACCCCCTTTACAATGGTTTTGCTGTGGACAGTTACAACCCTTTTTGCATCCTTGTTGGAACTCACACTGCTAGCGATCAAAGATCCATGTTAATTCGGCATTCTGAACTGTACAGAAGACACAGAGGAGATTGATTGACAATGGTCTACAGCCAATCAGGACACATAACACAATGTGCTGTAAAAAAAAAAAAAAAAAAGTAAAATGAGTAAAATGCCAAAAAAAATGCAAAAAAAAAAAAAAAAAGCAAAAAATCTACGAAACTGCGAGGCCATGAAAGGTGAACCATGTTATAGCAAGGGACCACTGTTAAACTAAATAAATCAAATTTACAAACATAGGGCTGATGTTATAAATGGAGTTTATATGTGATATGTTATAATATGGAGACAGCAATACTGCATAGATATATGAGGCAATTATTGATAACAAAAAAAAAAAAAAAACATCTCAATATTAGTTATAGCATAATTTAATGAATTCAACAGAAATCTAACTGTGCTTGCACTTTGGATGTGTGCACTCAGTAAACCATATATCCAACCCAGGTTCATTCTGAAAACGCAGCCCTATATACATTTCTGGAGATCGCCAAATACGTCCCAGGAGCTATGTTTTTTTGCAGTTTGTTTTCGTGAATCCACCAGAGGCCGCTTTGTATGCTTTTTCAGATCTCAAATTTCTCTCACGAGTGCCATTCATTCTTGTTGTTCTCACGCAAATCCATCAGAGGCCACTGTCGACTGACTGATTAACCAATCGAATCGATAGTGTTTTAAAAAGCACCAACTGAGCAGCGCCCACCCCCTTCCCTAAACCCAACCGATAGCGTTTTGAAAAGCCATCCAGAAAAAGAAAACCCCAATTTTACAATTTCAAATTTTACAACATTCTCACCCTTTTATTTAATTGTTTATTTTATTTTTTGGTTTTTGTTTTTGTCTTACCTGCTTTTTGGAATCATTTTTGGCTGGACTCGAACCCCATCGTCTCGGACAACTTCTCTCTGCATCTAAAGTCTGCCAATGTAAGTTGCGAGCCATCAGACAAACTGGTAACAGGGGGAAAGCCATCCACATGGAGGTAAGCACTCAGCTGCTATAGTGCAAAAAGGAACAACATCATACCATCCCGTAGCATTCATTTTAAAGACGAAATGCAGTCATACTTACATCTGGCAACATCATTCGGGATCTTCAGAAATATAAATAGGGCTACATTTTCAGAATGAGCCTATGTTGCTTATATCAAGGCAAGGCAAGGCAAGTTTATTTATATAGCACATTTCATACACAGTGGCATTTCAAAGTGCTTTACATAAACAGGAATAAAAAAGACAAGTATAAGAAAAAATAAAAACAGATAATAAAAAACAGATAAAAACAGATAAAAAACAGATAAAAATATGTTAAAACAGGTTGTAAAAGAATGAAAAAGAAGAGATAAACATAATAGTGCGATTTGTCGGACGTAGCACAGTGCTCATTTAGTAAAGGCACAGCTAAACAGATGTGTTTTCAGTCTGGATTTGAAATGTGCCTAATGTTGGAGCACATCTGATCATTCTGGGAGTTGATTCCAGCAGCGAGGGGCGTAGTAGCTGAAAGCCGATTCACACTGCTTTGACTGAACTCTTGGAATTTCTAGTTTATATGATCCTAGAGATCTGAGTGTTCTTCTAGGTTTGTATTCAGTGAGCATATCTGTAATGTACTGAGGTCCTAGGCCATTTTGTGATTTATAGACAAGTGGTAATACTTTAAAATCTATTCTGAATGTAACTGGGAGCCAGTGTAAAGACCTGAGGACAGGTGTGATGTGCTCTGATTTCCTGTTTCTGGTCAGAATCCTGGCCGCAGCGTTCTGGATGAGCTGCAACTGTCTGACCGTCTTTTTGGGAACGCCCGTGAGGAGGCCGTTACAGTAATCCACCCTGCTGATGATAAAAGCATGAACAAGTTTCTCTAAGTCTTCTCTGGAAACAAAGCATCTAATTCTTGCAATGTTTTTGAGATGATAGTATGCTGATTTACTAGCTGCTTTGACATGACTATTGAAACTCAGATCTGACTCCAGAGTCACACCAAGATTCTTCACCTTATTTTTTGTTGTTTGACCTTTAGAGCCAAGGTACGCCTTCACCTTGAGAACCTCATCTCTGTTCCCAAATACAATGACTTCAGTTTTCTCTTTATTTAACTGAGGAAAGTTTTGGCACATCCAACTGTTCATTTCATCAATGCATTGGCAGAGGGTGTCAATAGGGCTGTAGTCATTAGGCAATAAGGCTAAGTAGATCTGAGTGTCATCAGCATAGCTGTGGTAGGAAATTTGGTTCTTTCTCATTATTTGGCTCAGAGGGATCATATAGAGGATCGTATATCAGACATATAGAGGATCATATATCAGACATCTAAACAGATTTCAATTTAAAATACATGCAAAATTAGATGTTTTGTTTTGGTAGAGTATTCAAGGCCCAAGCTACAGTCCATTTTTAGGGATGTAAACAAAAACAATGGCCTCAACGTATTTCCTGTATTACATTTTTAATTTCTATAGCTTCTGAGAATCCAAAAAGAGCCACATGTTGATAAATAATGTTATGATAGCTGTTTTAACATTAAGTTATGATTGAATTGCCCCTTGTTACAGTTATAAAATAGTTTGATAACAAGCAGGAAATGTTTATGGGCCAATGACATGACCACATTGAAATGGTCCATAAAGGCTCCGTCCTTACATGGTATAGGGGGTAGGAAGCAGCAGCTCATTTTAATATAGACAAACAAAAAACAGCACTCAACACATTCTGAGGACTCTTAAGTCTTATATTTCATCCTCTAAAAAGGGCATGGGCTCTCTTTGAGCTTTGCCAACTGAAAACATGATCAAAATGGTGATCTACTTCAATGACAGTTGCCATCAATATCCTTCAAGTTCAAAAAAGTGAGCAACCGTCAGCTATTTTGGCATAAAAAAGTCATGATATTACATCACTTGTTAGTTAATAATGTAACACTTTAATGTAACTACTTATCTTAAACATCTTGACTTTATGAATATTGGATTCCAGAGTAAATTTAGAGGTCTTGTTAGTTTAGTCAGAGAAGAAATCAGCAGATTTTAATAGCTTACTTTGTGTGTACTGAAGGAGCTTTTAAAAGCGTGTTGATTGCTAATCAAAAAGGGATGTTTGCAGAATTAATTCTTGCCCATCAATGAGTAATGCTGCAGCTCCTAAATGTCTTGAGCCTATAAATAATTCATACATCTCCTTGCCCGGCTTCATATAACAAGCAATAATTTGCCTACAATGCATGTCAGGTGCTGTGTCAGTTCAGAGAAGAAGAAGAAAGAAAAAACTAAACCGTGATTGAATGCTGAAATCATGCTTGTGTATGTTTGTGTGTGCGCTCACCTTCCCTATACACAGACAGTAAAGCACACCTTTCAAATAGATGAGGAAGATAAATATGTTGTTGCCAGATACACTAGTTTACGTTTATCTATCGCACAGCCGTTCTTTCATGACTTCCCAGATAATCATAAGGAGTCACAGTGTACTGGGTGTCTTTTGTCAGTTTTGATGCTGTCCCTGCACACTTAAAGGCTGTCCCTGAGCTTGGTGGCTGATCCCGTCATACCAGTTACTGAGAAAGTAATACCAATAAAGCAAAAGAAGTGTCTGAGCTAAGCACAGCATAAATTTGTTCTGGAAAATGTTGTACTGCATTTAATAATGTATGATCTTCGCACAAAATAATTGCACAGAATACACTGCAATTATCAGATGCTTGCAAAAGGAGGGTTACACTTTATTTGGATGATTTCTAATAACCCAAACCTTAACCTAAGCGTCTATGAATACTTAAAAAGAGAGTTAGCTGACATGCAGTTGGAAACTTTTGCATATTTTCTTATAATAACAGAGGTCTTGTTTCCTGGTATTACAGTGTGTTTTCAGTGGTTCAAATACAAGTAGTAAGCTAAGAGGTGCTATCATTTCCTCTTAGTATTATAAAAGGCACCAAAACATTTTTAGTTTTTTTTTTTGGATGTGCTGCCACAGCGCTTTTGGTTCTGTAAAAATGTCTTAAAAATACTTGGTGTGAGGAAAATTTTAATATTCTAAAGACTGGATTGAAAATCTTTCACTGAAGAAAAAAAAAAGTCAAATTTAGAAATGTCAATCTCTTTCAGAAAACCTGGAGCAGAAATGTTCAGATTTCATCAAGACCCTTACTTTTTTCATCACACTTTAAAATCATTTTGAATACTGCTAAGTGCACTACTGAATGAATGAACATACAGTATTATGCAAATAACAAACAAAAGGGGAAAACAAGCAAATAAAACAATATGCAAATTGCTTTACGCATTTGTTTTGGTACAATGAGTGAATTATGAAGCTCCTTAGAGCACTTCTACCATAACACCTAATATAATGATTACTTGAGGGACAATTGAATACATGGCACAAGTTAAAATACTTTTGTTTCATTACCAAAGTTTTCATTCACTCCTTCAAATGTGCTATATTAGTGGACTAATGCAGGGAAGAGTGCATGACATTATAAAAAATGGGAAGTTGTGTTCTTCCATGTTTTTACACTTACTGCACAATGTAAACCAATGCAAACCGCCACAGAAAAAGATGACTTAATAGTTATATATTTTAAAACACATCACAAACACTCTGAATAAAATCGACTAATATGTAAATAACTTTATAAATATTCTTTTTGTGTCTGAGAAGCTAAAAATAGACATTTCATAGTATTCAATACCCAACCCTGAAGTGGAACTAGAGAAGCTGAGTGCATATGCAAAGTTAGCAGATCAAATAAATGAACAGATTTATCCATAAGTGACAGGATACCAACCAATGAACTGCCCAATAAATCTATGGAATCCAGGTTCCCGTGTCCTAATTAATTCCTAACATCTATATAGCGCTTTTCTGGACACTCAAAGCTCTTCACATATTTGAGGGGGAAATCTCCTCACCGATCACCAGTGTGCAGCATTCACCTGGATGACATGACGGCAGCCATATTGTGCCAGACTGCACACCACACACCAGCTGATTGGTGGAGAGGAGACAGAGTGATGAAGCCAATTATGATTTGGGGACGGTTAGGAGGCCATGATGGACAGAGGCCAGTGGGCAAATTTGGCCAGAATGCCGGGGTTAAACCCCCTACTCTTTTTCAAAGGACATCCTGGGATTTTCAATGACAACAGAGAGTCAGGACCTTGATTTAACGTCTCATCTAAAAGACAGCACTCATTGAGTAGGATAGAGTCCCCATCTATATACTGGGGCATTAGGACCCACACAGACCACAGGTTGAGCGCTCCCTGCTGGTCTCACCAACGCCATTTCCAGCAGCACCCTAGCTTTCCCATGTGGTCTCCAATCCAGATACTGACCGGGCGCAACCCTTAGCTTCAGTGGGTGACCACGTGGGAGTTGCAGAGAGCTAGTTACCGGCAAATTAAATACCCAAAATGCACTGTACTTTAATGACTACTATTCTCTATAGTGGGCGACTTCGGATACAGTACCAGTAAGTACTAGTAACTCTGCTGGACACGATTCCTTCCTGACAAAGTGTGGTGACCCCTGGCCCAGAGCAGTGTAATTACAGCATCTACCAGCAGGGGTTAACTTGACCAGCATTAGATATCCAAACATTGACCTTTGTGAAATACAGGTCTACCTTTTCATCTAGTTACAGGAAGGGAACATTCAATAACACAAGGGTATTGAGGCACTGAAGGCTGGTTGGAGGGGTGTGTTTGTGTGTGTGTGTGCCGGGGGTGGCTGTTCGTGTTCAAGCAGAATAGAGTCAGTGGGAGATCAGAAATGAAGACGTATCGTCTTTTTTGCCATCTCTAATCTGTTTATATCTGTGTCCTCTGCTTTTGTCATGAGGGATCGATCCAAAGCTGCTTTTGTTCGTCCGTTATCTTTTTCTCGGAAGGAGTATGAAGGGGGTTACCCAATCTAATTCTCCCGGTGTGTAATATTCTGGGGAGCAATAATCACATTCAGCTCCAAGTTGATAATATCACACCACAAAAAGAAAAGGCAATATCTCCCCATCATTCTATTCTTTTGCTTTATTTCTTTCCCACAAATGGACCTTTTTATTAAAAAAAATGAGAGCAGCAAAAGGTTGCCTGCTAATGGTTGTGGGTGTGTACATAATCCTATATCTTTCCTCATCACGGAAACAGTTTTGTTTGGTGTTCGACATTCAAGCTATCAGTTTGACAAAACTTGAAATGTACAGTTACTCGAATGCTGCATTACCTTGAGATACAATGGCTGTGACTGCTAGGTGTTGAATGAGAAATGGATAAGGAATTCAACAGCGTTATGAAACACAATTGTCTATTTAATATGCTTTACAAATGGTCAACTATGGCAAACACAAGATGGATCTACAAAACACAACAGAAAGAAGTTGAAACACTCCTCTATGTATGAAATGGGTTTTCTTGTTTCCTGCTGTTTGCATCCTAAGGTGTTTAAAAAAAAAAAAGGAAAGAAAAGAAAACAAGATTATAAACCAACCATCTGAGAAAATACAAGTCCCAAATGTATCTTTGTTTGCCAATGAATTTAATAATATCACAAATTCTTAATTTCTTCCTCCAGACTGCGAAAGCCACTAAGCCCACACCAATATGTGCTCATCTCCAAGCCAAGACAAATTTGAGCTAAAACATACAATTATCCACACATAAAAACAGCTCCCCTCTTCAGTAGTAATGGCTGATTTCAGACCACACACACTTAAATTTAACCAGAGATTAACAGGGTGAAAATGGGTCTCATACTGTTACACATTTATGAAATCAGCATTCACTATATTATTGAGCATAAAAATTATTTATATTAAACATATTAAACGTCGTCTAATCATTGCTAGCATCAAATTTAAGAGTTTAGTTGTTACTAATGCAAATTCATAAATACAGCAGTGTTTTGATTGGCACCAGTGTTTTCATGAGACATAAATGCACCGATATGCACCATCTGAAACACTGCATTTCAAATGCAATAAATCAGCTTTCGAAGGGCACTTCAGTGTAAAAACAATCATGACTGTCATTTTGAAGGGTTTTGTCAAGCAAAAGTGCTCAAAACTGGACTCTTCAAAGAAATGAATGATTTGGAAGCGCACAAGCGATGGACATTTTCGCTCACATGATTCACAGACACAGATAAAAAGATGACGCAGAAATGCATTAAGGGGACAGGATTTTGGTTGCTTTGAAGGGATTACTATAGGGCATAGGGATGAGCCCTTTAACATGGAGCACAGCCAAACTGACTGAGGTTGAGATCAGTCTCATTCGTTTACATAACAACATTTCCACAAAGAAACCACAGCTCTTTTTACATTTTTGCCATTCTTTTACACAAAAAAAAATATTTTGGGAGCTTGCCAATGCAAACTCCTCGAAAAGAGGTTGAAAGTGGTTTTGAAAACAGTACACTGTTGTCTTCACATAAACTACAAAAGAGTGTCACTTTTTAAAAAAAAATGATGAAGTTGCAAATGATGAAGTTTGCTGTACTTTAAAAGGATCACATTCATTGTAGTTTTCCTGCTGACATGTTGCTGTACTTTGGATACTTTGGTTTTTAATGATTTCTATCACATCTTAACTGGCAAAAATGAAATACTTGGAGTTAAAAACAGAAATCACTATTTTGACATCACTAGAAAAATAAACCGATTTATTAATAAAATCTTGTAAATGCAGTTTACTTGCATAGGTTTGCAAGCAAATAGGGACAGCAAATTATTACAATAAGCTGATTTCTGTGAGTTGTCTGTTTATTGGTCTGCATATAAACATGCTCTGGGGATATTCTCTGTGTCTCACTTAAACAATCTTAGATGATTTGGCAAATTCTGGATCTTTACATTGTGATATCTGATCTCTAGTTAATTTAGTTCATCAAACAAGTTTGCAAATCAGATTAGAATATCTGGTATAATCACACATTAAAGTGAAATTTATATTAAATCATGGTGTACACAGCAATCTCTGGACTTACTGAATCACAGACACCAATATCTTAACAATTTATACAAAAATAATCACTTTCTGGCCATAGCATATTAGATATGGGTATATATATATATATATATATATATATATATATATATATATATATATATATATATATATATATATATATATATATATGTGTGTGTGTGTGTGTGTGTGTGTGTGTGTGTGTGTGTGTGTGTGTTTTGTATATTTCGAAAGTATTACATAACTTTGTAAACGTTTATTTATTACAATGTGTTGAGTCACATTACCCCCATACAGTTTGATATAGCGCTTGGACTCGGAAGCCGCATTGTGTGACAACACACTCAACAAGCAGATGGTGAAAGGTATAACTAGCTATTTAAATACAATTTTGTGTCAAAGCAGCTTAACAAATAGAATAAAATAAAATAAACATAATATTTAAGATTGTGGAACAATCCAGCATTTCAGGCAGGCAGGATTAGTTGTAGAATGCTGTAGTTCTAGAGGTTTTACGCATCTATGCTACATCTATATATTACAAGTCATTCTCGTAAACTATATAATTATTCCTTCACAAAAAAAAAAAAAAAATAAATAAATCTGTCAATGAGAATATTGGCAATGACTATTATAAAGCACTCTCAGAAATTAGACTAAAGCTGAGATGGTACCTCAGTGTATGCGCTTGTATCTAAAAGGTCCATCTTGGTAATATATATTTCTATGTAAAGTGTACATATTAATCACTAAAATGTCACTTAAATATTAATGATTTTTAAAACTAATTGGTCCTACTTTATATTAAGTGACCTTACCTAGGTACTTGCATCAAAAGATAAATACAATGTACTTACTGCGCTCAAGAGCACCAGAAGTGTTCTTCGGTGCATTATGAGGTAGGGTTAGGGTTTGGTTTGGTGGAATGGTAGGTTAAGAGGATGGTCAACAGTGCAATATTAATGTAATTACAGAAATGAATTGCAGATGTAATTACATGCAGGTATTTAATCAATCATAAGTACAATGTAAAAACATGTATTTATGCAAAAGGTAAATTGTAACAATAGCTGTTTCCATCCATAAATGCGAATTAACTTAATGAGCAAAACTGGAATATTGCATAAAAGACGTGCAAATTAAGCAGCATTTTCATCCAACAAGTCAAAGTGAACAAAATTGTCCCTTCCTGAATAACCAGCACCAAATATTAACAGCAAAACTGAATTTGCTGTGGTAAGAAAAACTGCGTGAATCTTTTCTTTATTTAATAAGTTACTTGCGCCTCAGAAGGCAATCCTGACACACAATGAACGCGCGGTGGCGTTTGAAGGCGTGAGACGTAGAGCACAGATCCTCTTATTCTGAAGGTAATGAATAATATAAAAACACTAATACTGAAAAGGTTAAGGCATTTTAGAATGACCAAAACATCATTTTGGATGTTTTACAATGTGCTCAGCCTGCTGGTTTGTCCATTGACAAAGATTGTTATCATCACATGATCTCTTATAACAAAATCACATGACTTTTTTAATGCTAATAGTGGAATTTTTTCAGTAAAAGTGTTTCCATCGTAGTGCATCTTTTCTTATCGAATAAAAAGTTTATCCTACTTAGTTATGTGCATACGTTTTTTTCTGCGCGTTTTTTTTTAAATGATCGGCATCAACCATTTTTTATGCACATATACAAAATGCACATAAAAATAGGTGGATGGAAATGTAGCTAATGATTAATTTCAGTGTAAGTACAAATTAGTTAAGGTCACTTAGTGTAAAGTGGGACCAAATCATTTTACAGTATTGTTATTGTTCCCAACTTAATACAGTATTTTTGTAAAAAAAAAAACATCAGCAGTTGGTTCTTCCTTTCAGGATCACTTTCACTTGAAATGACATGAATCATTCTGAGTCATTACTGAGCTCCAAACTGAATCACCATTTATTTTTCTGACATTTCCTAATGTAATAAATTGAACGCTTATGAACGGCTATATTTATCAAGCGGCCATAATTATTACTAAAAGCTACTGGCCTCCCAAATGTTTTCTTTTATGGCATTTGTGTCATTTATTTTTGTCTGGAGCTTGTTGTAATGTATGGCAGAGACATGTCTGACACATATCCTTTTACATTAAAAGTCACTTTGGTCAGGGTGACTTTAATCTCCCACAGTAAGAATCTACGAAACACACATCATTATGTGGCATCGTCTCGCTTCAAGGTGAACCGTTTATCCTTTTCATTTCACGAGAAAGGAAATCTTCTTCAAATGTCTGTCTTTCCCCCAGGAATCGGAGTCAGTATCCTTTGCCACGAAGATCTGACAAGCTTTTAAGGGTATTTCATTAAATACATTGAAGCAGAATATGCCATTAGATTTATGTAACTGAAACACAATCAGACATAAAAAAAAAAAAAAACAAGCCGTATGGATGATCTATTCCCTGCCCACGTATCAAAGTCCCTGTCTTCTAATCAGTAGGACAGATGTAGGATTCTGCAGTCATTGATGTAGATTGGCATGCAGCAAAAGCGTGAGGCACGTCTCCTTTTTACTGACTCCCCTTATTGGCATTCAACGCCATTGTTCTCCCATTTCAACGCTTTGCTGTTTCCATGGCAACCCGAGGCGTAATCAGAGGCAGGCAGTTAAAGATGTGCCTCTATCACAGATAGCGGTACCAGTTCCTGATAAAAAAGAGAGCTCAGATAAAACGTCCTACATATGTGCCTTAAGAGAGAATCTCAAGTCCTATAATACATCACAACTCCTGGGAGAAGGACAGAACACACTGCAGCAAACAACTTCAGCATGCGGCTCTGTGTAACACATCAAGCTAGTATTATGCAATACGTGGACACCATGTGGACTCTGCATACTGTAAATAAAAGGGGGCTTGGATATGTGTTACACCTTTTACCGTGAGGCGCATAAAATCAAGCATACAGCAAAGCAATATGTCTAGAATAACCATGTTCTGAAGAACGGTGGCCTTTCCTGTTGTATATCAAAGCATGCCTTTATATGGATGCATCACATTAATCATAAGTGACATTGTAGACATTCATAATAGTGCAAAGTATTTCCAAATATAAATAAATGATTTTCTTTCCACCTTAAAAGAATGTATTAGAGGTTCCACAAAAACGTGAAAATAATACGAAAGGCATTTTAGACTGATCTCTGAAAGATAATGTCACACTAAAGCCTGAAATGATTGCTGGTGAAAATTCAGCTTTGCCATCACATGAATAAATGCAATTTTAAAATATATTAAAACTGAAAAATGTTATCTATTTTCACAATAATACAAACTAATACAATACTTTTGCATTTATTTTTAATACCCTTTTTGAACACTTTATTTTGTTAAAATGGGTAAAAGACCATGAACTGTACTGAATTAAACAATATAGGCTTATTCTGAAATTGTAGCCTCATATATGTTTCTGGAGATTGCAAATTATGTAGCCGGAAGTCCGTATGGCTGCATTTCATTTAAAAAAAAAAAAAAACGCTAGGGGGTGGTATGACGCCATTGCTTTTCGGGCTTACCAGCTGATCGCTTACCTCCGTATGCACGGTTTTTCCCGCTGTAACAAGTTTGTCCTTTTAGCTCAGCATGTACGTCGGCGGACTTGAGACGCCAATAGGAGTTGACCATGACGACGAGGTTCAAGTTTGGTGAAGAATGATTCCAAGAAAGCAAGTAAGACAAAAACAGAAGCCAAAAAATGAAATAAACAATTAAATAACAGGGGGAGAATGTGGTAAAATCTGAAAATGTGGTAAAAATCAGGCGAGGGCTTTTCTTTTTCTGGATTGCTTTTGAAAATTGTTGGTTGGGTTTAGGGAAGTGGGTGGGCAGGTCAATTAATACAATTGGTTGGCTTTAGTGATGAAGGAGGGTGGGTCAGTCGATCGGTCAGTCGAGTCATTCAGTCAGTCAAACAGTCAGTCGACAGCAGCCTCTGGTGGGTTTATGCAAGAACAGCTGGTGCGAATGGCACTCGCGAGAGAAATTTAAGATCTCAAAAAGCATACACAGCAGCCTCTGGTGGATTTGCGAAAACAAAAACTGCAAAAAAAAACATAGCTCCTGGGACATATTTGGCGGTCTGCAGGAATGCACATAGTGGTAAGTTTTCAGAATGAGCCTGGGTTGAAATTAAATACAGTAGTGACACTTTAAAATAATGCTCCATAAGTTAATGTGCAGTATTTATTAAAGACAAACAATGAACCACATTTATTACAGTAATTGTTGATCTTTCTTGACCTTAGATGATGAAAATACAGTTTTTCATTGTTAGTTTGTGTTAATCAGTGTTGGGGAAAATTACTTTTGAAAGTAATGCATTACAATATTGAGTTACTCTCCAAAAAAAAAAGTAGCTAGTTGCGTTTTTTACGGTAAGTAATGTGTTACGTTACTTTTTTTTTAAAAGCTTTCTGGTCTGATCTGAGGCTTTATTAAGCTGTAGACTTTATTCTTCTTCTTCTTTTTTAAATAAATGAGCTCTGCAATTAACAACACACTGTATAACCTACACCTTCATTTATTTATTTATTTTTTCATGTCTTTGATGCATTCAAACTAATGTAATACATTTAAAAATAAAATAATACTTCCATCGCAGAAACGTAAGACTCTGCCAGCTTTGTTTTGGTTGGTTCTCGTAAGGACTAAATTCTCTTATTGAGTGCATGATTCAACGTGACTACATCTTTTTTTTAAATAATTAACTCTAACAGTATTACTTAATTTTTAAACAGTGGTTCTCAAAATGGGGGTCGCGTGACACAAAAAGGGGGGGGGGGGGGTTATCCACAACGTACTAATGAACAAACTAGTGGTTAATAGTAACATTGTTAACATGTTAACAATAAACACTGAAAATAAAAAAGCCATCAGCCTTTTGATTTTTTTTTTGCTAGGGTGATTATATTATATTAAAGACACAGCAATAGCATCAGATGCAGCACATTGTTTTTATGGCACCAGGGTAAACTTTTTGACATCTTTATAGCACTCATGTACATTAAAAACATATACAGGCCACAACTGGACATGGAGGATAGTTTCCAAGTGGCATTCTCCAAAATTAAATTATGAATCGACTTGAGCCTATTGGTATGTGTGCGCCATTGTGCGCAAGGTTTATATATTCATAACCACTTCAGAAAATATTGGGGGTCGCGAGTCACTGGCATTGTTATTTTGGGGGTCGCGGGCTGAAAAGTTTGGGAACCCCTGACTTAGAAGAGTAATATTATTACATAGCTGTTAACTGCGATATCATTAATGGATTTTAATAATGTATTAGTAAATGCTGAACGATGATTACACTGTACTGAATAAGACCGATCATACTAGTTCATGATATTAAAAACAATACCTAACATGAACTAATGGAGCATTATTTTAAAGTATTACGAAATAAATGTACTTCAAATATCTGATATATTCCATGACAAGTTCCACTAAGTACATTTGCAATGATCTACAGTATAATGATCATTATAAACATTTTCTGCTAACAAGATGAATAAACCACACTGAACCGAACTAAACTGAACTTCAACTCTGAAAATTGGACTGACACTGTTTCAGTTTACTAGAAACTTCTATGTCAAGCTGCTTTGACAATCTACATTGCAAACATGCTATATAAATAAGGATGAATTGAATTGAATAATTAAATGACAACCAAAAAATTAGATTGTACATTCACTGTAACATGATTCCCTTCATATCCAGTGAAAAAGATGGAACCGGAAAGTAATAAAATTTTCATGAAAGACCTTTTTTTCCTCTCATATTTGATCTACGTCTTCTAAGATTTACAAAAAGACATGTGAGATGTCATTCTTTGTGGTCAAAATTCGATAAGGTGAGAGACTTTATTATTAATTTTGTTGATGTTGCTGAGACCTTTCCTTTAGCTTTAAAAATTCAGTCAAAGTATCAGAACTTTCGTCATGTCAGTTACTTCAATCATTGATTGATTCCTCAAAGGTGAACAGTTCCAGGCACATCTCCGTAATGACAAAGCCACTCTTTCTACCTCGCTCTGACTGACATCTTCAACTGCTTTGATTCTTTTCATTTTAAAGCATTTCGCCTGGTTGCATCACCGAGATTCAAGCAATGATAAATGAATAATTATGTTAAAAGTGTCAAAAAAATGTCACCAGCAGTGTTTGTGAGTGCGCGTGTATGTGAGAGATGAGATTAAAAGATATGTGCTACACCTTGTTTTTGCTTTAGGACATGTTGTGAAAGTTAGATTTGATGAAGATACTGCGATAGTGTCTGGAGATGAAGAGTTGAGTGTTGTCAAGTGTTGTACACTTAACCTTATATGTCCAGTGTGCTGCACTTGAGCTTCACTCAGGTGCCAGTGGCAAGGTCAGAATTTTTAAGTGAATAGATGTAGGTGAAATAAGGAGGACATACTTTTACTATACATGTGATAAAAAATAGGAAACCAAATTCTGCTTTTTAAAAATGAGTTAAATTATACAGCGGGGAAAATAAGTATTGAACGGATCATGTTTTTTTTTTTTCCTGGGAGTTATATTTGTAAAGGAGCTGTTGGCATGGAATTGAACCATAGTTTGGTAAAAACTCAAACAATACAAACGTAAAAATAAAACAAACCAAAAAATCTGACATTTTTTATGTGCAATTATAATTAAATGACACTAATAGAAAGTACAGAACTACTGAAATGTATTTAATACTTTATTTAAACGGCTTTTGTTGGTGAAGGCAGCTTAAAGATGCCTCTCATATGGAGAATAAAGTCACATGAATTGCTCAGTTGTGATTTTTTTCACAGACTTCAACAGAGTGTTAAAATCGTGATGGTTCTGTGGTTCTCGTCTATCAAATCTGATCTTTATTTTGTATTCTCTATTGGATTCAATTCAGGTGATTGGCTGGGCCATTCTATAGCTTGATTTCCTTTCTCTTAAAGCATTTGACAGTTTCCTTGGCTGTGTTTTGGATCATTGTCTTGCTGAAATGTCCACCCTGGTTTCATTCTGGTTACATCATCCTGATAATGTAGATGTTGGACTGAAGCAGCTAATATTCAATTACTGTAACAAAGGCCAGAGGGTTGCTGAATAACAACTGAGAGATTTCAGCTGCTGTCTGGGCTTTCACTGCCTTTCTACACCTCCCTTTCTTCATGTGTTCAATACTTTCTCCCTGTATAATTTTTTTTTTTACATTTTATTAACTTAATTTGTAAACTAATTAGATTAGTTTTCTTTGCATATATGGATTTCTTTGGTTGTTACCAACATCCAGGGAAAATTTCAAGTCAACGGCTATGAACTGAAAAATGAAACATACAATGTGCTTCTGCCTTATTTTGAGTTAAATCAAATTTTAATGATGCAACATTTTCTATAAATGGCATGTTGAAACATGTTAGCCTCTTTTAAAAAGTTTAGGTAACAAAAAACATGTTGGCATGACTTATGAATCATAACAATTTTCCCATGTGGCTTTACTTGAAAATGTGATCTGTTCATTATATTTTAAAGACAGTCTTGTTTCATATTTTCTTAAAAAAAAAAAAAGATCTAAACTAGCAGATTGCAACAAGTATAATTGTTTCAGGTAGAGGCCAAACAAATTAGTAGCCAAACAACTTAGCATGTCTGAAATAATCATTCATTCATTAATTTTCATGAAATTCATTCATTCATGTTCGGCTTAATCCGTTTATTAATTAGGGGTCGCCACAGCGGAATGAACTGTTAACTTATCCAGCATATGTTTTATGCAGCGGATGCCCTTCCAGCTGCAACCCATCACTGGGAAGCACCCATACACTCTTGCATTCACACACATACACTACCGACAATTTAGTTTATTGCATGTCTTTGGACTTGTGGGGGAACCCGGAGCACCCGGAGCAAACCCACACGAACATGGGGAGAGCATGCAAGCTTCACACAAAAATGCCAACTGACCCAGTCAAGGCTCGAACCAGCGACCTTCTTGCTGTGAGGCGACAGTGCTACCCACTGCGCCAGCGCACTGCCCGTCTGAAATAATCAAATATCTAAATAAATTCATAATCAGTAAATGTGATCAGTTTTAATTATGAACACAGTTTAAATGTAACAATCACTGGAAATTGGAGTCAGAACAAAACAAGAAACAAATTGCAAATAAATTCTAATAAATATAGTAATTATTTTGCAAGTGCTAAAAAAGGCTGTCAGTCACACAATGAAACATTGACCATCACATCAGATTCCGCTGTTGGCCTGATGTGTAGACCCTACACTAAGTACAAGTAAACCTATATTAGCAACATTAGTAGCCTATAGTAGATACATATTTAGCTAAATGAGCTGTTTTCAATTAAAACAAGCTTAAACATGACATGACATGACGTTTGATCTAGAGATATTATTTCACAAACATGTTTTGCTAAAAAACTTTTTTAATTATTATTTTACAGTCACATTTGAAAGCGTCTGGAAGTTAACCATGGGAACTGGAACTGGTGAGTGGGTTTAGTGCAGTAATATATTTTAATTGAAGTCCATGCCTGGACCAAACAAAGGTCCAATATGGACTGAACAGATATAAAAATAAAAATACTGTAGTAAAATAAATATATTGAGACAGCTTTTAAACATGATCGACCCAGCACAGCCTCTCACTCTCTTAACAGTAAGTGAAGAAAATGTGTCCAATCAAATGGTTTTGGTTACAATTTCGGCATCCTATCCAATCACATGTGATTATGCAAATGGTCCTCGCAAAGAGATTCGAGTCGCATCCAATCGCATCAATATATGCAAATATATACGATGATGTTGCAACTGTAAGCAAGCAGCATGCAGACACACAGGAATGTTATCACCAATCAATATCAGAATCAGACTTTGCAAATATGAGTAGAGCTTATTAGCTTAAAGTGAAGTTAATCGGAAGAGGACAGAAACGTAGATGTTCATTCTCCTCCACAAGAAGCTCAAACTGCATAGCTCTCATCAAAAAAACAACATAAAGACACAGGAATTTCACATGAAGCTATCCTCAAAGTCAGAGCTATGAGCAAAAATAAATAAACCATCTCAAAAGCAAACCAGCCATTCCATAACAGGCTGCAAACATGCAATTGTGTGCTCACCACTGAAAATGGCTTGGCCATTTATAAACATAGAGATTAAATAATAGTAGGAAATAAATAAGGCATGAGTGAACTTGTCATTAGTATGACTATGTATTCAATTCAGAGAAATGTACAATAGTCATGGGACGATAACAGTTTTCAAGGTATACTGCTGTTTGGAAAAGTCGAGGTTTTAAAAGCGACAACAGTATCTCCAGCAGAAAAAAATATCCAAAGATGCCGTTTTAAATTGTAAAGAAATCAGTGTTTTTGAAACAAATGAAGACAGCAGAAGTGAATGATTCATATTGAGTTATGTTTACTGCTCCAAAATATTATAAATCTTTCAAAAAATAAAATATATTGTTTTCAATAGGGAAAAAAGTTTTAGTTTTTTACCCAGACATTTAAAAATATATATTTTAGAGCAGTAATCACATGAAACTGTGAAACCGTGATATTTGTATCCAAGGTTATCATACCATCAGTATCTTATACTAGCCCATGCCTAATGTACAATGCAACAGGTATATCTAAGTGTGACTTGTTTTGCATACAGATTATGAGCTTGTTTCCATATGTTGTCACAAATATATAGTTGTGCATATTTGCAGCGTATTTTTCTTTTAACAGCTGATATTTTTTGTTTTATTAATTTATCAATGCATAAAACTAAATGGTAATAGCCTATAGTGTACAATGCACATTCCCCAGTCAAAATAAAGAAGTTATGTGTAGTTTAGTAAAGGGATAGTTCACCCAAAAAAAAAAAAAAATGACTGACATTGCGATGCTTTGTTTTTTCTGCGATATATATTGTGATGTGAATAAAATTTCACTATGACTTAAATAGCTCTATTTGGTAGAAATTCAGGTACATAAATTGAATAATCAAACATGAAATATCACTACATGGCATCTTCATTGTATAAATAATTTAATAAAATATATTTTTATTAAAGTTTGAAATGGTAACATTCCTTGTGCCTGAATGATTTAAACTCTCTTGATATGCTCATACAGTCACAAGCCTTAAAAACATGTAAACATTTGCTCCATTATGCTAAAAATCTCCAACTTTGGCTCCTGGTCAGCTGTAATCCCAATTCAACATCGCAAATCCCGTGATGTGACGATTGTGACACATTGTGGTATCAACGCTAAAACGACATATTGTGCAGCCCTAGAACTCTCCTTCATATGATTTTAAACCTTTATGAGTTTCTTTCTTCTGTCAAAATAATAGGGGTGTTGATTCGCGTGATCTGACGTATCACAACCCACAGTTTGAAGCGCACATGACCCGTGGAATAATAACTTTTTTTGAACTTGTAGGTTAATCCAACATTTATAAAAAAATTGCAGAGAGATTGCCTAAACAATTAAATAACACATAAGTACTGGGATAATAGTTTATAGTTCAAATATAAACACTGATGTTTATAGTAAAGATTAAAATTACTGTTTAATGGAACTTGTCGCTCGTGAATGTTATAGCAATTAAATTGTTTAACAAATAGGTGGCGACAAACATTTTTGATGATCCGAAAAATGGTCCGATCCATGACTGAAAAACCGTAGTGTGATTCGAACCGTACAATACTATACACCACTACAAAATAAGATATTTTGATAGTAGGAAAAATACATATATACTATGGAAGTCCAGGTATCCAGCATTTTTAATGTCTTGTGTTCAACAAAAGAAAAAAAAACTCAAATATGTTTAAACAAGTAAAGGACGAGTAAATGATGGCAAAATGTTTATGTTTTGGTGCTCTATCCCTATTAGGGTTGGGCCGATAGACGATGCCATCGTCCATCGCCGATGGCCGATAGACATCACGATGCTGAGCCAGCATCGCGATCCATCGCCCCGCTTCCATCGCAAACCCGCTTGTGAAAAATACACACTCAGGCCCCGTTTACACTAATACAGCTTACTTTTAAAATGGCATCTTAGAACGAAAATGACCCACGTCCACACTGGCGTTTCATCTAGCATTTCTGAACAGTTCTCCGTCCACTGAAAACGCACATCACGTGACCACACCTACATATACACACACACAGACACACACACTGTCATCTGCTCGTCTGAGCTGCAGAGAACAGTGTACGTCGGACAGTTTATCAAGGATGATAGTGGATCGCGTCTCACTATAGTTGTTAAACGTAATATTTAATTAATCTTGTCTCTATCCAGGGCTTAATTTGTGCCGGAACATGCCGGATCCGGCACCTCATTTTACCGATCTCCCTCCTCAACCACCCTCCTCCCCTGTCCACTGTTCATTTTCACTTTGTTCCGCAACTCCCCAACCCTCTTCACTTTTGTCCGCGACACCTCAGCGCCACTCACTTTTGTCTGCGAGCAACCCCCGCGCCACTCACTTTCGTCCGCGACACCACTCCGCCATCCACCGCACCAAACAAATGACTGACACGGATCACTCCGCCTACTCATGCCAGAGTCCCGCGGAAAAAGTGATTGACAGGTGGTAATTTGTGTGTAACTTATCTTTATTTATTTATGATTTGGTTATGGGTAAAACAAAGACCAGGTAGTTGAAACGGTAGGCTACAAATAATTAATTTGTTATGAATTAATTAATTATTCATAAATAATTTATTCACCTCCACCTATGAAGACGATGCCATCGCCCATCGTGATGTTTCACATTAGACATTGTACGATGCTAAATCGGTCAACATCGCCCAACCCTAATCCCTATACAATATTTTTAAATACATGCAATATAATAAATAATCGCCCTTAAACTTCTGATTCCACATAGAAGTATGGCAAATTACAATATCTAAAGTATTTAATACCTTACACGCTTAAGGAATTTGTGCGACTGAACATTTTTAAAATGTGTTTGAATCAGGGGCTGTTTTACACCTGGAGCATGTTGGATTGGATTGATTTCTCAGCCTGGCAGACTTGCATTTAACATTTTCCGTAGAATAGAAGCACACAGTTGGTATACAAGTGCTTGTCCATCAGGGTCTCCATGCAAAAGTTCTTCTTTTACACAAAAAATGTTCAAATGCGTCTTATTTGGTTGTGTGAATCAGCAGATGTGTGCAAGTGTACCAAAGCCACCCTGGCCCTTATGTAACTTCACAACTGGCATTACTCAAACCAGAGAATCATCAGCATTTGGACAACATAGAAAGAACTGCTTCCTCGTTTCAATGGGATTCAATTCAACATCTTTTTGGAACAATTACAGCCAACAGCAACCATAAACTGGCAGAATTCACTCAAAAAATGATTTCCCACTACGCTTACAGCCTTGCAACTAGTTTGCAGTGGTTTGCAGTAAACACATTTTCTATTTACTGAAAAGAGAATGGACTGGAGGGAGAAAATGTGAAATGTTCGCTCACTAAAATTTCACCTTACCTCATGCCTCGCGCATTCCTTTCTCAAACCATTTCCAAACAGGTTTAACAAAACAAATTAGAGGGTAGGATGGGGAGCGTTCCTCGCTAAATTTAACACATAGCGCTTATCGCAAACAGTGCGTTAAGCAAATCACAAGGAAAAGATGTGCATACGCTCAACTGACAATAACTGTTTACAGACTGCCGCTGCTTCGTTGACTTCGAAAACAGCCGCCGCTTATTGACTGGCTCTGGAAAAAAGCGAACACCCCTCCTGAAGTTAATCAGTAGCGCAGTCCGCTGGGAGCTCACCTTCCCTCTTCTACCAGCTCCCGTCTCCGTAAATTCAACGAGGCCACTGCGTTTAGTTTCATGGACGGCTAATTCTGTTTGTTTTGAATGGCATGCGCCGTACGTTGACCGGGATGCTTAATTAGCGCTATTATGAAAGTCTGTTTACAAATGAGCAGAGTAATCCCTGTGACAGCATGCAAAGATGTGATTCTCCCTTTCCCCTGGTGTCTAAACAGAAGCACCAGGGCAGAAAGAAAACCACAAACATACTGATTCTCCTTTAGATTCCATAATGACTTTAGGCATCCAGTCGAGAACAACTGAATGCATCAAGGTCCATACAGCTGTGACTCCTGCAGAAATCAAAACGTTTGGCATTTCTTTGACTATTAAAATTTAGAGCTGCATATGCATAGTGCATAAATATGCATGCAAAATATGTTTTAGATGACATCCTTGGGCTGAAAAGGATCTCTTGTGCGGCTTGCATATCTCTAGAGTATTCGGTGTACTGTAAACATCTGTCTGCAAGATTTGTGTTTACGTGCTTATATTCAAAACTATCAAAACTCATCAGAAGGTGTCCTTCATAGGATGATAGTCACTTCTAAATTGTTTATTATGTGTCATCACAGGAACCTGGGGAAATTAAATATGGCTACATTCATTTATATGATGCTAGAAGACATTTTCTTTAGTAAAACAGTGCACAAATCAAATATATGGCAACCGCAAAGCAAAATATGATGCTAATAGAATTGGGTGTAGGTTATGAATACACTTCTTTTTTTTCAGTGTCAAAAGTTGTCAATGACAGACATTAAATTCTAGCTCATGTTGACAGAATCAAATATTAGCTGTTTTTACTTTCTATGCGTGGTAGATTTTAGTATGAGAAATGCTATATTTAAAGGAGTGGTCCACTACGATATAATATTATAAACTTTAGTTGATGTGTAATGTAGCTGTGTGAACATAAACAACAACTCTAAATGTAATATGCTCAAATTCCAATGCAAAGGAAGACTAACTCTTTTACAGAGCCTACAGCGAACGAAGTTTGGGGACTACAAAAAATACATCCGGCTTAATGATGTCATAAACCCTTCAGGTAACACACATACACGCTGCGCAGCGAAGGGGCGTGGCCAGAAGCACTGTAATGTTATAACAGAGACGATTCTTGGTGATGTGGAGCTGATCTGCGAATCACAGAACATTAAGTTAGCTGACCAATCAGAGCCTCTTGAAGGCTTGAAATATGACAGCCCTTTTCATGTTAGCTGAGTAGCTGTATGTAATCAAAGTAGGATATATGAAAAACTAACGTTATTTTCTATAAATAAAGCATGAACACACATTGCTTTGCACCCCGTAAACACAACCAAGCCTTAAAGGGTCACGAAACACCAAAACACATTTTTTGAGCTGTTGACAGTCATATATGTGTCCCACGCTGCTATAAACAGTATTAGGACACATATATTGCACTAAAAAGTGAAAATTGGTTGTTTTTGCGTTATTTTGAGCAAATTCGTTCTTCCGGTTTGAAACGAATTTTTGAAGCTACGTCACGGCCATGAGATACTTAGGTGTAAATCCAGCAGTACAGTGGCTGTCTGTCTTTTCTAGGGCGTTCTGACGTATCTGAGTGCGCAGTATTAATTCATGAGAAGACGTGCTTCAAACCAATTAGCGCGCTCTATTGTGTATGACGCAAAACTTCATTAATATGCATGATAGCTCCGGAGACTGTTTACCAGGTTACACTGTTCAGACGGCAGAGAGACGCCACGTTGTGTTGCCAAAACAAGTGAAAGTACAAGAATTTCAAGACAAGAGTCGTAGGTGTTATTAGTGTGTTGCAACGAAGGTTTTGTTTTCATTTTCCCTTTATGGGAGAGCAGCTGGACTCACGTGTGGATTACAGTGCACGCAACACGCGACAGAAACGCATTTGTAAGGAACATTTTTACCCGAGAGCTTTTTCTCTAGTCTATAGAGGATAGTCTATACACACACGGCTTTCTGACGCTACCTACCGAGTACATAAGGTACAGAGAAATGCGGAGGATTTTTTTCTCTTATTCGCCGTAACAAATCAGCCTCTGTGTGTTTGTTTTTCCTGTCAAACTTAGCGCGTCCCTTCTATGCAAAATCTTATCCTCTTTCCCTCCCCCGACACTCCCACACTCCCAGAGCTGGACACGCCCAACTTTCCTGACTTTTTTCAAAACAGAGGTGTGAAAACACCCTGCTGAGACAGGGGGTTTCGTGACCCTTTAAAAATACACTCTGGACCCCTTTAAACTTCATTATGATGAAATTCACAGTACTTTAACATGCTGGCCATTGGCAAGTAGAAAGTAAACAAACCAATTTTATGGAATTTTACAGTCGCTTCAATAAATGACGACCGACATGTTAATTTTACATTTCTTTTAAATAGCTGTGTATATTTTATTGAACTACTTGTTGACTTGTTTTTTTTTTAAGCCTAGAATGAAACAATAAGCTATATATATATACTATAGCATGAAAACGGCGAGTTGAGTGTTGAGGTCAAAATTGACTTCACACCTAAACACAGATGCAACATAAAGTTGTTAACTGTTACCTGCACACAAATGTACCATAATGTTGCTCTGAGGGAAAAAAAAATCTAAATTAAAAATAGCCCAAACCATGTTGCAAACTCACATACTGAAGTGTTATATTCACAGACTCCTCCAAACACCTGTTAAACTGACTAACAAACTCTTTGTTGTGTTTTTATAAAATGTTTAATTAGTGAAATATATTATAATTAGCAATAATCAACACAGAAGTTCTGGCCAGGGTTTATAAAATAAAATATTTATCCACCTACAGTACATACAGTATATATACATCATTCTTTATTCAATATTCTTAAGGGGTTTCTATTATACTCTTTTTAGTCTTGATTTTGCTTTGTTGTGTACTAGAAGAAGCTCTTAAGCTTGGTGGTGCAAAAATAAAAAACATAACATTATACTTCACATAATTTACATTACAAAAATACCTTACTTCCCAGCCTAGCATAAAAAGCTTGGTTCATTCTGGGATTGATTAAGGCCTGCCTTCTGAAAAATTAAATGTGTTGTGATTGGCTACTGTAGCTGTCCCTGTACACTGTAATTGGCTAACAGCTTAGATAGTATTTCCATACTGCTACTCCCTTTGCCAAAGCAACAGTTTCTGTCTGTTCCATGATGGCTGGTACTTAGCCAGAGAGAGACAAGCACATTACAAGTCAAAATACCATATTTTTCCGTGTTTTGAATTGTTTTGGGTTGGATACATTTCAATACACATATGTACAAGCAAAACAAAACATTTATGTTGTGTAAAATATGCACTGATGTCTATGGAAGATGGCATTGATAATCATTTTACACAATCTGATGATGTTTGTTACTTAAAACAGATATACACTATTTAGACAATTAGAATGTTTACTCTATTCTTCTCCCGGTTGAACAGCCACTTTGTGTCCCACTTAATTTGTGAGAAGTCGACGAATTTACATGTTTTAAAACCAGCAGCTCTAATTTCTCTACTGCAGTGCAGACTATCATGAAGCCCATAGACCAACTTACATGATCATCAAGCTCTTGAAAGGGTCAAATACATGTTCTTACGAATATACAGTATTGGAGAATCTGTATATGAGATCTTTTATAATATAATCAACTTAGCCAAGAATATTGATCAAGAGTATTTAATGTTTTTACTGTTTTGCCCTGCCCAACCAATCAAATTTCCACAGGCTCAATTTATTTATTTATTTGATCTTTTCTGTTTTTATGGCATCACAAACGCCAGAAAACAACACTGTAGTCCAAACAAGCCATACAGTGTAGTTATTGAAAAGCTTTTACTATTCTCTAAAAAAATTCTATTATATCTAACTTTTTTTTTTTTACAAAATGACTTTCTTGGGTGGGCAACACAGTGCCTCAATGGTTAGCACTGTCACCTCATAGCAAGATGGATGCTGGTTCGAGTCCTGACTGGGCCAGTTGGCAGTTCTGTTTGGAGTTTGCATGTTCTCCCTGTGTTCATGTGGGTTTCCCTCCAGTTTACCCCACAGTCCAAAAACATGCACTATAGGTGAATTTGATTAACTAAATTGGCCATAGTGTATGAGTGCATGTGTGAATGTGAGAGTGTTTTGGTGTTTCCCAGTACTGGGTTGCGGCTGGAAGGGCATCTGACATATGCTGGATTAGTGGCCAGTTCATTCGCTGTAGCGACCCCTGATAAATAAGGGAAAAGAAAATTAATGAATGAACTTTCTTTGGTGTGGACTTTGAAATTTGTAACTGTTGGTTTTGTTATGACTAAACATGCACACTGACTAAACTTAAAAATGTGTAATGTTTTAATGAAATTAACACCTTTAATTAATGAAATTGTTACATAATATTTTTAGAATATTAATATTAATAACATTAATTCATAATGACATCTTTTTTCTAATTACATGAAACATGAGATGTTCATTCTATTTTTTTTATTTCATGCAGAGTTAAGTAACAATTGCATTCCCTTGTCTGTGCTGTGATCTGTCAAACTGCATAAAAGCAGCATTTATAGTTATCCTTTTCTGCTAATACTAATATCATTTGAAAGACAAGACTTTGTTTATTATCAAACAAATGTGTACTGTTCATAATTATTTTAGATAATGTGTGCTATATCTCTAGTAAAGCTTTTTTAAGGCATTAACTGAAACAGCATGTACTTTTTGATGAAGATATATATATATATATATATATATATATATATATATATATATATATAGAATACATTTTCATGTAAAATTTTAATTAAAATAAAACAGCATTATTGTATATTGTATTAACACAAAGCCTGAAATAACCAAATATCTGTAATGTTACATTATATTATCATACGTGCTTACATGAAACAAAACACATTACATACTGTAGCTAATCTCAAAATGGAAAATGTAAATGATATGATTGTCCAGCTCTAATCTGCAAAACGTGACATTATTCATTCATTCATTCATTCATTTTTTGCGGAATGAACCGCCAACTTATCCAGCACATGTTTTACGCAGCGGATGCCCTTCCAGCTGCAACCCATCTCTGGAAAACATCCATACACACTCATTCACTTTGGACAATTTAGCCTACCCAATTCACCTGTACCACATGTCTTTGGACTATGGGGGAAACCGGAGCACCCGGAGGAAACCCACGCGAACGCAGGGAGAACATGCAAACTCCACACAGAAACGCCAACTGGCCCAGCCAAGGCTTAAACCAGCGATCTTCTTGCTGTGAGGCGACAGCACTACCTACTGCGCCACTGCGTCGCCCAACGTGACATTAAAGGCGCAAAAAAAAATCTTACGAACATTAACATTAGATTGCATGTGCTGCTGCTTCAAAAACTATATGAATATTTCAAATCTCTTCATGAGTAATTTTATTTGACAGTCTTCCCAATGAAAGGTCTGACCACTGGATGTCATGATTGACCAATTCGAATCAAGCATTATAGAAATGCGGATAATACTTGAAACTCTTCAGTCACTCTTACAGCCTGTGATGTGGCAATATATTATTCATTAAAGATGCCTGCTTGGATATACACAGAAAGATGCGCGTGTCTTGTTCACAGAGGCACCTGTCACCAGAGGGGGGAGTTCCTATTACAGGAGCACTCTGTGTTTTAAAGCCTGCGTGATGACATTTGGTAAATTATTTAAACATGCATGGCAGGTGTCTGCTGAAGGTGTCATATGCTATATCAGCGTGTTTTATTTTGCCTTATTTTCATGCCAGCTCAAGTCTGCCTGTTCGTTTTCTCTTCTCTTGTAGCTTCTTTTACTTTTAGAGCCTGTCAAAGAATCTTTCTTCTTCTTCTTCTTCTCCTCTCTATGATTGCGATACCCCAAAGCAATATTGGAGATGCTTCAAATGCAATTCAGAGCATCGGCCCCATTATTTCCTTGTCCGTGCTGACGTTATGTGTACACACCACAGTGAGGAGAAAATGAGCTTTTTATTTGGTCTCTGTCTGGCAATTGTTCCCTTCCCTCAGCTTAAAGCATTTAGACTTACCATCATCTTATGTTTTCCTCTCCTCTGGCGGTGACACTCAGATGTAATCCCCTTGTGAGGAATGTCAAAAGGAAGTGCGGTCTCTCCTCCGATGGCTCCCCAGAGTCTTTTAATACCATTGCAGGAGCTTTTGATCACACTTGTGACCTGCAAACAACAAGTTCCTGTGTAAGATTATACCTTTCACCACACAATCACATCATCCCAAGGGCAAATTACTGACTGCACATTTTCTTTTGCCTTCTTTCTTTCTTTTTTTTTCGGCTTGGATAGTCGCCATATGAACAAACCACCTAGCCATGTCATGATTAGGAAAGGCCATGTGGTTTCATTACCTTGATAAATAAGGGTCACCCTACTGTGCTGTGCAGAGAAACTTAAGCATCTTTTGGCCATCTGGAGCTGCTGTTCATATTATAAATGGGTGAGAAACAACACAATTTGCATATTTATCTAAAAACACAACTTAAGACCATCAAAGAAAAGAAGGAATTATGTTTATCTTACTCAAATGAAGATGATACAGTTGAAGTCAGAACTATTAGCCCCCCTTTGAATTTTGATTCTTTTTTTAATATTTCTCAAATGATGTTTAACAGAGCAAGGCAATTTTCACAGTATGTCTGATAATATTTTTTCTTATGGAGAAAGTCTTATTTGTTTTATTTCGGCTAGAATAAAAGCAGTTTTGAATTTTTTTAAAATCTATTTTAAGGTCAAAATTATTAGCCCCTTTAAGCTAAGCTTTTTTTCGATAGTCTACAGAACAAACCATCATTATACAATGACTTGCCTAATTACCCTAACCTGCCTAGTTAACCTAATTAACCTAGTTAAGCCTTTAAATGTGACTTTAAGCTGTATAGAAGTCTCTTGAAAAATATCTAGTAAAATATTATTTACTGTCATCATAGCAAAGATGAAATAAATCAGTTATTAGAAATGAGTTATTAAAACTATTATGTTTAGAAATGTGTTGAAAAAAAATCTTCTCTCCGTTTAACAAAAATTGGGGGAAAAATAAACAGGGGGCTAATAATTCTGACTTCAACTGTATGTTTTGTGCATTGAAATCATACCTGTGCTATGCTTACACACCACAGCCATGGTTATATATTTTTATTTTCAATTTTGCCTTAATTTATTCTTTTTAACAGATTCCTCTTTTTATCTCCTACAATATGTGTACATGCATACTAGATGGAAAACACTTTAATATACTTCTTATATACTTTATTTAATCTGATTAATTTGAATAAAAGATATCTTCTTTCTAAACTCCTCCTTTCTGAGAGCATGCTCTGTTCTGATAGGTCAGATGGTCTAATCTGCTGTGATTGGTCTATTGCTTACAGCACGTGACGGAAATAAATCGGTATAGATACTCTTATTTTAATCTGTGCCTTAATTTACCCTTTAAATGTCCCTGTTTTTCTATTTAACAGATTCCTCATTTTGTTTTGGAGGTCTTCTACAATAGTTTTACATGCATCCTAGATGGAAAATACTTTAGTTGACTTCTTAAATACTTTTTAAAACACTTTTGTTTTCTTATATTTAAAATCACCTAATTTTTCTAATGATTAATTAGATTAATTTGAAAATATGTTCTTTCTAAACCCCTCCTTTCTAAGAGCCCACTCTGTTCTTATTGGTCTACTGCTTACACCATGTGATGGTAATAAAAGTTTGAACCCCAATGTGAGCAGGAATTTCCCATTGGTATGTTTTTACTTATAGTAATCAACATTTGAAGAGGATCAAAAAAGTTCACCAATGTTGTCCTACAAAAACAGGTATTGTCCAATACACATTTGGTATCTGTTTTGTACATCAAAAAGGTGCTAATCTTGGATATACCAAAAATTGTTCCAAATATTGACAAATACTTCTTTTGGTAAGTGGCAGAAAAGCCATACAGTAATTCGAAAATGGTTTCAGGTTGATCCTTCAACAAGGGCTCAATAGATAGGAATTGTAAAGGAAATACACTGTATAGAGAGACTGACTTTTAACCCAAGGCTTGCAATGAGTAGTGGCAAAAATGGACTGAGTATGTCATTGTAAACAATATGTGATAATGGGTTTCAAATGTATTGTGATTTGATTTTGTAACCCTTATGACAACAAAAAAGGTTCTAATCTTACACAACAGCCATTCGGTAAAGATGGGTAAAGCATATTCCTATTTTAAACTGTGCCTTAATTTTCCCTTTAAATGTCTTCATTATTCTATTTAACATGTTTATCATTTTGTTTTGGAGGTCTTCTATGGTAGGTTTACAAGCATCCTAGACACTTTCAATTTCTTCCAAAAATACTTTTCAAAACACTTTTATTTTCTTATGATACATATCTCAAAATTATCAAATATTTTTTTTCCATTGATTAATTTGATTAATTTAAAGTTCTGTTCTTTCTAAACCCCTCCTTTCTAAGATCCCAATCTGTTCTTATTGGTCTACTGCTTACTGCTTATGTGATGGAAATAAATGCGCATTAACATATCTGACAGGTAGTTTCCTTCCCTAAGCAATCATAAACACTACAATTGTTGTGTTGATTTTACTAATATGTCAATTTGAGCTCATGTCCGACACATTGGAAGAACTACAGTAGTTAGTCAAAGCCAAACTCTATCATAAGCATGACATGAGCAGGATTTTCCTCTTGTAGGTTTTCATGTACATTAGTCAACATTTGAAGGGAATTTCACCAAAGTTGTCCTACTAGAGGAAAAGTTTTAGGATAACTTAAATGATTCAAACTACCTCACAAAAGTCTTGTTGCCTATCCAAGTTTTAGGAACAACTAATAATAACTTGACTTCTAGTTGATCATTTGGTATCAGAAGTGGCAAGGCCTCTAGATTACGCTCATTTTACCAAAATTAAATACTGCATGATCATGCCTTAAATTTTATTATTTAATTAGAACAGTAAGATCTGACTTTGCTTAGACAAAAGTCTTGTCACTTAACAGAAATAATGTACAGTATAGTATATAAAGTCATGGTGCAGTAGAAAAATTATTAATATTGTGTATGACTCCCATGAGCTTGGACGACTGCATCCATTCATCTCTGCAATGACTCAAATAACCTATTAATAAAGTCATCTGGAATGGCAAATAAAGCATTCTTGCAGGACTCCCAGAGTTCATCAAGATTCTTTGGATTCATCTTTAATGCCTCCTCCATCTTACCCCAGACATGCTCAAGAATGTTCATGCCTGGTGACTGGGCTGGCCAGTGCTAAACCACCTTGACCTTCTTTGCTTTCAGGAACTTTGATGTGGAGGCTAGAGTATGAGAAGGAGCGCTATCCTGCTGAAGAATTTGCCCTTTCTTGTGGTTTATAACGTAATGGGCAGCACAAATATCTTTATACCTCAGACTGTTGATGTTGCCATCCACTCTGCAGATTTCTTGCACATCCCCATACTGAATGTAACCCCTAAATCATGAATTTTCCTTCACCAAACTTGACTGATTTCTGTGAGTATCTTGGGTCTATGAGGGTTCCAACAGGTCTTCTGCAGTATGTGAGATGATTGGGATGCAGTTAAACCTTCTGCCACTTTTCCAAATGATCAACTAAGTCAAGTGATTATTTGTTTCTCTTACAATTGGACTGACGACAAGACCTTTGTCAGGTAGTTTATACTATAATTTGTGGTTCATTCTAAAATACTATGGCGGTGCACTGTAAAAAAATCCTGGGTTCCACACAATTCCTTCATCTTGTTCCAACACAAATTAAGTTAACTTAATTGTTTTCACAAATTTAAGTTGATCAAACATAAAACTAAATTAAGAGTGTTGTTTCAACTCATTTTAAATAAGTAACTTAAACAAGCAGCAAAAGTCTTTTTTGAGTGTGTATATAAGTAACAATAACAACAACAAGACAGTAACTTTATGTATAACGCACTTTGATCAAGATTCGTTGATGCCCAAACAATCTTTGGTGCACTTATACAAACATGCACCATTTTATACTATACTATTTTATAAAGTAACTTCAACTTATAATTTAAAAGCAGAATGTTTTAAGAGTCTGTGATTATTGAATCCCACCCTGGGTGAACTGGACTAACCTGGATTGGTGCTAATAGTAATTAGAAACTATTTTATTCACAAGGTGTTCCAGTGTGATCCCGGTACACCAACTCATTTAAATCTTTATTATCATTTCTCATGATTAACTTTCTCCCAAGGCAGCCTTATCGCAGATGAGTGTGAATCCAGAGTCTCTCATCTGAGCCATATTGAAGGGAAAGAGTGTTAGTGCTGAAGGGAGAGGCTGCTCATCATCTCCGGCAGAAACAGGTCAGCTCCTGAAGAATACAACAGGGGGACGTTCTCTCGCTATGCATGTCTGCACAATTATAGTATTCGTGTAATTGCTGTTTGTTTCCTGCTGCCACACAAGATGTCACAGCAGGGTTACTTTTGCTCTCTGCAGTATCCCAAAACTGTTTATTAAGAATCTTGAAAGCTAAGAAATTTGGCTCTCGGTACATGCAAAAACTTGGGGAAACAAATTTGTTCTTATCAAGTAAATCCTTCATTTAAAAAAAAAAAAAAAAACACTAGTACAATTGTTAAATGTAACTGTTTGCAAATTTCAGAGTAATTATAATTTTTACTTGCAGAAACCGTTGCTAACTCACCAACAACACTTTAGAGCTAGTATTTGAATGATTCTCTAGCGTAATGTCTAAAGTGATGATAAAACAGGTGATTTTGCTGACATTTTAAGATTATAAGGCTGAACGGCATGAAATGTCATCAGTCTACAGATATCTCCTTACAGTATAACAGTCTATTAAGGTCTACAGTATTTCTGTGTTGCAATCAGGATATCACAATAATTAACCTTGAAAAAAAAGCAGCGCAATCACTACCAGATTGCTGCTATGTTTGTGATAAGGAAAAACGCTAAACACATGTGGGCATTTCTTCTTTCTTTCTGCCAACACAACACACATTCCTGATATGCGAGTCCCATCTTATGCTCAATACACTACAATTATATGGTATAAATCGGTATAAATACAGAACTACAACACAAAAGAGAGAGATCGACTTAGAATATCACTTATCTGTTTAAAAATGCTATAGATCGAAATTACTCTGTTTTATCTTCTGAGGGCTTATTATATTTTAAGGGTCTCTATCGCCATCTTGTGGATGAACAACATCTTTGGTCTGCTCAATGACAGCCCAATGGCCGCCGACGTGCTGACGCTCAGAAATTATAAATATTTAAAATAGGCGCTATCCTTATAAATAAACTGCATGGTTGCAATCTAAACAACTACATTCTCAACAAAAAAAAGCCTTAAAAGTACATTATGTTGTCCAACAACAGCAATATTTGTCAAACTGTAGAGCGTCCTCAGCTTATTGCGGTAGGTGGGCGGAGTAATACACAAGGGTAAAAGGTGAAGAGGCTGGTCAAGTGCTGTTACTGGAAGAATATTGCATGGTTATAAGCCAAACAGATTCAAGAACCAGACTGAACTTTTGTTAATAAGTAAGTTAATATAATATAATATAATATTCATTCATTCACTTTCTTTTCAGCTTAGTCCCTTTATTAATCCGGCGTCACCACAGTGGAATGAACCGCCAACTTATCCAGCATATGTTTTATGCAGCGGATGCCCTTCCAGCTGCAACCCATCTCTGGGAAACATCCATAGACACTCATTTACACTTATACACTACAAACAATTTAGCCTACCCAATTCACCTGTACGCCATGTCTTTGGACTAGTGTGGGAAACCGTAGCACCCGTAGGAAACCCAAGCGAACGCAGGGAGAACATGCAAACTCCACACAGAAATGCCAACTGACCCAACCGAGGCTCGAACCAGCGACCTTCTTGCTGTGAGGCGACAGCACTACCTACTACCTACAAATATTTGGGTATCATTATAGACCGAGCTTTAAACTTTGAGGCAAACTGTGATGCTGTGTGCAAGAAGGGGCATCAGCGCCTATATTGTCTCAGGAAGCTATCACGTTTTCACATAGGCCCTAATATGCTTACTCTTTTTTATCGTGCTTTTATTGAGTCTGTTTTGTCCTCCTCTCTGGTGGCATGGTTTGGAGGTCTGTCTCTCAAAAATAGGAATAGACTGAGCCAGGTTGTTAGGTGGTCTAGCAGGTTGATTGGTGAATCACAGCTAAGTATTGAATCCCTGTATAGTAGGCAGCTTTTACGGATTGCCCAGAACATTAGTAGCTGTAGCTCTCATCCTCTGTCTGAGGAGTTTATCCTGCTCCCTTCGGGTCGAAGGTTTCAGATGCTTTTTAGTAGGACAAAACGGTTCAGGAATAGCTTTGTCCCATCATCAGTTGTCGCTCTGAATAAATTGTAATTTATTTATTATTATTATTATTTTTATTTTTATTTTTTATAAGGTACTTTGTATGGGTATATGTGGGTATGTATATGTGTGATTTAATTGTCTGTATCAAATGCCAAACTTTGCTGCAAAAAGAATCTACCTACGGGTACTAATAAAGTCAACTACTACTACTACTACTGCGCCACCGCATCGCCATAATATAATATAATATAAAATAATATAATATAACATAATATAATATAATATAATATAATATAATATAATATAATATAATATAATATAATATAATATAATATAATATAATACTGTATAATATAATATAATAAGCGACGTGGTGGTGCAGTGGGTAGCACGATCGCCTCACAGCAAGAAAGTCGCTGGTTCAAGTCTCGGCTGGGTCATTTGGCATTTCTGTGTGGAGTTTGCATGTTCTCCCTGTGTTCGCGTGGGTTTCCTCCGGGTGCTCCGGTTTCCCCCACTAGTCCAAAGACATGTGGTATAGGTGAATTGGGTAAGCTATCAAATTGACCACAGTGTTTGTGTGTGAATGAGTGTGTATGGATGTTTCCCAGTGATGGGTTGCAGCTGAAAGGGCATCCGCTGTGTAGAACATATGCTGGATAAGTTGGCGGTTCATTCAGCTGTGGCAACCCTAGATTAATAAAGGAACTAAGCCGAAAAGAAAATGAATGTATGAATGAATATAATATAATATAATATAATATAATATAATATAATATAATATAATATAATATAATATAATATAATATAATATAATATAATATAATATACACATATTATGCAATGTGCAGGTTGTTAAGTTTGTCATTTTTATTTTACCAATGGTATAACAAGTTTAGCTTTCCTATGGGATATGAAATGTAGACTGATGTGACAAATATAATTAAAAATAAATAATTTAATAAGAAAATAATTATATGATATACTGTAAAATTCAAAACATTTCAAGATTAAACATATAAAATGTATATAATATTATCTGGATTTGTGTTTATTCATAACTTAAAATTACATTGCATCAAGGGAGAATATTGCTCCAACTACATTGTTTTTGCTCTTCCAAGACTTTTGTAATGATCAGCCTGTGCAGATCGCTGGAGAACTACACATCTGCCACTATAAGAACTACAACTCCCAGAAGTCTTCGCATTCACTCACCAGTTCTTGATTTCCCCTGATTACACGTACACAGCTGGATGCTCATGATGGACTGATTACTAGGACTATAAAGACACCTCTTTCACACACAATCTTTGCTGAGTCTTGTAAACTGTAAGCGAGCATAATGAAGCGTTTTCCTTGTTTTGTCGTATCGTGTTTTGACCTTTGCTTTGTTTTGTTGTTTACGTAGTTTTGCCGACTGTCCCAATCATTTGCCTATACTCTGACTACGCTTTTGGATTATCTGCATGCTCCTGTCTGTCCCTGTTTTGACCTTTTGCTAGTGGTAGGCAAAGTGAAGCTTCGTGAAACGCTGAAACAGTCGAGGCAAATATGTCAAAGCTTTGAAACGTTTCAAAACCTGTCCCTACTGTGACACCTAATGGTCATTTTTTATGTATTGCTCTGGAACAGCTTTAGCAAAGAAACAGTTAAGCAAATTGAGGCATTATAGCCCACATCGTAGAGTTGAAGTTTCAAGTGATTTAGAGGAAGGGTGAGAGTTCCACACTAGCATGCTGAGATAATGGTTTCGATTCCAGGGTGATGCACCTATAGATGATAGTCTCTAAATGCTCTGTTCTTGTAACATGTTTTGTTTTAACATTGGTCTGACATGCAAATGAACACTTTGTGAATAAATATATCTTGTTTTTGCCATTGAAAAGTAACATTATTAAAGTACATAAAGTCATATTTTCAGAGTATTTGTACATTTGCAATACAGTTACAACACACACCGTCCACTAGGCTACTTGACTTTTTTTTTTACAACCCTGTCAGACGCAGATTCGCCAGGTCTCGAAAGGCTGCTGAAATAACGATGCTTTAAAATAGCTTTAGTCACATGACTTGGTGTTTCGAAACACTTCAGTCATGTGACCTAGGTGTTTCTAATCACCTTAGCCATGTGACCTGGATGTTTCAGATCATGCTTCGGTGCAGAGTTTCGAAACACTTGCACTTCGGGAACTCAACATTGCGTCGGAATGTAAGTTTCATGTCAGCCATCCCTACCTTTTGCCTGTCTGACAATTTTCTTAATAAACTGCTCCTAAATCCTCATCTCTGTTGTACCCAGACTCATTACAATTTTAATAATTACCTTTGATTGACTGATTAGATATTTGCATTAAAATGAGTTTTAAATCTTAATAATATTTCTCTTTATATCACTTTTATTATATTTGTACAATGTAGCACTCTCAACCCAGGTTAAATAGCATAGTACAATCAAATAAAGACCTTCACCATCTATTTGTCCATGTGTAATTGAGTGCAATGATGTCATCACTTCAGTGAAGTATATAATAAATGACTCCTTTTGCCATTACAATAAGAGCCGGCATAGACATGGGTGTGATGAAGAATCTTGAGAGCTGGAAAGAGCAAATGCATTTATGGAAGGAACCAGAACTAAGAGTACTAAGAATGTCAGATATTGAGGGATTGCTCTTGTGCTGTTGGTTTGGAGTGAGTGTTAAATCTTAAGGTGGGGTGGTCGCTCATTGAAAAGAAAAACAGGAAATTTATTCCATTTCTTGTCCAGTTCATCTCTTTTCCCCTCGGTACCCTCCAGGACCCTGGCTTGTGGTACCAGGCCCAGGAAACATAACAAAAGGGGCTCTGTTGCATCCCTGCCCTGCAGCCCAGCTCTCCCCTGAGGTCTGCCTGACCATCGATCGCAAGCTACATGACAAACAAGTAGAATGAGCTGCCCGGCAAGCTGGACCACTTCAAACAGGAGTCATTCTGTGCCTGTCAATTACCCACACTTACTATGTCGAAGTCGTTTGTTTTCAAGGTCCACACCAGCTGTGCATGTGCAATGTTCAATAATGCTTTTGTAACTGTTTACACATTTTTTAGTTCTTTAAGTCTACTTATACTTCTCACATATTTTATCAACACATGATGGAACTCAACAAAAAACTGAGAAGTATATTTAAAGAGACATTTTGCACGAAATTTAAAATGTATTATATTATACATTTTACAATACAATTATAATGTATTGTATTATATTATTAATGCTTATATTATTATATTATTAATACACATGCTTTTTAAAACTCTATTTACACCAATAATGATCATATTAATTGTAACTACATTAGTACCATTACTTGTATATTAGCTGGAAACAAGCCTAAATACAGTTGAAGTCAGAATTGATAGCCCCCCTTTGTTTTTGTTTTTTAAATATTTCCCAAATTATGTTTAACAGAGCAAATAAATTTTCACAGTATGTCTGATAATATTTTTTCTTCTAGAGAAAGTCTTATTTGTTTTATTTCAGCTAGAATAAAAGCAGTTTTTAATTTTTAAAAAGCCATTTTAGGGTCAAAATTATTAGCCCCTTTAAGGTTATTTATTTCGATAGTCTACAGAACAAACCATCATTACACAATAACTTGCCTAATTACCCTAACTTGCCTAGTTAACCTAATTAACCTAGTTAAGCTTTTAAATGTCACTTTAAGCTGTATAGAAGTGTCTTGAAAAATATCTAGTAAAATATTATGTGCTGTCATCATGACAAAGATAAAATAAATCAGTTATTAGAGATTACAACTATTATGTTTAGAAATGTGCTGAAGAAATCTGCTCTGCGTTACACAGAAATTGGGGAAAGAATAAACTGGGGGGCTAATAATTCTGACTTCAACTGTATGAAAGCACATTGTTCCTCACACAAAGCTGTCCTGTGGCCTGAAAGGCTAATATTGTATGGTATGATACATTCATTAGGACTTCATGTGCTAATCTACAGAAAAAGAAACAAACAATCAAGCACTGATTCAACATAATCAACAAATGAATAATAAAGGAAACATGATCAGAGAAGTGTAACATCAGAGATGGCCAATAATATGGCCGTTTAAATTATGCATTTTGAAAAGTAAAAAGAAGTGCTAAAAGGCTAAATCACGTACAGTATGACACTTTGTGATGCTACGTATCATCAGGGCTAAGAAAAAAATGAAAACACTGTTGAAGACAAGGGTAACATGTAAATACCACTGATATTAGCTTTCAGTATGTGTATATTGTTTAGGTCACTTAAAATGGTGTTTTGTGTGACATGCATTTGCACAATTGAAATACATGTCACTGTTAGTTCCTATATTGCGAAGTTAGTTCCTACTCTGAAGAGGAGTTAATATAGTTCAACCAAAAGGTTTTTCTATAACTAAATCACTCAGTTTCTGGGGTGTCAAAATGTAGTATTTCCACCAATAGTTCTAAAAACTATTAAAGCAATATTTCACCCAAAAAATAAAATTGTCAAAGTACAAATCTCTCCTCTATATATACAGTGTCTATAAAGGAGATCAAAATAAGTGTAACCAAAAAGTTTTATGTATTTGGATTACCATACATTTTATGGTTAGAACTTCACTACTGTCATAAACATCAACATATTTAAAATCCCCGAACATTATAATTCATGGCTAATTCTGCCTACATAAATCCACTCACCTGCATTCCCCAATCTGCCCCCTCTCCTCTTTTCCCCATTGCCACTGAGTGGCAGCCTAGAGGACAAATCTCATGCTTGCAAATGGGCTCCTCACTGGGAGTGTTCAGTCAAGGGCTCCCCTGTGAATCAACCAATTAGCCTAGGCCTTCAGAGCTGAAGCAGTCTGGGAGGAGCTTTTTGCACCTGAAAACCTTTAGATAGTGTCTGAATGAGGAAGCAGATGCCTGAAAGGGCATATAGCTGCCTCTATGATTACAAATACACACTTGTGGGAAACAAAGATTCAAAATTCCACCCATCTTACAATTTCCACTACAGGAAATTGCAGTTAAGTACCTGCAATCATATTTCATAATCGTATACTTAATCGCATTTCTCTCTCTCTCTCTCTTTCTTTTTTTTTTTTGCAAAATTGTACAGAATTGAGCTATTATTATACTATAGCTTTCATTTAATTCACATCCCACAGGAAGCTCCTTTTTACACCTCACATTAAACTGTGTTTTTGTCTATCTCACCACAAGTGGACAACACTAAATATACACTCACCGGCCACTTTATAAGGTACACCTTACTAGTACAGGGTTTAACCCCCTTTTTCCTTCAGAACTGCCGTAATCCTTTGTGGCATAGATTCAACAAGGTACTGGAAATTTTCCTTAGAGGTTTGGTCCATATTGACATGAGAGCATCACGCAGTTGCTGCAGATTTGTCAGCTGCACATCCATGATGTGAATTTCCTGTTCCACCACATCCCAAAGATGCTCTATTGGATTGAGTTCATCTAAGACTGGTTTCTTAAACATGACAAGGAGTTCACTGTACTCATGTAGCATGGTTGTTGGTGCCAGATAGGCTAATCTGGTATTTCAGAAACTGCTGATCTACTGGGATTTTCACGCACAACCATCTCTAGGGTTTACAGAGAATGGTCAGAAAAAAGAAAATATCCAGTGAGCAGCAGTTCTGTGGGTGCAAATGCTTTGTTGATGTCAGAGGTCAGAGGAGAATGGCCAGACTGGTTTAAGCTGTACATTCAAAGTCACTTAAATCACTTTTCTTCCCCATTCTGATGGTTGCTTTGAACTGCAGCTGATCGTCTTGACCATGTGTATCTGCCTAAATGCATTGAGATGCTGCCATGGGATCAGCTGATTAGAAATGTGTGTTAACAAGCAGTTGGAGAAGTGTACCTAATAAAGAGGCTGATGAGTGTAGGTGTAAATGGCGTCAAATTTATTACATTTTTATACAATTGTTTACTGAAGTTCTCTTTGACAAGATAAGTCCTTGATACAGATCCCTATACAGACAGCTTGAACACGTCAAGAAAGGAATGACTAGGCTCACTCTTGAGTAAAAACACATTAATACTGGATGAAAACAGCCATTGAATTGGATTGACAGGAAGAAGAAATTACAAAATAACAATAACAACAATATATTTTAAAGTAGCTTTTTAATGTTGTTTTGTTTGAGTGTGTCTGAGTGTGCATGCATGAGTATGTGTGTGTGTTGTCTTATCCTCACCAAGACTGTATTTATTTAAATAAAATCACAACAAAACAGTATTTTCTAGAATGTTTAAGTAGTTTACCAGATTTACCAGGTTTGTCAGGTTATGATATTGACCTTGACGACTGTAGAATACTCTTATGATTATGTTTCTTAATATCTGCATTATCACATTATTTTGATAAGGAAAATATTTTTTCATTCAATACTTTTTATTTAACAGTTTACATAATGGGAAGCACGGTGGCGCAGCGGGTAGCACGATTGCCTCACAGCAAGAAGGTCGCTGGTTTGAGCCCCGGCTGGGTCAGTTGGCATTTCTGTGTGGAGTTTGCATGTACTCCCCATGTTTGAGTGGGTTTCCTTCGGGTGCTCCGGTTTCCTCCACAGTCCAAAGACATGCGCTATAGGTGAATTGAATAAGCTAAATTGGCCGTAGTGTATGAGTGTGAATGCAGGAGCATATGGGTGTTGGGTTGCTGCTGGAAGGGCATCCGCTGCGTAAAACATATGCTGGATAAGTTTTCGGTTTATTTCGCTGTGGCGACCGGTACAGGTGAGGCTACATGCGGTACATTGGGTAGGCTAAATTGTCCGAAGTGTATGAGTGTGAATAGTGTGTATGAATGTTTCCCAGAGATGGGTTGCAGCTGGAAAGGCATCCACTGCATAAAACATGTGCTGGATAAGTTGGCGGTTCATTCCGCTGTGGCGACCCCGGATTAATAAAGGGACTAAGCCTCAATGAATGACTGAATGAGTTTACATGGATGAATATTGTACATGTTTATTGGAAATAGTCAATTGTCATTGTATTTTGTACTATTTTTAATTCTCTTTTTTTTTTTTTCAATCGCAGTCTTACAGCACACAACTTTATTTTCCAGATGCCTAGAAAATCTGTTCTTGTGAAAGTTTGAACCAATCGTCTTTTTGTTCCAAAGTTTTTTCGAAGCAACATTCTGGTACTTAACTTCACCCACATGTAACTTGTTAGCAACTTTACAGCACAGCGAATGTCTGCTTACACTATCTTCAAATAGTGAGCAGCGTTGAGGGCGAGGGTGAGGGAAGCCTCCTAAAAGTAGGAGTGACACTGCGGGGGTGAAGTTTGGCAAAACTCGGAAAGAGACAATGGCTGAGAGAGGTTTGAATGCTGTGATTAGCGGCAGGAGCGGAACAAGGGAAACAGCTGGACGGTGCAGATACTGTTTCTGCAAGCCTCAACCCATCTCTAAAGGGTAAACACAACGTGAGCCTGTTTGATTTATGGTGCACGTCACACACTGAGTGCCCATTATTCCTCGTGAAAGGCCTGAGCATCATGGGAGGAAATGTGTCCATAATGTAGCTTTTCACAGGTAAACTGGAGAAAGTAAAGAATGTGATTTTTTAAATACATTTCCTGCCCGTGAACACACAGTTTGATGAACTGTCCCTTTCTGCCTCTTCAGTGTTATGTATTTAGGTAATGTGTTTGTTCAGAAGTGCCGTAAATTATGGGAGACATGAATAGAAGCCCATCTTTTTTCTCTTTTCACTGCATACAATTTGGAGTGTGATTAATTTGCAGATACCTCTCCCCCTTTTTTGCTCATATTCCCGTGCATGGTCCCTACAATGCTTGTTTTCCTATTTATGTGTCAAGCACGCAATTCACAACAAGGAGGTGTCAGGAGTAATTAATAGGACCTATTCAGACTTGCCCTAATGGAGAGAGGGAGAGAGTCTGAGCTTCAACAGCCATTTAAAGGAAATTCAGCGACAAGCACTTTATTGTTGTTTTGCCTTTTTACTCCAGCTTCTGTATAGTCTCTCTTTAGGAAGTTTTAAAAAGGGAAGAAACAACCTAAGTTCAATGGAAAAAAAAATCTTCCTTACAATTTGCGATCAATTATCACATGATGTCAACGATGCGCAGTCTGTCAAGAAGGCGCATAAATTATAAATGTCTCTGTGAGTATGTTAACATGGACACCAATAATCCAATTTTAATACGATTAAGACAATACTCTGATTAAGAGTCTATCATATATACAGCGATTTTTTTAATTACCTTAATCCGATTATTAATGTAATAATCAAACTGAACAGAAATCGAATTAAGACATGTGGAGAATGGCGATTTTAGTCGCATTATTGAAGTGCAGTACAGACATGCAAACACCTAATCAAACTAATACCGTCATGTAGGACTTTTCAACGCATTGTGACAGGATATTTCATACACACACGTCTGTTTGACACTATTCTCTGCACCTGTCAAGTTAGTGAAGGACCACAGATACACACACCGTAAAATGCGGGGGGGGGGGGGGGGGGGGGGGGGGTTCTCCCATTTAGTGTGCGCTATCAAATTCCATTAAAACAACACGCCTCCACCAGTCCTTAATTCATACTCGCATCAAATACCTCAGTTTGTCACAGGGCATGAATGAAAGGTTTCTGAATGAAAGTGAAACTGGTGAACTGCAGTTAAAGCCGAAAAATAAAATTAAAAATTAAACACTCAAAATTATATGAAACGCTAGAGGAAATGTGGATAGCGTTGTGACGCAAGGACGTTAATCGAATTATGTGCTATAACATGTAAAACGAGATCATGAAAGAAACATGACAACTCATATAAACACCTTAATCATATTATTGTCCTATTCAGATAAAGGCAAATAATTCGATTACTGATGTCCATGTAAACGTAGTCACTGTCTGATTTGTTAATTTACATGGTAATTCCAGTACTCATTTGACAGGCTGCAGAAGTGCCACGGCTGTCATATTGTATTTGTCTTAAGTCAAGGTGGTTCCATGTTGTCATACAAGTGTACTGTTGACATTTTTCCACATAACTTTCTTCCATTTCATGAAATTAGTTCTCTCTCCTCCATTTAGTCATTTTAAAAGCTATAAACATAAGATATTGTGTGCTCCTATTGGTCAGTATCGCCTATGTGGCAGAACCCATAGTGGACACCCCGCTTGTCAAGTGTGACAGCATGCAAAGCAGCTTCCGGGTTCAATCGCTCTATCAAACTGTATGGGGAGATTTGACAAATCGTAATAATAAATGTTTACAAAGCGATGTAATACTTTCGAAAATCATGATCAATATATATATATATATATATATATATATATATATATATATATATATATATATATATATATATATATATATATATATATATATATATATATATATTAGGGATGCAACGATACAGTTAGCTTACGGTTCAATACCTCGGTTTTTTTACACGATTTTCAGTTCGGTTCGGTTCGGTTCTGATGGCTTAACACATAATTGTTTTTTTTTTTTTTATTGTTATTCTATGCTTAGGCAATAGGAACAGTAAGAAAGAGAAAAAAATAAAAATGATTTATTGCAATACTCCTTTATTTTACTTCAAAGCCAAGAAAGGTACACTAGTTCCTAGTGTATTGTATAATAAAAAAATTAACACTGAAATCTCACAGCTGCTGGTAGCCTATGTACAAACTGGGCAACACATAAATTCCTACATTTTAAAAATAAACATGCATGTGAAGTTAATGAACATAAATTGACCATTTTAAATAAACACATTTGTACTTCAGTAAATATAAATAAACCATCTTAATTAAACTTAACACTGCCTTTGTTATTTTTATATGTCTTTCGGAACCAGTTGAATATGTTTGCTGGAAGGATTCAGTGAGGGATTGTTGTTTTATGGAGGTCTTTATTACCTTCTCTGCTATTCTGCCTTCAGACAGTGATATTGCTGGGCGATGGCGCCGCAGATGTGCAGTCATGTTGGAAGTGTTTCCGTTCGATTAGTCTATACGTGTAACTGAAATGTCCCAACACCACGGATTTGAAAGACACCGGCGCTTCCTCTTATTGCTCCCTCACTTCACTGCCGCTCGCCATGTTAAAGTGTGGAATGATGGTGGAGCCCCTCCTAACTTTAGAGCATAGTGATTGAATATTTACTCGCGGGGAGGAGTTTCCTCATCTCAGCTCGTGGACTTACAGGCACACACAAACAGTCTATTCGGAGAAAAATAAAATGCACATAAATTATTTAAAAGTAAAACCGGAAAAAACGCAATTCACAAGCGCGTATTGAACCGTGGATGTCGTACCGAACGGTTCAATATTATATTGAGAATTGTGGCATCTCTAATATATATATATATAGTTGAAACCAGAAGTTTACATACACTGTATAAAAAAAGTCACAAGTTTAGGTAAGTTAGGATTATTAAATTTGTTTTTGTTATGTTTAATAGCAGAATAATGAGAGAGAGATTTTTTTAAGAAATTGTCATTACTTTTCTTGAAAGTCAAGTTTACATTACCATTCAAAGGGATTAGGGAATAGGGGTGAGCTCATTGGAATGGAAGTAAATGTTGACATTTTTGCACAACATTAACACAGGTAGACATTAAAGCAGCCTTTAATGCAGTGTTATGATCTGATTTACAAAGGTTTCTGTTATGTTGGACTTTGTTGGCTTACTTGGGCTGAAATAAAAAAAAAAAACTATAACCATGCAAGTTTATAAAATAATCTCAGTTGCCTTAACAATACTACCAACAGTAAGTCAAGAGTTAATGTGTTGTACATGAAAATAAACTGCTAAATTGGTTGATATTACATTATATTTTAATTAAATTACAATCAACATTGAGGTATTTAGGGGTAAAGAGCTGTGAGAACTAAATATTAATAAGAGATACACGTGTGATGCCCAAATTGTACACAGTAAGTTTAACTTTTTTAAGAAAATGGATTTGTTTACTTAAATGTTTTGAAGCAATGGTTTTCCCACAATTGTTTTGAGTAATCTGAACCTATCAGGTTTTAGAGTCAAGTAAATTAGCAGACTTTGAAGCACTCAGACCAGCCCATCTGACACTAAGAACAATGCCACATTCAAGGCCACTTAAATAATCTTTTTCCCCTGCCCATTCTGGTGTTCAGTTAGTAGTTTAGCAAATTTATACAAAACAGAATGTTGATGTCATTTATATACGGATTACTGTATTTACTGTATGTATTTACTGTATATACACGATAACTGTATACAGCTATTTACTGATTACATGTTTAGCCCCAACCCCCCCCCCCCCCCCCCCCCCCCCCCCCCCCCCCCCCCCCCCCGGCATGCAGAATAGTGTTTTTAGTCAATTTCACTATTTAAATGATAATCATTTTGAGATGGTCGTCTGTACCAAGAAAACCTATCCATTTTTAATACAGAATATCACTGTGTAAACATACCCTTAGTGCCACCCACAGAAAAAAAAAATCTACTTTTAAAGCATCCCAATATCTACAAGTAACAGAATATTTATTTGAAAATTAACTTTATAAGCATCACATTATCTACAAGAAGAAACACAATATCATTTGAATACAATAATGTGTTAGGTCCAAAACATTTGCTCTTATTTGACTTGGACTGCATTTTATTAAAATGATGAACAATATTGAATAATGACATCCTGTGGTTCATTTCCAGACCTGCAAAATTGGTCGGCTTCACATTCACCCCCATAAACCATACACTGACATATATAGTTGCCTCTTTGAGAGATTTAAAGGGTGCTGATAACATTCAATGGACACAGTTTGGCCCTCATAATACGGCCAACAACCCAGTTGGCATCCATTACCTCAGTGTGCTAATGGAGGCACGAAGTGACACGTGTGACTCATAATGTTTTTAACTAAAAGCAAAATGAAAAATCTAATCAAATGACAGTGCTTACTCAATAGCCTTAAAAATCAAAAACTCATTACTCATATTTATATGAAAAGATATAAAAGCAGAAGTTGGAGTAAAAATCCCATCTGACCACATGAAATGTAAATCTTTCAGGGGCCGCCCATCCACTGGCCATTACTGGAATTGCTGTGGTCTTTGCGTTTGCGAGCTGTTGACCAGGAATAAGAGCTAATTGACTCAGTGCAGGGGAGGTATGGGGATACACATAAACATGTCAACCTTAAGTACCTTTATAATTTACCAGACCTTGGGTGGGATTGGACATTAAGATTTTTATAGGTTCCACAATGGAGACAAAATTGTTCTTTAATATAACCGAGAATTTATAGCCTCCCTCTCCTGCAGTAATCAATTCTGGATTTAGGCCCCTGCTTTAAGCATCACTCCATTGTTCCAAGTGTAGTTTGCATAAAATGAATATTCAAAAAACTGTTCGTGCAAAAATAGGCAGAACAGATTTCAGATGAATAATATGGTAGCATTAACACCAAGGTCAAAATTAAAGTAGCAGAAAACTGCAAACTATTATACTTTGACCTGAGACAATAAAAATGACCAAACGGTGCAGCTGAGTTTCATCATAAAGCACAGAAAAAGCATGCTTGAACACATCATTCTCTAATGTTAGAGACAAGTTTTGCCTTCTCTTAAGATGGTAAAGTAATTCTAGACATGTGCTCTCTCATTAGAATGATATCTGGAGGATAATGTGACACTGAAGACTGGAGTAATGGCTGCTGAAAATTTACCATCTAAGGAATTAATTATATTAAAATGTTAAATGTATTAAATTATAATATTGTTAAATATAATAGAAAACAGCTTCTTTAGATATAATAATAGTTAGATATACAATTGAAGTCAGAATTATTAGCTTATTAGCACACCTTCCCCCCCCCCATTTTACAGAGAGAAGATTTTCTCAAAACATTTCTAAACATAATAGTTTTAATAACATATCTCTAATAACTGATTTATTTTATCTTTGTCATGATGACAGTAAATATTATTTGACTAGATATTTTTCAAGACACTTCTATACAGCTTAAAGTGACATTTAAAGGCTTAACTAGGTTAATTAGGTTAGGCAGGTTAGGGTAATTAGGCAAGTTATTGTATAATGATGGTTTGTTCTGTAGACTATCGAAGAAAAAAAAATAGCTTAAAGGGGCTGATAATTTTGTCCTTAAAATGGCTTTTAAAAATTTAAAAACTGCTTCTATTTTAGCCAAAATAAAACAAATAAGACTTTCTTCAGAAGAAAAGACATTATCAGACATACTGTGAAAATCTCCCTGCTCTGTTCATCATTCGGGAAATATTTAAAAAAAGAAAAAAGAAATTCAAAAGGGGGCTAATAATTCTGAGTTTAACTGTATAATTAGTGTTATAGTGTTAGTGTTGGGTAAAGTTAATTTTGAAAGTAATGCATTACAATATTGAGTTACTTCCTAAAAAAGGAACTAGTTGTGTTACTTATTTACTTTTCCCAATAAGTAATGTGTTACGTTACTTTGAGTTACTTTTGCGTTACTTTTTATTACCTGGCTGAGGCTTGATCTCTTTCAGAACTTGTTTTTTTCTCTAATAGAGGAGTTCTGCAATTAACAACCTTCTGTATAACCTACACCTATATTTATCTTTAAATAAAAACCACATTCAAAAATAAATATATTTCAGGATAATTTTATCTGAACCTGACCCCAGAGCTATACACTCAGTATAAACAGATTATTGAAAGTTTAAAGCAATGTGTTTGTTACTTTTGCACTATTTGTATAAAGTAAAATCACTGTCCATTGAGACAATCCCCTTTTTGCTTTTCTTTGATGCATTCAAAATAATGAACATAATCTTTCATTGACTGCATGATTCATTAGTAATTAAACTAAAAAAGGCAATTGTGTTACATTTTCAAAAAAGTAACTCAAATATTAATCCTTACTTTTTAAAAGTAATGCATTACTTTACTTGTTACTTAGAAAAGTAATATGAATACATAACTCGCGTTGGAAGAGGTGGGCCTGAGCGCGGTTCACGTGGGCTCAGGTGCGGTACGCTTGCAGTATGAGTGCAAGCGTGCCTAAGGCCGAAACTGAAAGCGAGACGTGACTTTTAAGGAACTGTATCATATGAATTAATTAATTATTCGTGCTGTTCAATGAACGCAAACTGTCGTAGATTATTAAAGACGCAAACCCCTCACTGCACGACAGCTGCACCTTCAGCAAACCTCCTTAATTCCTGCAGCACGAGGACTTTATGAGCGTCAAAAGTGGCTGATCTGTTTGGCGAAATATTTGACTGCGTGTCACCGCATATCAAACGACTTAAACGATATAACGAAAGAAATCTCCACTGTGCTGAGCGAGAGCACTTCTCTTCCTAAACTGAACAGCGTGTCATCGATGACGTAAGCGTGCCCAGGCCCGAATGTAATGTGAGTGCGGGCCGTCGGGGGAGATGGGAGGGGGGACAATCGTACTTTGGCCCGGTTCAACGCAACTGTACATAGTGTAAGTAAGCCCTTAAATCCTATACAAATCTACATATAATTGTTATGCTTATCATTTCTCTTTCCTGTTAAATTTGATACTTTTCTGTAGCATTTTATAAAGAATGTTTGTAACCTCTAAGTAGAGAAAATATACTACAGAATAGCAACCGATTACCAATTTTCGTCAAAATGTCTTGCCTTCCAACAAAGGAAAAAGCTAAAACAGATTCACCATGGTTTAAGTATTGTTTTATAAACTAATTTCAAAAGGAGCATGTGATATGATTGATCACGACTGGTCTCTCATCTGAATCCTCCCATCCACTACATCTCTCCCTTTTCCTCCTTTTACCAGGGGGAGCTCTTGAGAACTACCTGATCTTGGACCCTCCTTACATGCTAATTGACCAGGCGGGAGCCCTGGACTCAATTATCTCTGAGCTCAGGGTTCTCTCATGGGACAGCATGCCAAACCTGCTATTAGTATCAAGCAATATCTAAGTGTGAACTCTTGAAATGACAGAAGTACAACACAGTTTCAATATTTTGGTAAACAGTTGCGACAAGCTACTTACATTTCCTAACAATGCATTGTACTATGGAATTTAGGCAACAAGTTATATCACTGTTAAGGAATTTAAATCAGCATTACTGGCATGGGAGCATGTAAGCATTCTTCCAAAAACTCTGAAGACTGCAGCAAGTTGCTATTGCACCTCTTGAGGCCAGAGTAAAGTTTACTCACACAGCTCCTACTAGCCATCCTCCATTAAACTCACCCTAATGAACTTAACTCACACTGGGCGACGGCATCAATGTAACCCTACCAGTTCTGCTTCCCCCCTCTAAGCAAGATACGAACTGGTGTCGAACAGAGACACTAAAAACTGCAGCCAATGGTAAGTAAACTTCTTGAGGTCAAGGGAGTTAGGGGTTACTTGCACAGTTTTTACCAGCCAGCCTCCATTACCCTCACCCCATTGAGCTTAACTTTTGTACAGGCCATGGCACCAATGTAAACCCTCTACCTCCTTATTCAGAGTGAGATTCAACACAATGTCTCTGCAAACATGAGCACAAAGGACTGCAGTGCCTAGCTTCTCACACCAGGGGAGTAAGGGGATACTTGTACAGCTCTTACTTCAGTAGCTGACCTACATCACACTAACTTCATTGAACTTCACTCCTGCCGGGGTTATGACACCAATGTAACCCAATGTAATCTGCCCTGCTTTGAGAAGGATTGCAACCAAAGTCTTAACATGGGAGCCTACAGTCTCCAATGTCTATCACTAGTGAACCACTTTAAATCAAGGAAGTGATGTTGAGCTCCTACTAGCTGGCCTCAAATATACTTATCCCCTAAGAAGTCATTCCTACCTGGGTAACAGCCCTAATGTAACCATACTAATTCTTCTTACCTCAAGGTAAGCAGGATCTGAACAGATATTTTGGACGGTTGGTGTGTAAACAAGGGTGTTGAAGACCACAAGTTCTAGCATAGTGCACCTTGTGAGGCCAGAGGAGTAAAGCCTGGTTTGACTTGACACCTCTGCTAGTTCACTTGAGTTTGCACGGCTAATGTGACGTCAACGCGGAGTTTGCAAAGGTTCGCTTTGGGTGTGCGCAACATGACTTTGTTTGGCAGAGAGCATGATTTTTTTGTAAGACTCAAGCAAAAAGTTTGTGCAGCGCCGCGTTTGATTTAAGTTGAATATAAATCACTTTGAAGAGATTTTGTCTGAAACAGTACGACTATACAGATATTTTCGTGATCCGTGGTTATAGAGATGACTAGATGATCAATAATTTTTGGCTAGAAATTGCAACAGCCGCGGGAAAGGAGGAAAGTTTTTGTTAAAATGTTTGGAAAAACCTGAGGGATAAGTTTGTTAAACCCAAAAGAGGCCATGGCAAAAGTGGAGACCCAGGTACACAATTACAGAAATATGTTTTTCCATCAGTCACAGGTTTTACACTGATACACTGTATATATTACAATTTTGAATTTAAAACAATTTAATGGTTACAAAACTATAATTAAGGAACAAATAATTTCTTTGATAATAAGGAAATAAATATTTGAACCTATCAGTTTACAATATATTGATGGCCTGTTTTTCTAGGCTTTTGTTGTGATAATGGTCAGGAATGTTTGGCCATTATTGCCTTTTTAGCATAAGTATAGGACAGAAACTAGCCAGACAATAATGTGTGAATTGTGGAGCGGGCTAAATCTAAAAAAATATCTGTATTATTTAGTGAGTGTACTTTTTTTGTGCTTTTATTCTTGCCATAATAAATATATATATATATATATATATATATATATATATATATATATATAGCAGCCCGTGTTCTCTTTTCATTAATATTGTCGAATACATTTTAACAGATAAAACTGTCCAAGATATGAACAAAAGCAAGTGATGCATCAAAGTTTGATAAAAAAAAAAAATAATAAATCTTGAATTGTTATACAAATCCTTATAATCATTAAAATAATTTATAAAAATAATTAAGATAATTAGTTTGAAAATACTGAATGATATTAAGGATATGACGTAGTTCCGGAAACTTTCTACTTCTCTTATTATCCATTTTACTTTGCGGGGGGTTTCTTTTGACCACCCCATGTTGTTTTAAAGAATATCACAATGGTGAACGCGGCAAGTATAAAAGCCTTGTCCATTTCGTGAGGTGCACGCACAGTCAGCGGAGGTCCGCGATGCGGCGCCAGGCGAAAGTATAAATCCAGTTTGAGGCTTCTTCCCACAGATCTTAAACAAGCTGGCCTCTGTCAGACTTAACTCCATCTGAGTAACAGCATAGCTCTAGTTATAATTGTCCCAGTCTGCATGAGATTTCAGCAGGCATATTTGCATGGGAAGAGGTTGCAGCTACAAGGGCACTAAGATCACACCTTCTAGCTTCAGTGGCTAATGTACATCTTGAGGTCAGGACTCACCAAATTTATGGTCAGCCCTTGGGCAGCATCGGCCCGTTGGTGAGTATCCATCAGGCAAGTTTGTTTGGTATGTTTCACACATTGCCTATCCTTGGGCTCAAGTTTGAGGGCGTTTGACCAATTCCCCATATAGAATTGGCATCGGCTCTTGGTAAAAGAGAGTAATTTGCTGGTCAGCTACAAATTCAATTCAGTTCAGTTCATGTTTATTTCTATAGCGCTTTTACAATGTAGATTGTGTCAAAGAAGCTTTAACAAAGAAGTTCTAGTAAATTGAAAATTTGTCAGTCCAGTTTACAGAGTTGAATTTTAGTTTAATTCAGTTTAATGTGGTTTAATTTTCACTGCTGAAATCCAAACACCGAAGAGCAAATCCATTGATTGCTCCACAAGTCCCAAACCAAGCAAGCCAGTGGCGAGGAACAAACTACACCAATTGACAAAAGTGAAGGAAAAAAAACCTTGAGAGAAAACAGGCTTAGTTGCACACAGCCATTTAGTCGACCACAAATCTTAGTGGGAGAACAAAAACTGAGTCAAGAAGTAACACAAAGAGGCCAGCTGTCATTTTTGTTGTATTTCTTAAATATATGCAAACAATATGGATTATCAGATAATCAGACATATTTGCACAAGTGAAGCCCTCTGTTGTGGTATATAAATGCTGCTTTGTTTGCAGTTTGTTTCTTATGGAAAGATACATCTACTCAGACATGCACAAAACATATGTTCTTATTTTAGTTGGCTGTTGTCCATTTGGTGTGTTCACGTACAGCTTTTTGGTCCAGATGGGACTAGACACAGCCAACGTGAGAGGACAACACAGTCTTTTCTCATTGCGTCTAGTTCTCTGATGTCAGTTTGATGTGTCTTTGCCTACTTTTACTAGCTGCGAGGTTTACTCACTCTTACTGTATAAGTGCATAGTCCTTTATTCTTGTTCAATCTGACAGGTGAAGTGAGAACACTGAAGCCACTTCTGAAGTGTTTGAGTCCTTTGTTTAGCCTGGTTGTTCACTTCATGTATATAGACACCGCACTTTGCTCATGGTTACCATGGTGCTCAGACAGTGCTGATGGCTTGTGTTCAGTTCCAAGTATGTCTCTGTCTCACTCTCTCTCTTTGCCTCTCTGTCTGTGTCTTCAGTTGCTTGCATAAATGGTAGAACACTATAAATATGCTAAGCCAGTTTATGACTTTCAAACTACAGTCAGAGCTGATCTGTGTAAGATTGTTTTTCTAAATTAATTAATTTATTGGGGCCACTCAGTTGGAATGTCATACATTAGCAAGTAAAATACATACATATTAAATAAATAAAAGATAAATAAACATGTTTTAAAATTAAATGTCTCTGCACAAATGCAAGACTCTAAATCAGAGGTGTCCAATAGGGTCTGCAGGCCAAAGTTGGCCCATACTAACCTTTGATTTGACCCACCATCCCATTTGTCAAGGGAGGAAGAATGATGGGAAGGTGGCTGGGGAAAATATCATTGATAATATAAAGTAATGTTTTGTAGTTACTTTGAAATATTAGGAAATTACTCACGGAAACTTTAATGTAATACAATTTGGTATTTTTTTACCTTTGGCCCACAGCCCTCAATCAAGTTTGGTTTTTGGCCCTTCATAAGAAAAAGTTTGGGCACCGTTGCTCTAGAACAGGGGTGCCCAAACTTTTTCTTATGTAGGGTCAAAAACCAAAGTTGATTGAGGCTAGTGGGTCGAAGGTAAATATAGTTGTCATGGGTAATTTCCTAATTTGTTTAATAATATTTAAAAATGACAATTATATTAACTAACATTGCTTTATATTAACTAATACAGTATTTTATTTACATTTTATAATGAACTTATTACAGTAAAAACAAAACAATCTAATTTATAGCAGCATTACACTAGAGTTTTTTTTTTATAATTATTTTTAGGGGTTTTTCACCTTTTATTGGGATAGGATAGTAAAGCACAGACAGGAAAACATTGAGAACAGAAAGGGGAAGGATCGCATGGGGAATCGCAGTCGGGAATCGAACTCGGGTCACTGTGAGCGCCATGGTGCCATATGTCAGCGCACTTAACCACTAAGCTATTGGCGTCAACAAATTACACTAGTTATTGCCTTGATTTGCTCATCAATATCTTCTGTACATTCAAAGTCCCTTTAGAGCAAGTCATTTCACTCGGCAGCCATTTTTGAAACGCCTCTCAGGCAGTATGCTCGGGCATTTTGTTTGAATGGGGAGACATCAAATTCTCCAAAATTACTTGCCAAGCTCACAATTACATTTCATATTACAAAGAACCAATAAAATGAAACAACAACTGTCTCTTTAGATTAATTTCTAAATGTTTGTATCCCACAAAATCTGCAGAAACTCACGTCTGGTCTGAGCCACTCCCCCAGAGAATTGTCATTTTATAGCAATCGTTGATTGGCTCCTGTACTAGAAGGTGGGCTTTATTTGCCATATAGCAATCACTGATTGGCTCCTGTACTAGAAGGCAGGGCTTTGTTCACCATATTGAGTTACACTTTTCCCCATTCAAAAGTATACGAGTGACACGTCTTGTATATTCTATAGTCTTTGGTATAGCAGAGCATAGAATCACCAAGAGGCGACATTCTAGTGCGATTTGGGAAACAGCCACTAGATGGTGCGGCAGCCATTTTGGAATGAAAATTCCAATAGAACAACAGCATATTATAAGTCTGTAAAATAAACTAAGTGCAGATGATTGATAGTAAGTGTTGTATTGTCGTTTTTTAGGTTGTATCTCAGCTTTAATGCGCTTTTTAAATAAATATATAAAAAACAAAGCAGCTGCTTGGCATTGCGACAGCAATAAGATCCAATAGACAGCTGACCGCTTTCACTCCAAAATGGCAGAATCCGGGACTGTTGCTGGGCGCTGCTGTTGCAATAGAACGTTCTATTGAGTGTCGCCTCTTATGGTCAAGCTCTTTGGGTATAGTCCTCCATCCATCGAGTGACAGTATTTACATTTAAAAATCTGATTTTAACATTTATTTGAAACAATTTATTTTAGTTTGCTAAATATAAAGCAATAAATCAAACAAAAAAGGTTAAGTCAAATTAGAAATGACAATCTCTGTGATAAAGGCGTTCGCCCCAACCCTCTCCATCATTCTCACTCTCCACTCAGATGGGATAATGGGCCAAATCAAAGGTTACAATGGGCCAACTTTGGCCCGCGGGCCCTACTTTGGGTATCTCTGCTCTAGAAAGTGAAGGTTGTTTAACTTCTTATTTTACTGCTGAGTCTTGGTCCATGTAAATGTAAATGTTACTACACTGCTTTTTGATGTTCGATCCAGTATATGGAACATTGAATTTCATAACTAAAATACATAAATGCACAGTTAATATGTTGTTTTCCAAATGAATGAGCTTTATCTTGCTTTCTAATTTAATTCTCACTTGCTTGTTGGAAACCAGCAAGCATTTCTTTTAGGTTCAGATGATTAATGAAATTATATTACAGTAGCACATTGAGTGCCTCCTGTAATTTTTCATACCATGAACTGTGTTCTGCTAAAGGACTAGCAGCTTCCCCTTAGTTTCATAGGAGCATGTCCTTGTGGTTTCATCCATAGTCTTTATATCCCCTGTTGTCTTAAACCACACCATTTGTCTAACTGTAATGTGTTTATAAAATGAGCCTTCTGTGACAATTTTGTAGATGAATCATCAGGGTTTGCTCTGTGCACTGCTGAGAAATCGAACCAGTTATTGCACAGCATGGTGAGGGCCATAACACATTACTCTATTCAGTTAGTAACATTTAAACAAGTGTACTGTTTAGTTCAACAAAGAATTGTTTAACTACTTCAAAAATGTCAAATGGTGTAAGCAATAAGTCAAATGCAAGTTCCTTTACTCACTGAATACTCTTGTTTACACACATTTATCATTTTTTAAAAGGTACCACTCATTTTGTAAGCTAATAACATGTATAAACATTATATTATATTATGAATTTAGTTCATAATATAAGTTAGGAACTTTATGGGTTATTCATTTTGACCTAATCTATCTTAGCCTTATCATAAAAGGTCAAACTAATTAAACTACTACTAATGTGTAAAATAGTCATTTTATGATACTAAAATAGCACTGGATGTTGTTTATTGACAACAGTTCAGCTTTAATCTTAAGAGTACAATGACTTGTTAATGAAAAAAAATAGAATACACAAGAGCATTTAAATAAAGAAAAATGTCTTAATCCAGCAATTATAATAAAATGAATAATAATAATAATAATAATAATAACAATAAAAATAATAATAATAATACATAATTCACAATGGTGGTAGTTTATATAAATATTAACTTTTGATACCACATAAATAATTAACAAATAAAGTACAGCTTCTATCCCATGCATTCAAGGAAACATTAATAATTAAAAAAAAAAAAAAACTGGAAGTTGCAACAACAAAGGAATCCACTATAGCTGTTCTTCCCTTACATAATAAACAATTTGAGCTTTAGAGAGGCAGACAACACACGCAATAACAAACACTGTCATGTTATCTTGCATTAAGAGGCAGACACCATGTTCAAATGGTGTACAAGGACTGAAGATGAAAATTAGCTCATAAAATTGTACTAATTTACATGCCATTATTCATAATTTTTTTGTTCCTGAATCAACCAGTAAATACACAAAGAAAAAAAAAAAACATTGCTTTAGTAAATGTTAGTAACAGTTCACCCAAAAATTCTGTCATCATTTACCCACCCTTCACTTGCTCCAAAACTTTGAGTTTCTTTATCCTGTCAACCCTCCCGTTTTTCCGGGATTCTCCCGTATTTTACAGTTTTCTCCCGCTATCATCCCGTAAAGGTATAAACATTAAAGAGCCGATCCTCCCTATACGCAACCCATAGCACCGAACCACCAGGGGATGCCGCTTGCTCTTAAATGTGAGTCTGTTCTGTGCTTTCACTTTATTTAGGCATGAAAACACTCGGAAATAAATATAAAAACGGCAGATTCCCTTCCCATTTCATCACAGGTGCCGTCGCCCCTCCTATGTATTCCTCAAAACGGACATATAGCAGTGCGTGACTGTCTGACACACTCCATAGTGATAAATAGACACTGTTTCTCAAACGGACTGTGTACACAAGATTTGAAACAGAGCGAAAGTCTGGGTTTTGGGTGCGTGTTTGAACAGACATATACACATAAATAATAATAATAACATCTAAAAATGACGATCTTGGTGTTTTTTTTTTTTTTTTAACACAACTAATTTTGTCCTAAATGAGCATAAAAAGTTAGACACATGCTTTCATTATAACGTTAGATGTGTGCATTTTTAAAGTGACACCTCTGGTATTTAATGTAATCAAACGACAAATCCAAATAAATAAGATTAATTCATTCATAATGTGTAAGTTATACAGTGAAGAAAAGATTAATAAGATTTGATAACTGTTCTATTTCTTTATAATAGCTATTAATTTTAATGATCTGAACTGTTTGCTAATTTATGTGCTGCTAATGTACTGTATACTAATAATTTTTTAATAATCCCTTAGTATGGTGGGCATATCCCTTATTTTCACATCCCAATGTTGACAGCTATGGGTTATAGGTTTTCAACTTTACTTCTTTTATGTTCAACAGAAGACAGAAACTCATAAAGGTTTAGAACATGTGTCAAATCCAGTTCCTGGAGGGCCATACTGTAGCTCTGCACAGTTTAGTGTCAACCCTAATTAAACACACCTGATCAAACCAACTCAATCTCACAGCAATTCGTAACTTTTTGATTTAGTGGCTAATTCGTATGAATTTGTACGATCTAATTCGTACAATTTTGTACGATTTGCTCATCACCCAATGACGGTTGGATTTAGGGGCGGGGTTGGGTGTCGCGTCTCCTTTTTAAAATCATACATTTTCGTACGACTCAACTCGTATGAATTCGTACGAATTAGCCACTAAACTGACAAAACATAAAATACTTACGTTTCCTCATGAGATCAGGCTGGATCAAACTAATTGAGTCCTTCTGGCTTGTTTGAAACCTACAGGTAAGTATGTTGAAGCAGGGTTGGAGCTAAACTGTGCAGAGCACAAGCCCTTCAGGACCTGGATTTGACACCTGTGGAAGAACAAGTGAAGGATGAGTGACTGAAGACAATATTTACTTTTCTGGGTGTACTATCCCTTTAAGTTTTTATTAAAATCACATTTTGTCTTTGGCAAATTTTCTTTTTAAGATGATTAGTAGGAAACAGAAATGACAGCTGTTAGAAGAAAAAAAAAAAGAAAGTAAAACATTTGTTTTTTCTCAAAAATAATGGCACATTTTAAATGATGGACATGATTTTCTATCAACAGACACACACCGCACCACATCACTTTCCTAGACTAAATGTGGCCAAGAATTTACAAACCACCTGCCAAAACCTTGACAAGGTCACATAAAGAAAAGATGAAAGAAGAGAGGAAAGACTAAATAAGAATAAAAGAAAAGGCATGGTTGGAGATCTTTGGATGAGGTCTTGGATGCCTCTGGCGGTGTACAGGACAAGCCCAGTGTAGGCCATAAGTTATCCAACTAAAGGCTAACTGATGGTCTTTCTGCTGGTTGACCCATGAATGTGTTAAAAGCAGACACCAAAAAAGCTGTCTTCAGGGAGGAATGGGGGGGGGGGGGGGGGGGGGGGGGGGGCAGTAATCACAGCTTCTAGCCCAGCTACATTTGCTTTGATAGCTCTCTGGCCATCATAGCAATCGATGCTGTAATGCACAATCAAGTGTAATGTGCATTTGCAGCAAGCCCGTTCAATATTGTTCTATCTCAAGCCAAAAGAAGGAGGGACTGTGCCTTTCATTAAAATCAATGGCATTGTCCTTACAAGAATTAGTGCGATTGGGGGAGATTATTGTTATTTTTCTGTCTGCAACTCTGAAAAGGGAGCAGTTGTGAATGAGTTTACAAGTTCAGCGCTTCATTGCGCAGCACTTCACTCCTGTCCTATTAACTCTGCCACTTCTTGGTTGTGTTCCTGGTTCCTCAACAGTCTGGCCCATTAAAAATGGAACCCCATCATTGTTTCTGTGAACTCAGATATCCTAAGAAGTGGAAACAAGTGGGACGTGTTCGAAAACAGTGATGTTGCAGTAGTGGCAACAGTGTTGGAACAGTCACATTCATAGTATAAGTGGCCATGCACCTACATGTCAACTAATTAACTACTAGTATTTAAAAGACTAGTAGTTACTAGTATTTATGGTTAGAGTTAGTACACAGTTAACAATTTCCCCTAGAATGTACAGTAACTTACTGTAAATCAGTTAAAGCAAAATACTGTATTTGTAATATGTGCAGTTACAGCACTGTTTATCTTTCTGTTTATGTATTTACAGTAAAATATACAGTAATTTTCACAATGCAACTTTAAAATACAGTAACATACAGCGTAACTGTCCTACAGTAAAACACAGTTCATTTTACGGTTAAATAATGTTTAATTTACAAAAAATCGTTAACAGTGTAGGTATGAAAATAAAAAGTAACTTAGAAGGTCAGGTGGAGAACCAACAAAATGAAGCATAGAAGAAATTAAACAATGTACTAATACTGAAAATGTCCATAATAGCATCTACTAATAATGACTGGTAACATACAGTAAATAGTTTAGCATAATTCCATTATATTTTATACAAATACATTACATATATTTATTAAGAGGAACATACACAGATTTGAAAGTCTAAGGAATATATGTGAGCACCCTTTATTTTGATGGTCTTCACTAGAGAATATGGTGACTTTAAATACTTTTGCAACTGCTAACTAATTCTCATTTGAGTTTCACTAGTATTAGCATGCTATTTTAGGTCAGCAGAGTAAGCTGACAAATGCAAACGTACTTATAGTGCATAAAATGTCTGTTAGGTTATCATTAAAACAAAGTATCAGTACAAGTGAAACTGACCTATCACTAGAATGTGACTGACAAGCTATCTGACCAAACATGGCACCGATATTATGCACTGATGGCGTATTAAGTTCTTTCTTATCTGCAAGTGTGTGTTGACGCAGTTGTTAATCCCACTAAACTTGTCATCTTGATTGGGGCTTTTATTCTAGAAAGCTCTAAATGTGACCGCCATCCCTAATATTTGTGAAATCTACTGTTGTTTTATTCTTAGTCTCATTCGCCAGTTGACGCAGTGGTTCAATTCTACCCATTCATATGTAAGCTACAACGTCAGTATTTTCTATTACTTCATTTTAAGTCACTTGTTCATATCGAATATACAGTAGCCATCAATTGAGTGCATATTGCAAAGTTGCCTGCTGCTTCTGTTTAAAATCACCATGTCAATTTAGTAAAATAAAAAAATCTATTATTTCTCCAAGCAGTGCACAAACTGACAATGGGAGTGCCATGGATGGTTGTGAAAACTTGTCGGATATAGCAATGAAACAAATTAGGGTATTATGCAGATTAAGCAACAGGTATACTCTCAGCTTTACATTTCTTGTGTTTAAAAGACCTATAAAACAAGGGTACATTTGGGTTGTCAATTGAAATCTGAAAGAGGTCTAATAATAGTGATTCGAAACAAATATCAAAATGACATCAAAAAGGCTCATTCTGAATGAGGGGTGTCAAAATTAATTGTTTCTTCGGTGCACCGCGATGCAGACTCGGACAATTCGGTATCGGTTCAGTAATAATCATAACCATTTATTATGTACTGACGTCATTTATCTCATATGCGCTATGTTGCGGTAGCTTACTATGGCAAAGGAGGCGAGTGCGAGTATGTACAACGCTCCAACTACTTAAAAATGCAGAAACTGTGCACAACTTCACTGCGTATGTTTGCTGGACAGTCTTTCACTGACACGTACAGCAGGAGATCCTATTTCACTGCGGTTGAGAGAATGAACGTAAACTCCATTTCCCTCTCTCTCGCTGTGGCTCATTTGACCTGCTTGCGTGACTTTTACAGCGATACTTCTGGATACAGTTACGGACGTGTGTCTGCAGAGTTTTCTCCACCATGTCTATCATGGATCAGCTGTGATCGCTGCTGCCGTTTATCAGTGTCACTCAACTGTGAACAGCGCCAGCGCGTAAGAGCCAATCGCAGCCCTTTCTGTTGAGCGTGTGACCAATCAAAGGGGTGAAAGAACTTGGTAGACGAGACTCAGAAAGCAAGCGGGATATTTACATTTGTTTATTTGCTAGAAATGCTCATGTTGTTTAAAGGTACAGTTTATATTTCTGACTGTTTGTATTAAAGGACAAAATTGTATTACAAATAGTATATAGGCTAAATATAAATATATTTATACATTTTAATACAAGAATTGCTGTGCGGTGAAGAAAATATAAAACTGTGTATGGAAAGCATCGTCAATGCGATGCACCGAGATATCGAATTGAACCAAATCGATGGCATGATAATCGTAACCGAACTGAACCGTGAGATCAGTGTATGTTCACACCTCTAACCTCTATATACATTTCTGAAGAGTGCCAAACACGTCCCAGGAGCTACGTTTTTTGCTGTTTTTGTTTTCGTGAATCCAGGAACGTAGCGGACATTTTAAAAGTGGAGGGGGGCAGCTATCCCCCCCATGTTGCTACACCCCTGCGTGAATCCACCAGAGGCTGCTGTGTATGCATTTTGAGATCTCACATTTCTCTCACGAAAGCCATTCATGTCTGCTGTTCTCATATAAATCCACCAGAGGCCACTCTTGACTGATTGACTGACCGATCAACTGACCCACCCTCCTCCTTCTCTAAACCCAACCAATAGTGTTTTCAAAAGCACCGATTGACTTATCAAAAATGCAGTCAAATTTGATATCAATTGACTACAATGCATGTAAACTACCTTGATGTCAAAACAACATCAAATTTACATTGGAGTCATTGGAGTTACAAAATAAAAAAATAAAAAAAACGATTACAGGACAGTCCTGTAGTTTACATGCATTGCAGGAATACAAAACCCAGTGCAAATGTGGAATTGAGGTTTTCAGAAGAAAAAATCCTTTTATATATATATATATATATATATATATATATATATATATATATATATAATACTTTTTGTGTTTTTATTTTGGGTGGTCAAACTGGAATCAGTGGTTTAAATGTCAAACCTATTTGCATTTTTCACGTCATGTTGACATTCATTCATTTATTTTATTTTCGGCTTAGTCCCTTTATTAATCAGGGGTCGCCACAGCGCAATGAACCGCTAACTTATCCAGCATATGTTTTACGTAGCATATGCCCTTCCAGCTGCGATCCATCACTGGGAAACACCCATACACTCTCATTCAAACACATACACTACGGACAATTTAGCTTATCCAATTCACATATAGTGCATGTCTTTAGGCTTGTGGGGAAAACCGGAGCCATTTTGACATCAAGCTGCCTATTTTTGGACTATTATTACTGTATAAGTCAATTAGTTTTTCATTAACAGGTTAATTGTTGGTGGGATGCTATAAAACCAAACGAACCCTTTTGCTTTTCAAGAACAAAACATTGAAATGTAAACGACTATTAAAGTCACTGAATTTTCTGAATAAGTGTGACAATGAAAAAAAAAAAAAAAAAAAAAAAAAACTTTCACACTTTCACACTTCAGACATCTTTCTAGCCTTGAACACTACAAAGTCTGCGTAGAGTTGGGTGATCTCTCTTGACCCGTCTTCTCTTTCACACATTCTCCATCCCCACTGGGACAGAACATGACGGTGGCCTCTCAAACCTGAGCTCCTCTGATTGCTGGAAAGCACTGAAGCGGGTCAGTCTAAACACATCACTGGTCAACAGATGCACGGTGATCAAAGGAAAAGACCTGGAAGTGTAAAACTGCTAGGATTTACAGGTAAGCTGCTATTTCCAGTTCAGATTCTAAACAGAATCTTCAGACATGTGCATCAAGGTGTTGAACAGTAGATAAAAAAAAAAATAAGAAAATGACAGCAATTTGAATGTAATGCCGAGTGAATGTGTAATTTACAAATATAGACCATACAATATCTGATACTAATTATGCATTCATCACACAATGCCATGGAATTCATTGTCATGCCAGGCACACGTGTGAATTTATTGTTAGTTTACATAGCGCTGAAGTGGTTTTAAGCAATTTCACACGCAGTCCAACAGAGGGTAGTATTATCTCAGCATGCAAGCCAGTGCATATAGAGCACTACATAAGAGCTGAGCTTTTAGTGTCCTCACACACTGTACTCAAACTGTGAAATTTTTATCATGGCACATAATCTAACAGCTTCCTCTAAAGGCTGGCATAAATTTACATAGTCACGCTTTTCTAAAATGGATGGTCAAGTAATGGCAGCGGTGTTGGATCAAACTAGTTCACGCAGCTTTATTTAATAAATATGTATGCTACTTGCATGCATAAAGGTGCAGAGTGATACAAATGAGAGTAAACATTAAAACAAATGTTTTTTAGGTTTAAAAAAAAACATGGAAGGGTATCCGCTGCATAAAACATATGCTGGATAAGTTGGTGGTTCATTCCGCTGTGGCGACCCCAGATCAATAAAGGGTCTAAGCCGAAAAGAAAACGAATGAATTAATGAATGTAAGTATATATATATGTGTGTGTTTTATGTGTATATATATATGTATATGTTTATTTTCATTAAATAATTCTGGGGGCAGGGGGAATGCATGATGGTTTCCAAACACACACACATGCACAGACATATACAGTGCTCAGCATAAATGAGTCCACCCCATTTTCAAATTTATTTGATTTTTTTTTAATCTATTTTTCAGGGAATATAGGTCATATATTTTGGTGCATTTGAACAAAACAGATTTATTAAACAGATTAAATATATCAAAATAATATTTTATTCACAAAACATCTTTAGAAATAGAAAGATTATATATTTAAGTCCATGCAAAATATTGCAAAAACAAAACAAAACAAAAAAATTACAAACTGCAAAATTTCAACAAAAAATCTTTTTAGTGAGTGAAGCCAGCAGTTGGCACTGAACCTGCGGTCTGTGTGGGTCCTAACGCCCGAGTATATTGATGGGGACTCTATACTGCTCAGTGAGCGCTGTCTTTCGGATGAGATGTTAAATTGAGGTCCTGACTCTCTGTGGTCATTAAAATCCCAGGATGTCCTTCGAAAAAGGTTTTGGCTAAGTTTGCCCACTGGCTTCTGTTCATCATGGCCTCATAACCATCCCCATATCATAATTGGCTTCATCACTCTTTCTCCTCTCCACCAATCAGCTGATGTGTGGTGTGCTGTCTGGTGCAATACGGCTGCCGTCGTGTCATTTAGGTGGATGCTGCACACAAATGGTGGAAGAGGAGATCCCCAAAAATGTGTAAAGCGCTTTGAGTAACCAAAAGCGCTATATAAATGTGAGGAATTATTGTTATAATCCTATTAAAAATATTAATTTAAATGAGAGATTTGTGAGGGGTGTACTCATATATGCTGAGCACTGTATATAAAGAATAAATGTAAGGTGGGGACCTAGTTCTCTATATGGGTTGATTGTTTGAAATTTTATATGTGGGTGCTGAGCTCAAAAGTGGAGTCAGATGGACGTGAGCTTGCATCAGCGGGTTTAAACACACTACCTTATTATAGTCCAGGATATGTCACCAGAGAATGGTCTGTCATTTTCATCAGAAGGATTTTTTTTTTTTTTTTCATGTATTGTAAAGAAATAATAAATTTGCTCCTGCTTTTCATAGCGCTCTCAATATTATTATTATTATTATTATATATATTTTTAAACCAAACCTTAAAAAAGGCTTTTATAACATATTGCAAGAGAATACACACAGGACATCCTCAATAGTGCTGCACTCTACTTGTGCTATGAATACAGTTTTACGAGATAGTTTGAATAGATCTATTTAATTGTTTTCTGGGGAGTCTAACAGTATACAGAAACTGAATAATCACAATGCAAACAATGATTTTGTTACTTTGTTTTATTTCTAATTCAAATATCTGCAAATTCTTAGATTCTTTTTCACATTCAGAGAAAATAAGTTAAAAGAGTTTTTCCAAAAAAACTAGTCAAATTGTCTACCAGTGGGGTAAGTAAAATAATTTAGTTTTTGCTTTGAAATGTAGATATTTGGACCAAAAACAAGACAAAAATCTAAGTCACACTGTAAAACCCCAAAAGTTAAGGTAACTCAAACCATTTAAGTTCAAAAACTAATCATAATGAGTACTGTGAACTTAATCCATTTGAGTAAATGAAGCAATTTGAGCACAGTAAAACCTGACAAATGAAGAGAACTCAAACAAACTGAGTACTGTTAAACCCAATAAGTTAGGGCAACTCAAACTGTTTAAGGAAACCGATTGCTACAAACCATTTGAGTTAAAAAACGAATCTATATGAGTACTGTGAACTTACTCCACTTAAGTTGAAGTGATGAGGTATTTAATTAACTCATTACCTTCAACACTGAGTTCAAAACTCTTTTTAAATGAGTAGAATTAACTTTCAGTACATTTTGAGTTGGGTTTTACAGTGCAGAAAAACTTTTTAATCACCCGAGATTTTCAACACCTCTAATAAACAGTGGATAGAAAGAAAAATCTGGTATGCTTTAGCATTTAGTCCAGTATATGGTTACACCATGTGACATCATGTCCTGTTTTAGGGTAATTTAGTAATTTAGTGTTGCATTCAAATTTTAGTTAAACCTCATCAGAGTTTATTTTAAAGTGAACTTTTTATCAAGCTCAGTCCACTTATTTTGTACGCATGTTCAGACAGCAATGTTCACACATACCTAAATGAACCGAACTGACAGAGCAGCCGCAAACAGCTTGTTTTCATCCAACCAACCCTGCCAAGTGTGAACACAACTTAAGGAAATTACATAACACTACAGATTAATGTACTGTGTTATGATGAAATTTCCTGTAATGATTTTGACAACGCTTACTGGTGTTTTACGCATATTTTGAATATTTTGTAAGAACATTTATTTTGAAAAGTAATTTTCAACCAAAACATTATCCTTTTGTATTCAGTGCATGCATGGATTAACTGCTCAAACATATCCATTTATAAAATAAATTAATTTCCATTGCATGTCAATGTCAAGCAGCACAACGGTTTTCTATATTGATTATATTTATATGGAAATATTGTTTAAATGCCATTCATCATGTGCCATGTTGAAGACTGGTATAATGCTAAAAATGTAGCTGCATCATATGAATGAATGATATTTTATGTTAATGATATTTTACATAATGTACAGTTGCAGTCAGAATTATTAGCCCCCTGAATTATTAGCCCCCCTGTTTATTTTTTTCCCCAATTTCTGTTTAATGGAGAGAAGATTTTCTCAACACATTTCTAAACATAATAGTTTTAATAACTCATTTCTAATAACTGATTTATTTTATCTTTGCCATGATGACAGTAAATAATATTTGACTAGATATTTTTCAAGACACTTCTATACAGCTTAAAGTGACATTTAAAGGCTTAACTAGGTTAATTAGATTAACTAGGCAGGTTAGGGTAATTAGGCAAGTTATTGTATAAAAATGGTTTGTTCTGTAGACTACCGAAAAAAAAAATATATAGCTTAAAGGGTCTAATAATTTTGACCTTAAAATGGCTTTTAAAAAATTAAAAACTGCTTTTATTCTCATTGAAATCAAACAAATAAGACTTTCTCCAGAAGAAAAAATATTATCAGACAAAGTGTGAAAATTTCCTTGCTCTGTTAAACATAATTTGGGAAATATTTAAAAAAGGGGGGCTAATAAAATCAAAGGGGGGCTAATAATTCTGACTTCAACTGTATATGTAAGAAAACAAGCTCCAACAAGCTCATGCTAGGCAGTAAAAAAAAAAATCCCAGATTGCAACAAAACAAAACATGCTAACACAATTGAATGGGGTATTCATAAGACATTCATGACACCTTTATAATCATGTCATGAGTATGGATGATATTTAAAACGCAAAGACGACATTAATTCAGATGTGTTTGTTTTGACAGCTTGACAAACAAATACATCATAATCTTTCTTTGTCTTCGTAATGTCAAGTTATCATAATACAGACAACATAACTTGTCATAAATCTGTCATAAACATGACTGTCATGAGGCCATATAATTGTGTCATGAAAATTTTGACTACTTTTTTCAATGAATTTATAATGTCTCAGTAAAAGTTTCATGCAACATAGTCTCATTCTGAAAATGTAGCCCTATATACATTTCTGGAGATTGCAAATTATGTAGACAGAGGAACGTATGGCTGCATTTCGTCTTTAAAACAAACGATATGGGGGGTTTGACGCCATTCCTTTTTTCGCTAACCACCTGACCGTTTACCTGCATGTGGACGGCTTTTCCTCTGTTACCAGTTTGTCTGGTATACTCAACGCATACGTCAGCAGACTTGAGATGCAGAGAGGAGTTGACGATGACGACGGGGTTCGAGTTCAAAAACAGAACCCAAAAAATTAAATAAACAAGTAAATAACAGGGTGAGAATGCAATAAAATCTGAAAACGTGGTAAAAATCAGGCCAGGGCTTTTCTTTTTCTGGATTGCTTTTTAAAACACTGCGGATGGGTTTAGGGAAGGGGTTGGGTAGGTCAATCTGTGATTTTTTTTAAATACTATTGGTTGGGTTTAGAGAAGAGGTAGGGTGGGGGGATCGGTCAGTTGGTCAGTCAGTCGGTCGGTCGACAGTGGCCACTGGTGGAATTACGTGAGAAGAGCAGGCACGAATGGCACTCGTGAGAGAAATCTGAGATCTCAAAAAGAATACACAGCGGCCTCTGGTGGACTCGTGAAAACAAAAAATGCAAAAAAACGTATCTCCTGGATGTATTTTGCTCTCTCCAGAATATAGGGGTAAGTAATCTGAATGAGCCTGGGTTGGTTTCAATCCTGTGTCAAATAATTTTATAAAAGCTTCATTATTATTTAATGACATGTAATGACATTTTAAGAACAAATTCAATTTGTACCACTAGTTTAGGTCAATAAATATATTTACAATATTTATGATGTTTAAAATGCATGAAAATTATAATGGCCTTATGACAATCATGTTTATGACAGATTTATGACAAGTTGTCTTGGTAATGCCAAACTGTCATGGCAAAGACAAGGACATGTGTCACGATCACCAGTGATCTACAACCAGAGATCGCTGGTAAACACACTAACATTCACATGAACTACAAATCCGCCATGGACTACATATTCAGTCATACCACACACACACACAACTGATGCAAATGCTTTCTGATTGCAAACTCACCAGCTGAAGCCGCTCATGAACTGATTACGTGGACTATAAAGTCAGCACACAAACACACAAAAGTTGCTGAGTCGTGTCTACTGTTTTAGTGACATTACAACGCGTTTTCCTTTGTCTTGTTTTCGCCGTGTTTTTGATCCTTGCCTTGTTTATTTGTTTAATCCTATTTGCTGCCTACCTTCTGACCATCTGCCTGTGTATCTGACTGCAACTCTGGATTGCCCTTATACATCTGTTTGCTCCTGTGTTGACCATTGCTTGCCTGACCATTCTAATAAACCTGCATTTGGATCTGCACCCCCGTTGTCAGCGTCACATCCCTGGTTACAACACGTAATGATATATGTGGCTATGTCGAGATGCCATAAAGCTATCTCAAATATTGTCACCTTTCAATTTAAAATGACATAACAGTTGTCATAAGCATATATACAGTCTAATTCATATTCATTACATGTCATGATGATAAAGGTTTAACGGCAGTTTTATGAACACCCCTTCAAGTAACACCCCTTCTTTGTACTTTAATTTTTCACACTTTATTAAGTGTGTTACTCGTTTCTATTCAACTATTTATAAAATATTATATTTTTCAGTAGTGCACAGTAAAATGTAAAGCTCCACCTATGGGAGAATACAGTTCACCCCGAATAAGCCAGTAGTTCTACAGGCGAAGTCTATAAAGTTCAGAGAACAGGGAATAAGGGTCAGTGTCTCCAAACCTTTGTGGAGGAGAAGTTCAAGTCCTCAGACCCAGAGCTCACAAACCCCATGGCAAGATAAAGACGCCTCGGGCTGGTTGAGAAGCACCAGTGATGCTGGATGAAACCCCTGACTCCTCCGAGGCTGAGGTGAACAATATTTATTTTGTGTGTAGAAGAGGTTATAATGTTTAATTAATGGGGACATTTCTATATGCAGAGCTGCATACAGAACAACAGAGAGAGAGAGAGAAAAAACAAACATAATGCAGTAAAGATGCTGTTCAGTATACGCTTGATGGGTTCTGTGTCAGCTGGACTACGCATTTAGAGTTTGAAAATATGGCGAGTATGTAATTACAGCACACTCTCTCCATTTGTTTGTTAAGAACTAAAATAATGATGATAAATCCTTTGAACTGTCTGTCTCTCACACACCCACAAGCATAAATGAAGTATGACTCTTAAGAACACTGTTGTCATGGGAACACGTAGGCTTGCAAAATATAATGACACATAAAGGCATTACAGCAAACATTGCAGCTACAAACTTTTGACGAGGTTTGAACCTTGGTGTCCTATGGTGTCCTACAGCAACTGCATGGTCTGGGGTTTTTCCCTCATGATCATTTGTCACTGTTGCCCTGGCACTGAGCCTAAAAAGGTAAAGTAAGCAATAAACCTTTCTGTTCATTATTTCCGTCCCTCAGCAGCACAATGGTCTGCCTTTGATGTCTCGTTTGTGCATATGACTTTAAGCTTATTAAGGCAAAACAGGAAAAAAAAAAAACAGTGCTTTTTCATGCATTTTTCAATTTGATATTTTTGGCATTTTAGATTTTTTTTTTTTTTCTCAGTTTAAAATACACATTTATGTGTTTCTTTCTTTGCACTTAAGCAATTTGCATTTGTAGATTTAAATTACAATTTTTTAAAGGTCAATTTCTTTACATATATACATTGATATACATAACAGTTCTGTCTGGTTCTCGAATCTGATTGGCTGATAGCAGTGTGGTATTCTGCAATATCAGAACTCCTGCAGCCTCTTCACCTTTGTGTATTCACTCCGCCCACATAGAGTGACAGCAGATTAAAAAACTCACTACAGTTTGACAAATATTGCAGCTATTGGACAGCATAATGTACTTTTAAGGCTTTTTTTGTCAAGATTGTAGCTGTTTTCAAATTGCAACTATGCAGTTTATTTATAAGGATTGTGCCTATTTCAAAATATTTATAATTTCTGAGAGAGTGCGTCGGCGTCCATTAACCAAGATAGACGTTGTCTATCCACATGATGGCGCCAGGACCGCATAATAAGCCCTTGCTTAGAAACTGCGTGTTTTCTAACTACAGCTGATCAAATCATTATTAAACTGGTAAGTGATATTATAAGTCGATCTCTCTCGTTTGTATAGATTGCAACTATGCAGTTTATTCATAAGGACAATGCCTATTTTAATACAGTTGCTTTCCTATCCTGGTTCTCAACAGTGTTATTCAGAGACCTCACCCCCGAACACCCCATCCCTATCGCAAACACAACTGCAGTCTGGTAGTGATTGCGCTGCTTTTTTTCGGGGTTAATTTTTGTGATATCCCGATGCAACAGAGAAATACTGTAGACTGTAACACTGTAAAGAGATATCTCTGTAGACTGATGGCATTTCATGTCAAATTCAGTCTTATAATCTTAAAATGTCAGCAAAATCCCCTGTTTTGTCATCACTTTATACATTATGCTTGAGAATTATTCAAACACTAGCTCTAAAGTGATGTTGGTGAATTAGTGACGGCTTCTGCTGTTTTGATGTCAGCTGCAGATGTGAATTAATGGCAGAAGAAAGTAGTTCCTAATACAAAAGGTTTTTTTAGACTCTCTGTGTTTGATTTTCTTTTATATATATATATATATATATATATATATATATATATATATATATATATAAAAAAAATCAAACACAGAGAGTATATTTATATACATGCATATTTATTTATATATATACACAAAAATTTTTTGCAGAATTTTACAAAGTAATACAAAAACACCCCATCTAATTAGTAAATTTACAAAAAAATAAAAATAAAATAAAATAATAACAAATTAATAATAAAATACCAATATCATTATAAGAAAAACATATACTGAGTTCAGGTTGTTTTGTGCTAGAACTAATCACATGGCAACAATTCAATACATTTAGGCATGTAGACATGGTCCAGACGATCTGCTGCAGTTCAAACTGAGCACCAGAATGGGGAAGAAAGGTGATTTAAGTGACTTTGAACGTGGCATGGTTGTTAGTGTCAGATGGGCTGGTCTGAGTATTTCAGAAACTGCAACCAACCAGTCACAGAACACAAACTACAAAAACAACAAATAGCAATCGCTATCATCAGGTCAATTATGATCAGGGACTTGTTGAGACACATAATGAAAGCTGCAACATATTTGTGGGCACCTTGCTGTGGCACAAAGTGTTTTCATTGTTTAATAATTGTTTGTTCTGTATAATTTGTACACAGCTGGAATTAGAATGAACTGTCACACCTGCCAAAATGAAATGATTGAGAAAATCCATCAGCCATAAACTCTTTTCAAAACAACAATGCTGTAAATTGCATTACTTTATTATTATTATTATTATTTTTTTATTATTAATAATAATAATAATAGTCTTACTGACAATATACATGTTTTAATTAACCAAATACATAATATATATATATATATATATATATATATATATAATATATATATATATATATATATATATATATATATATATATATTATAAAATATAATTATTCTTTTTTTATCCATTTAATGTATCATACTGATCAAATTATGTACTTTTATGTAGAGAGTAACATTGCTAATTTTTCTGTTCACCTCACAATTTAAAATTAATTTCTATTCATTACTAATAATTATCTTTGACAAGACATTGGTGCCCTTGTCACAAATAAGTGCCTTTTTTAAACACATATTTTGAATCAAGTCAAGTGTGCTCTAACTCCAACAAAGGTAGCAAACGTGCCACCCACAACTTGAGGAAAAACTCAAACAGTTGCTTGTGTACACAAAATACCCACACTCCTGTTGGTCCCCATTACCATGCACAGCGTGTTTGACGAGAGACTCACTGACCTGTGTAAGAGAAGTAAATTAAACACCAAAGGCAAACACATTCAGGGGAATTATATATTCAAGGCTGGGCTGCTTTCAACCTCCTAGCCTCCATCTCCTCTGAGAGATGGCTTTCAGCTGTGGTTACATAACGTCAAACTGAGGAGTCAGAAGGTTAATGGTGAGCTGGGGTATTTCCATTTAATTTAAAGTGTGTTATTGTGTCCCGTCTGACAAACATTTAAAGTGGCGTCAGTGTTGGGGGAGGGGGATATAAATGAGACACGAACGGGAGTGACAGCAGCTCAATACTGACGATGAATGGAGCTCAGAACCCGACGGACCCCCCTAAAACACAGGAAGCTGATAGGCTCATTACCCTTTTGGTTGCTTCAATCATCTACAACTACATACAGCAAGCTCGCCGACTGAATTCTGACAGGAAAATTATGTATATTATGTATAAACGTGTACACAGTGGTCACAATTTTTTTTTTATTCGTATTTTTGGACATTTAATGCCACCCCTAGTGTAAACAACTTCATCAGAAAGTCATCAGATTGCTGCTCTTTTGGGGCTAACCATTTATTTTGATGGCCCCCTTTAGACTATAAGTAAACACAACACAATCTCACGGCAATTCGTAACTTTTTGATTTAGTGGCTAATTTGTATGAATTTGATCTAATTTGTACAATTTAGTATGATTTGCTCATCAACCAATGACGGTTGGGTAGAGGGGCGGGGTTGGGTGCCGCACCTCCTTTTTAAAATCGTACATTTTCGTACAACTCAACTCGTATGAATTTGTACGAATTAGCCACAAAACTGACAAAACGTAAAATACTTGTTTTCTCGTGAAATCAGGCTGGTAAACAGGTCCTAAGTCGCAGTATACACTCAAAAGAATGAATGTTGCAGCTTGTTCAAACTACTTGTACACAATGAGCTGAAACAACACAATTCTTAAGTTTTGTTGGCACAACTTAATTGTTTTATGTTCAATCTACTTAAATTGGATAAAACTAGTAAGTTAACTTAATTCTTCATGTTGTACCCAAGCAAATCGATTGCAAGGAACCCAGCTTTTTTTTTTGTATAGAGGATTCATAGTGCGAAATAACTTTGATGATGTTCTACTGACTAAAGCTAAATTTACAAGTGTCAACTTATTATATTAACCCCGAATTTGGGCAGTTTATTAATTTTAAAGTTAATTTTAAAATCTTTCTTTTCATATATAAAGCATCGCACAATTCTGCCCCGGTCTATATCTGTGAACTTCGATATAGAACTTAGATATAGATATGTATATTAGGCCATATACAACTTGTAGGCTGTTAAGGTCCCATGATCAGTTTCTTTTGTCTCACTTTCTCGTTGAAAGGCAGTATGCTTAGTGTCATGGTCTGTTTGGAAGACCCATTTTTGGCCAAGTTTTAATTTCCTGGCTGATGTCTTGAGATTTTGCTTCAGTATTTCTACATAATGTTCTTTCTTCGTGATTCCATCTATGCTGTGAAGTGGTCCAGTCCTTCCTGCAGCAAAACAGCCCCACAACATGATGCTGCCGCCTCCATACTTCACAGTTGGGATGGTGTTCCTAGGCTTGTAACTTTCCCCTTTGTCCTCCAAATGTAACACTGGTCATTATGGCCAAACAGTTCAATCTTAGTTCCATCAGACCACAGGACATGTCTCCAAAAATTATTCTTTTTCCCAGTGTAATTTAGCATATTGTAATATGGCTTTTTTGTTGATTCTGGCTTGTTGATTTTCCCATGTTGTCACACAAGAAAGCAGTGTGTTTGAGGTTTTCCTTAACTACTATTCTACAGTTGTGCCTCCAATTAACTCAAATGTTGTCAATTAGCCAATCAGAAACTTCCAAAACCTTGACACCATCATCTGAGCTTTTTCAGAGGCATAATAATCTTATTGTACTGTATGTAAACTTGACTTTCAAGAAAAGTTAGAGCAATTTCTCAAAAAATATCTTCTCATTATTCTGCTATTAAGCATAACAGAAACAAATTTGATAATCCTAACTTACCTAAAAAAAAGTTCAGTCACATTAACATCTGACTTTTAAATGGTTATGTGCCTTTTTATACAGTGTATACTTCTGGTTTCAACTATATATATATATATATATATATATATATTTTTTTTTTTTTTTTTTTATATTTCCTTTTTTAAATATTTATATTTTGTTATATATTTTGTTTATATATGTATATTGTTTTATTTTAGGCTAGAATGGAAGCAGTTTTAAATTTTGTAAACATCATTTTAAAGACAAAATTATTAGCCCCTTTAAGCTATATTTTTTGGATAGCCTACAGAACAAACCATCGTTATACAATAACTTGCCTAATTACCCTAACCTGCCTAGTTAACCTAATTAACCTAGTTAAGCCTTTAAATGTCACTTTAAGCTGTATAGAAGTGTCTTGAGAAATATCTAGTAAAGATTATTACTGTCATCATGGCAAAGATAAATAAATCAGTTATTAGAGATAAGTTATTAAAACTATTATGTTTTGAAATATGTTGAGAAAATCTTTTTTCGGTCAAACAGAAATTGGGGAAAGAAATAAACAGGGATATTAATTCACGGGGGCTAATAATTAAATAATAATTTATATATATATATATATATATATATATATATATATATATATATTATATATATATTCATTTTCTTATATTTTGAATACAAATTTCATTGTTTTTATTTATTACATATTTTATTTTATTGTAAAGCACTTTGGATCAACTGGTTGTGTAAAAAATGTGCTCTATAAATAAAGTTTGCCTTGCCTTGGAGACAAATTGGTGGTGCCTAAACTAATAAAAATAAATAAATAAATAAACAGTGATGGACGACATTATGTTAGTTCACCCCAAAATTGTAATTTGGTTATTAGTTACTTATCCTCATGTTCTTCCAATTACCTGAGAGCTTCATTCATCTACAGAATACAAATTAAGATATTTAGATGAAGTCAGAAAATGCTCATATGATAGTGTCATATTGCCCATAGTAAAGGAGCACCCTGACCTTTCCTTGCAGTTTTCTTTGATTTCTGCAGTTAAGGTTTTGGATAAAAATTTGTTCAGTGTATTTGGTTGACTTAAACAGGCAAATTGTGCAATCATATCAATATTTGTTTTTATTGCCATATATATCAGTTATTTGCTTCCCAATTAGTAGTTTCTTTCTTTCTTTATTTTTATTGATTTAATTATCCGCTTCCCAAATAGTTATCATTTATCAGTATTGGACAAATGTTCCATACACTGCAAGGAAGGCTTTTCTAACTTTGATTTTTTTTGTCTTGTTTCTAGTCCAAATCATCACCTTAGAATTATAAGGTTCTATCTGACATTTTTGTCAAAATTTAGTTACTGACATATTCTAATTATATGACAACCTATTTACATTATGGGATGTTTTTTAAGACATTTAAATTTTTTTATTTAAAAAAAAAACAAACAAAAAAAACAAACAAAAAAAAAAACAAATGTTACACACATACTGTTTGCTATGGAATGCAAAAACTTTGAATATCTCAAAATCATTCAGAACGCAGATATAACCTTAGAATTCCAAGGTGACGAAATATCTAAAAAAATTTAAATCAAAAAACATTTTCTAGACAATGTCAAAATTATTGTCTTGTTTTCATGTCAAAATTAAATGAGTTTTTCTTTAAAAACAAGCAAAATAATCTGCCAATGGTGTAAGCAAAATTATCTCATGTCAAAAGAAAAAAACAAGATTATTTGGCTTGTTTTAAGAAAAAAACACACTCAATTTTGGCATATTATTTCTTAAAACAAGACAATATTTTTGCTTGTCTAGAAAATTTTTTTTTGATTTAATAAATATTTTAGATATTTGGACTAAAATGTAAGAAAGAAAAGCATTTTCTGCAGTGTATCTGTGCAACCATAAATCAAATAATACCAGTCTAATATTCTAATAATACAATACCAATATGCTTATGACTAGTATATGACAGCAGCAAGTTTGCAAATTTATATAAGCTATAGTTAACAATCTCTAAAGGAGATCCTAAAATGAAGTGTTAGCCTCAATAGTCTTTCCTCATTGATGTCGTTTCCAGTCAAAACATTTCACACAACATATTTAACCTGCTAAATTTCTCTCGGGCATAGGAGGCACATCAGTGCTTCTCTCCAATTGCAACTTTGATCGTTCAAACATATGCAATCATCACACACATGAATGAGCACAGATTTGCCTCAGAATTTGGGCTTTTGCCCACAATCTCCTTTAACTTTTGGCGAGCAGATATCAGGCCTAAAACTTTGTAGTTGTTGGGCAGCATAAGCCACACTTAAAATGTTGCAATGTCTTTGCCTTAGAATGTTAAATATCCAAAGCATACCTACAAACAAATGATTATGGACACTTTTCCCACATCAAAACTATTTTTCTTAGCCAACACATTTTTCCCTCGAGAACCATAATTGTCAGAATTTATATTAATTATCAACAACTACTGAGAACTAGTTCTGAGAACATTTAATCTGACTATTTGATACAACACTTTTATACAGTGGATCTGTGGTTACACAGCTGAGCCTACATGTCATACCAAAACAATGTTTCCTCATGTAAATACAGTAGTAGTTAAAGACTCTGAATACAAACTAAAAAACAAAAAACAAAACATTATGCACATATGGCCGATGCGGTGGCGCAGTGGGTAGCACTTTTGCCTCACAGCAAGAAAGTGGCTGGGTCAGTTGGCATTTCTGTGTGGAGTTTGCATGTTCTCCACGTGTTCGCGTGGGTTTCCTCCGGGTGCTCCGGTTTCCCCCACAAGTCCAAAGACATGCTCATGAGTGTGTGTGAATGAGAATGTGTGGATGTTTCCCATTGATGGGTTGCGGCTGGAAGGGCATCCGCTGTGTAAAAAATATGCTGGATAAGTTGGCGGTTCATTCCGCTGTGGCGACCCCAGATTAATAAAGGGACTATAAGCCCAAAAATAAAATGAATGAATGAATTATGCACATATGAAAATATTGTGTATACATGCGTAAAAACTGTTGTGTAATGTGTAAAAAATACCTGAAACTATTATTTCATATAATCAATAAATGACCAATATAACAATATATAGAAGTTAAAATAAATACAGTTATTTAAGCATCAAAATATTATAGTGTACAACATGACAAATGCGTGCTAATTTAGAAATCTGCTGAATAATACATTCATATGTAAGTAAATCAATTTATAATTGTCAACAAAGAAAAAAAGGTCAGCTTGAAACGAGTATTAGAAGTCAGCAAAGCTGCGTAGCAGATTTTAACTTTCCAGTTCCTACACTGGAAAAAAAATATTTCAGCAAAATTGTTAAAACCAATTTATGTGTTGAATTTAAACAAATGAAATTTAGTAATGTTCAACTTAATTTGTTTGTTTAAATTCAGCCCAAATAAATTGTGTACAACCACTTACCTTAAAAAAATAGTAAATGCAAGGAATCATTTTTGAATCATCTTTTTTTTTCAGTGTAATATTATAACGACTGCTACAGTAGATCTAAAGGGGGCAATTAAAATAAAGCACAACTAATGAATGCATTATATCAACTGGAAAAAAGCATTCATTCATCCAATTAAGAAAAATAGGATAATGGTTCACATCTAAATTTTATCACTTGGCCCAATGAAAAATAAATAATTAGCCTTAAACAATATTTTCTATCTCCATGAGAACAATTTTATATAACCTGGTACAAAGCATATTTGTCTTGTTGAAAAAAGTCAATTAATTTAAATTCTCTTTTTGAGAATTTGAGAAACATGAAGATATAGATTTAATCAAAACAAGAATTCCCATAAAATGTTCAATCATCCAATTAAAAAATAGGGTAATGGTTTCACATCTAAATTTGATCACTTGAGCCAATGAAAAATAAATAATTTGCCTTAAACAATATTTTTTTTTAAGTCCATGAAAGTACAAAGCATATTGAGCTTCTGTTTAATACGCATTCACTGACCTGCGGGAGTAACCTTAAAATTTTACATTGGTCAAAACAAATATTTCTTAGTTGAGCTCTTAATCAAAATATTTCTATTGAACTGTTTTGAACTGAAAATATATTACTTGAAAAATAAAACAAATGATATTAAACTGAAATGAAAGATAATGTTTTAATTGGATGAAGTTCTGCTTGATTATTTTTTCCGTGATCTTTTTGGGGGCCTTAATATGTACATGACTTCAACTGATGCCTACAGTTCACAGATAGTTCTTCAAAGTCCTAGATGTTATGAATTATGATTCTAATACATCTCAAAGTCACTAAGATGCTGAACAGAGTTCACGGAGACATACATGAGTCATTTAGCAGAACAGAAGGTAAACCATACGGGGGAAAAAAAGAAAAAGAAAACACACTCACTGATGATGAGAAATTAACAGGCTTATTTTCACAAATAAATCCTGCATCCTTAAACGTAAGAATCAGCAATCAACAATATAAAACAGATAAAGTGAGATTGTGTATTTTATGTACACTGACTTATGTAGCACATGCATTGAGACAGATGAACTGCCCTTACGTAGCCATTACTGAATCTAGATGTTAGAGAAAGTTTTTATTTTTTCTATTTTTCCTGCTTCTTCTTCCTAAAAAAATAAAGAAAAAGCTACACAGAACAAGGGAACTTAAATGAGAGAAGATATGAAGTGCCCAAAGCCATGTCCTAACACAGATACACAGTCAGTTGGAGCTTGTTATCCTGTACTGCATTTACCCTTAGATGGAAAGGCATCTCCTGCAACCCTATCCCAACAAGTCATCTTGCACATATCTCTTCACACACACATAGAAAAAAAAAAAAAAAAAAAAAGATAATTGGACCATTCCAATGGGGAGGACAAAAAGAACTTGTGAGACCAGTGCCAAGCGATTCATCTGTAGCCAGACTTTCAAAGATGACTGCATCTGGAGCACACACACTCTGGAGTAACACAGGGACTCTGAAAAAACAGATTCACCAACATGGTTTTACAGCATTAAGATTTAATGAGGAAAAATTCAGCATGTCAAGCCTCATTGGCAAAAAAAAAAAAAAAAAAAAGTCATCGTGGTCTCATTATGGAGGCTAAAGGTAGCGGGGATTATGTGTCGATTTCTTTGTTAATCGTTTGAAGGGTGTGTTTACGTTGAGTAAATCCTCAGTGTCTACAACAAGGCAGGGAACCTAATTAAATGGCAGTAATCACACCTTAGCACATGCTAGTCAGAATCAATCGCTGACAAAATATAAATAAATAATGAAGTGGCGAATATTGCCACTGTTACAGTTAGTTACAAACATACAGTAAGACTCTGACATCTTAGTTTGCAAGTCAGGATTAAGATTCGATTTAAAGAAAGAAACTCTACTAAGCTACACAAGGGTGACTCGTAGTTAGACTTATTTTACTAGTACTGGAATGATGCATAAATTTTATCGAATATGTCAACGATGTAAATGTGTTGATTTGCTGGCAATGCACTGATGCATTGTGATGTTGATATTAATTCCAAATTATTAATTTACAGACTGACATTATTGAGTATGTCACTAATTTTCCAGGAAACAATCAAAAACTTAAGTCTTAAAGCATTGACTGTGTGATAAAGAGTATTATCATGTGGTCCTCATGAACTAGAAAATGTGGACAATTATTATTTTTTTCCCATATTGTGACGTATTTCCTAGTGAAACGGAATATTGAATGAGAAAAAAGTGGGCATGGCTTGATTTTGCTGCAAGCTGATTAGATGTAATAGGCATTTAATTGAGAAAGATTGGGAAAATGGTGTTCGGGAGAGTTATTACAACCCAACAGACACCTCTTCCTCACCATTTCTGTTTGTTGTCATAGCGATGTCAATGCTGACATTTGGAGGGGCGTGGTTAAGTATGTTAACTGAAAACTAACAGGAAGTGCGTTATTAGATTTTAATTTTAGCTAACGGGCAACCTTTTTTTTTTCTTAATTACATGCACAGATGAATTGTTCACCACAAAACTAGCAATGTGAGCTAACAAATTCAATGTTAGTTTGACTTCATGTGTACTTTAACTCTAATATTTATGACATTACAGAGCATGTCCTAAATAATAAATGATTTACTAAGTAAATAGATAAGGATGGGGCAGCACGGTGGTGCAGTGGGTAGCACAATCGCCTCACAGCAAGAAGGTCGCTGGTTCAAGCCCCAGCTGGGTCAGTTGGAATTTCTGTGTGGAGTTGCATGTTCTCCCCGTGTTTGCGTGGTTTTGCTCCGGGTGCTCCGGTTTCCCCACAAGTCCAAACAACAAAACAAAACATGTGGTATAGGTGAATTGGGTAAGCTAAACTGTTTGTAGTGTATGTGTGTGTATGGATGTTTCCCAGTGATGGGTTGCAACTGGAAGGGCATCCGCTGTGTAAAACATATGCTGGATAAGTGGGCGGTTCATTCCTCCATGGCAACCCCCGATTAATAAAGGGACTAAGCCGAAAAAAAAATAATGAATGAATGATTGAATAGAGGGCAACGCGGTGGCGCAGTAGGCAGTGCTGTCGCCTCACAGCAAGAAGGTTGCTGGTTCGAGCCCCAGCTGGGTCAGTTGGTGTTTCTGTGTGGAGTTTGCATGTTCTCCCAGCGTTTGTGTGGGTTTCCTCCGGGTGCTCAGGTTTCCCCCACAAGTCCAAAGACATGCGGTACAGGTGAATTGGGTAGGCTAAAGTGTATGTGTGTGAATGAGTGTGAATGGATGTTTCCCAGAGATGGGTTGCAGCTGGAAGGGCATCTGCTGTTTAAAACATATGCTTGATAAGTTGGCGGTTCAATCCACCATGGCAACCCCAGATTAATAAAGGAACTAAGCCAAAAAGAAAATGAATGAATGAAGGAATAGATAAGGATGATTACGTACCTTCATGTTAATTAACCCTACCTAATGCAGAGAGTATAGTAGTTTCTCATTTTTAAACAACCGTGTTGGAAAATATCCTGTGGTCGTGAGAAAGATAATCAGTTTCAGAAGGGTCAAATTATTTGCCTGGATCAAGTAAATAATCTAGTAATCAAGTAAAGAACATCTGGAAATTGCTAAAATTCAAAAATCAATTTATGAACTATACAACACATTATTACAAATTTGAAAGATTAGTAGGGAATCATTATTTTTTAGGAATAAATAAAGACAGAAAAAAAAATCACAAAAAAAAAGAACAGTAAAACTTGCAGCTGTTTAATAGTGAAAGTAAAAGCATTTCCACATGCACAATGTGAAGGTAAGTCAAGTGATTGGGACTAAACAGCTGTGTAGCCTTAAGAAAACCACATATCAGTGAGGCTAGTGATCTCAGGCAGCTTGGAACAAAGGAAGAAGGTCATGTGGTCTGATGAGTCCAGATTTACCTTGTTCTAAACTGATGTGCATCAAGGTAAAAAGAAAGGTGGATTAAGTGATGCCTCCATCATGCATTGTGCCTACCATGCAAGCCTATGGGGGCAGTGTTGTGATGTGGGGATGCTGCAGTTTGTTCAGGTCTGGGTTCAGCAATGTCATATGCCCAAATAATGAGCTCAGCTGACTACCTGAATATACTGAATTACCAGGTTATTCCATCAATGGATGTTTTCTTCACTGATAGCACGGGCATATTCCAAGATAAAAATGTCAAGACTCATCAGGATCAAATGGTGAAAGAGTGGTTCAGGAAGCATGAGTCATCATTTTACATATGGAGTGGCCACCACAGAGTCCAGCTCCTAACCCTATTGAGATTTTTTGGAATGTGCTGGAGAAGCACTTTGTGCAGTGCTTTGTGCTCCCATTTATCATTAATGCAATATCTTGGCAAAACATGAATTAATCTCTGGACTGGAGTAAATGTTGTGACATTGCAGATGCATATTGAAATGATGTCACAGACATACAGTAATCAAGCTGAAGGCAGTACAATTTTTTTTGGACAAACTGTTTATATTTATGTAATATCACAGATGCTAGAGTGGCATTTTCCCCGAAATCAGCATATGAGCCCAATCACAACTGTGTTACTGAATTTACACAACAGTTCAACAAACAAGATACTACAAAGTTGGCTACTTTTTTCCTATTTCTTTTCTCAAACAAAAATAGTTCTAACCATGTTGGAGCATTTGCACAATTCAGAACAACACTGCAGTGTTTCATTCCTGATTGAATATGTTTTGGATTTAAAATAAATAAATAAATAAATAAATAAATAAATAAATAAATAAATAAATAAATAAATAAATAAATAAATAAATAAATAAATAAATAAATAAATAAATAAATAAATAATCATCACAACTGATTTTTTTTTTTTCATTTATGGGCGTTTTAGTTGCAGTGGAGCCCCTTTCCTTATTATTATCTATTATGATAAAACAACTTTTTGGGTCTTTTATGGCTCCCAGTAACTGTTTTGTTTCTGAATAGCACAATAATTTGGCAACCATCTTAACATGCTATGTAAGTGGTCATGGGTTAAGTGTTTGTGAAACCAAACAAAACTGGCACTTGTGATTGGAGTTTTCCTGCACAGTGATTGCATTATGTTGAGAAGCTTGGTGCAGCAGGGGTGAAGAGACGTGCTTTGCTATTTTAAGAGGTGGATTGGTGATGAGTGCTGGAGAGCATGTGCGCAATTCATTTCTGCGCTTGACTGTCCTTCACAAGAAAAAACAAAATGTAGCAGATGTGCGATTACTCTCGTGTTTGACAGGTGCATGACAAAAACACATCCCCCGTGCCAGCAAAAGTTTATTTGTGTGATTGATTGCTTGTTTATTTGTGCCTTTGTCTCATAATCTACCGACTTAAAAGCTAAACCAGTCTATAAATGAAAGCTATTAAGCAATGTATATATTTTCTTGTTTTCTGTAATCTGCATACATGCTGAATAGTAATGAGTGGCAGCTGTGCTAAAGACAAAGCATGGACTATTGATTTTGAGCATCTCTCTGTGATAACGCATTTGACTGAGTACACCTCTACAGTATGATGTCATGATAATAAACTGTCATTTAAATGTAACATATGTATTAGACATGGTCTTCTACGGCTTAAAGTGCTTCATAGGCTTCACCCATCTAAGAGCAAGCTGGCAAAAATGTATCCAGGGTCAGATTCATCTGCCCCAGATGTGGATTGGAGCAAGCAGATCTGAGTCATATGTTCTGGGGATGCCCTACATTCAAAAAAGTGTGGACCGATATCTTTAGATAATTTATATATACAGTTGAAGTCAGAATTATTAGCCCCCCTGTTTATTTTTTCCCCAATTTCTGTTTAACGGAGAGCAGATTTTTTCAACACATTTCTAAACATAATAGTTTGTTCTGCAGACTATCGAAAACAAATATAGCTTGAAGGGAATAATAATTTTGACCTTAAAATGACTTTTAAAAATGAAAAACTACTTTTATTCTAGCCGAAACAAAACAAATAAGACTTTCTCCAGAAGAAAAAATATTATCAGACATACTGTGAAAATTTCTTTGATCTGTTAAACATCATTTGGGAAATATATATAATATATATATATATATATATATATATATTATATATATTATATATATTATATATATAAAATTCATCCCGCCACGGCTACATTACAGCTTTTTATTTAAAACATTTAGTCGTGTTTTTTTAGCGGATTATAATCGCACCAAAACATATTAAAAGGTAAGTGAATTATAACAGCGCAAACATTTCTGTAACCGTAGTAGTGTGCGCTATTTGTTCAAAGTGACATGCTGACTGACTCTCTGACAGACTGACTGACAGGTGCGTGAGTCTAGCAAACACAGCGTAGCTTTCAGTTAAGATGAACACAGTTTCCATAAGTATACTTTATTGATAAAGGTTAATGGCTCTGCATACAATGACTTTATCTTGCTGGAGTTTAATGCCGTTTCACTTTACTTCAGGACGCGTTAATGTCGGAAAACGCACAAAAACACACTAAATCGCGCTTCAGCAGCGCTTACTGGAGAGCGCACGAGAAGATCTGCACTTGAACGTGTAAATTTGAGTGCGTGCAAGAAGTTCTGTGCTCGAACAGAGGAAATCGGCACGCAAGCAAAGAGATTCGCATGCTCGTATTACATGAATGCTATCTTGACTTGTAATACTGCGTGTAATATTTGTCTTTGAAATAGTTGGCAGATCTGTGTAAAAAAAAAAGTCCTGCCGCCACTGCTGGAAAAAATCCTAGAGGAAACACTGTATATATATATATATATATATTCAACTATTCATTCTCTTTTTGGCTTAGTCCCTTTATTAATTTGTATAACAAAAAAATATACAGTATATATATATATATGTGTGTGTGTGTGTGTGTGTGTGTGTGTGTTGTGGGTGTTGTGTGTGGTTGTGTGTGTGTGGTGTGTGTGTGTGTGTGGTGTGTGTGTGTGTGTGTGTGTGTGTGTGTGTGTGTGTGTGTGTGTGTGTGTGTGTGTGTTTGTGTGTGTGTGTGTGTGTGTGTGTGTGTGTGTGTGTGGTGTGGTGTGTGTGTGTGTGTGTGTGTGTGTGTGTAACAAAGATATGGTTCCTAATGCTTTGACTTTGGCAATTTGTGGTGTAGTGCCAGAAGAAATGCTAATCATGTAGAAATTGTTGCCTTCTCTTCATGCAATCTCTTCACGTCTGCTTCTTCTCAGGTGGAAAAAAAATAAAACCCTCCATCCCACAAACACTGGATATTAGAAGTGTTATCACATCTTAAACTCAAGCACCTTAAATACACCATCCAAGGCTCTACAAAAACAAAAAAAAGTTTTATGATGTTTGGCTGCCTTTTCAATCCTACACCGAATACTCAGGGGTTACTACTGTATATCCTAAGTGAAAGTCAATCCCTAATTTCCTAATTAATTTTATTTATTTATCTATTTGATTTTATTTATCGGACTATTTAACCTCTGTTACCCGCAAGTTTTTTTCCTGTTCAAGCCAAACGAAAATATTTAACGAAATATGAAAAGCTCCTTTAAGCTTTTTTTATGAAAAAGTCACAACAATGTTGCCACATGGGGCATCTTTTTAGACCGTTAATTAATTATGATTGGCACCATGTTTGTTGACTGACACTGCCAGCATTAATCAGTTACATGTTGGAAAACTGCAAAGAATTTGAAATACTTTTCTTTGAGTGACAACATTCACCCAAACAAAAGATTTTTCCTGCTTGTTCAAATTGCTTATTTAAAATAAGCTGAATCAACATAACTATTGAATTTTTGGGGACAAATTCATTGTTTATATTCAATCCATTTAAATTTGTAAAACAATTAAGATATCTTAATCAATTGACAATTTGTGTTGGGACAACATGAAGGAATTGCGTGGAACTCAGCATTTGTTACAGTGTCAATTAAAAAGCATTCCCAATATGAGAACATGTTTGATGCATGTTTTCAAATGCAAATTAAAAGCAAACTGAATGCTAATTAAAATAATCACTTGACTAATTAAATAAATATATAAACTACAGGAGGGTGGTCACGGTGGCGCAGTGGGTAGCACAATTGCCTCACAGCAAAGAAGGTCACTGTTTCGAGCCTCGGCTGGGTCAGTTGGCATTTCTGTGTGGAATTGGCATGTTCTTTCCGTGTTCGCGTGGGTTTCCTCCAGGTGCACCGGTTTCCCCCACAAATTCAAAGACATGTGGTATGAGAATTGAATAAGCTAAATTGACCATAGTGTATGTGTGTAAATGATTGTGTATGGATGTTTCCCAGTGATGGGTTGCAGCAGGAAGGCCATCCGCTGCTTAAAACATATGCTGGATAAGTTGGCGGTTCATTCCGCAGTGTCGACCCCTGATTAATAAAGGGACTAAGCTGAAAATAAAATGAATTAATTAATAAAATTATCTTAATTAATTTGTATTGGGACAACATAAAGGAATTGTGTGGAACTCAGTGTTTTTTACAGTGTTTATTATAAAGCATTCCCAATATGAGATGTTTGATGCATGTTTTCGAATGCAAATTATAAGCAAATTAAACACTAATTAAATTAATCAATTGGCTAATTAAATAAATATATAAATCACAGGTGTCGTGCAACAGATTGCATATTTGTGTAATTATAATACATTGCTTTCCCCTATGATATTCTAGTCTGCACTCATGAGGATATTTAGCTATGTTACACATTTTCAGAAAACTTAATTTGAATAAAAATGTAAGATTTTAAAAGGGAGATGTGCCCCGTCTTTTTTCCCCTAACATTACCCCTCATTGAAGAATGAGCAAATCATACTAAAATCTACAAAAGACATCACACAAATTACTACGAAATAGCCACTAAATCAAAAAGTTCCAAAATGCCATGAGATTGCACTGGATATTCATGCTATTTCATGTTGCATTCTCAGGTATTGGAATATATATAAAAAAAATAATATTTGGCTAGTAAAGTCATGGGTCAGTTAAGCCCCCCTACAGTGAATCACATCCTTCAACATTGAGTATGTTTGAACTAAACAGATTTCAGATTAAGACATGTGGAGACGTATTTTAGTCGCATTATTGAGGTGCAGTACAGACCTTAATCAAACTATTTCTGTCATGTAGGACTTTCTAACACATTTTGCGACAGGATATTCCATACAGACATGGCTGTTTGACACTATTCTCTGCACCTATCGAGTCAGTAAAGGACAGCAGACACCCGCAATGCAAACATTTTTTTTCTTCTCATTAGGCGTGTGGTATCAAATTCCTTTAAAACAAAACTCTTCCAGCAGTCCTTACTTCATACTTCATGTCTCCAATACCTCAGTTTGTCAAGTGGGCATGAATGAAATGTTCCTTAATCAAAGTGAAACTGTAGAACTGCTATTAAAGTTGAAAAATTAAAAATGAAACACCTGAAATTGCATGAAACTCTGGAGGAAACATGTATACCTGGGTGACACAATGACATTAATCGATCTACAGTATGTGCTATAACATGTAAAACGGGATTATGAAATGAACATTCAAAAAGCAACTCATGTAAACACCTTAATCATATTAATGATAAATTCATTCATTTTCTTGTCGGCTTTGTCCCTTTACTAATCTGTCGCCACAGCGGAATGAACCGCCAACTTATCCAGCACATTTTTACGCAGCGGATGCCCTTCCAGCCGCAATGCATCTCTGGGAAACATCCACACACTCATTCACACTCATACAACGGACAATTTAGCCTACCCAATTCACCTGTACCGCAGCACCCGGAGGAAACCCACGCGAACGCAGGGAGAACATGCAAACTCCACACAGAAACGCCAACTGACCCAGCCGAGGTTCGAACCTGCGACCCAGCGACGTTCTTGCTGTGAGGCGACAGCACTACCTACTGATAATTTGATTACTGATGTCCATGTAAACATAGTCATTGACATTCATGTTGAACTGAATCGAATCATCTTACAAGAACAAAGCCAGCATGTGAATATACATAACCATATGTGAATGTGCCAAATAAACTGATATGAACGAAACTTCATATTCCTGATTTTTAGATTTTTTTTCCTTTCAAAATCTGTTTTGACACAATTTGAATGACATAAAATGAAACAGAAATCAAAGTGACTTGCTTTACCAGCTTCCGAGTAGTATGGTTTCATATTTTTCCCAACACCATTAAATTTTTTTCTCCAATATTTGATGCTTGGTTTAATTTTAAGCCCTGACCATATGTTACAACTATACTCAAACTGAAGCAAACATGTTCTACCAAGCAACATAATCACTTTATACTAAAAATATTCCTAAACATCACACATATAGCAGCGTAAAAAAGTGAAGTATATGAACTCAAGTATGAATGAAAAGCAAAATATGTTTCACGCTGCTTTATAATGCATGAGCTAAATGTTAGTAATGTTTTTATTTTATTTGTGTGAAGACTGAAAAGACTAATGTTTACTAAAATCCACTCCATATGCTTTTGTCAGTATTATAAGGAACAGTTTCCGTTGTGCTGTCTAGACTGTGACTGACTAGCTATATATCTTGTTATTCACAATGATAATTCAAGACTGAACTATTTTATTATTATTATTATTATTTTTATTATTTATTTATTTTTTTGCATACGCATAAAGTGTATTTTATCATGTTGTGGAATATATTCTGAGTTTTAAGTTCAAGAGTCCTGGGAACAATTAGGAGAAGATCACACAGAGTGAAATGTCCACATTTTTATTCAAAGTACAGCTTCACTTCATTTCAGTCGAGCTGTGAAAACCTCTTCAGCCAATGGCAATAAGCCAAGATAAAATAATACAAAAAATGGCATCATTAAGAAGACAAAGAAACATAGCACAGGTGTATCGAAGGGTTTATGAAAGGAAACACTCAAGACAAACTCAAGAACAGAACTCAACAGAATTATCCTGTCTGACTCTAGAGCTAGAGAGCTGCAGCTTAAAGGAAAACATTTCACAAAATCTATAACAGTTTAAAACAGACATATACAATTTTTCATAATATATTTGTTTTCTACATAATAAAAAAATTAAATAAAATAATAACAACAACAACAACAACAACAACAACAACAACAACAACAACAACAACAACAACACAACAACACAACACAACAACAACAACAACAACCATACTACTTCTATTAATAATAATAATAATAATAATAATAATAATAATATAATTATTATTATTATTATTATATTATTATTATTATTATTATTATTAATTTATTTATTTATTTAAACTGTTCCTTAGTATATCTTATCTACTGTTGCCTTGCTTAAAAGAAAAACAATTTCATTATTGGTCAGATTTTCCAAACTTGAGGCGAGCTAATGCCCTCTAACCCATGTATATTGCTCAAATTAATTTATGTGTATGAGAAATGATGTAAGGTGTTGAAATGTCTCCAAGAAGAAACATAAAGAAATATATCCACACATGCATATTCTTGACAAAATAAATAAATAAAAAACAATCAATCTGATGGTATGACATCAAAGGGCTATGAGGAGATTTACCGCACGGCTCACTTCTTGCGGCCACCATGTGAAGTGACAAATAAGTATCTTTCATCTCGCACCACCTAATTATCTTCATCTTTTTTTTTTCTTTTTGATCACGTCTTGTTTGACAACAATACACCCTTGCTAATTTGTCACGTTCACTGAATATCAATCTAATCCAAGTGAAAGGCACACAAAAAGGCCAAAACATCTTGTACACAAAGTAAATAGAGAAATAAGGCTAATTAGCATTGATTTTCATATGGAAATGTTTTGTATATTTATTTTGGATGGCATTAAATAGCTTCATTTTTTACTAAAAAAATGGCAGGATGTCTCTGTAAGAAAAAAAATAAATAAAACAGCACACAAGCTGCCGCAACTATTAATCTCATCTTTACACTGCAATTAAAGGGTTTTATTCAAGTTAACTAATCAGGAAGCATGGAGCAAATGTTCTGTTAAATTTCTTTGCTTCTGTTTTTTTGGGGGGGTGAAAAAACAATTCTGAAGCATTCAATATCGCCATTATGGCTGTTGTGCCAGAAAGCCCCCTCTCTGCATCGGGGGCAGAACCCCTGTGCAGCTCAGTTATTCTGATCAATTCCTTTAATTTACTCTACACTTCGATCCCCACCAGCAGTCATTTCAGCTGCTGTATGGCTCATCCAGGGAAGATAATTATTATCGGATTGTTACAAGAGTGAGATTTAAACTCAGCTTGGAACCGCTGGCATCTTGTCAAATGGCAGAGCTGTAGACGGAGTAATGCTGCCTGTTTGCCTCTGCATTGATAGACTTAACTTCAAAAGCTTTGTGAACTCCACAAAAGTTGTTGTACTCTCAGAACAACCATCATCTCAGTGGATTTAAAAAGATAAATCATCCAAAAATAAAAACCAGCTATTAACTGACTCACCCGCAAACCATCCAAGTGACTCCTTTTAAGAACATTAAAGACATAAATGTAATCCTTAGTCATTCATATCATGCAAATCCATATTTGAAAGAGTACAAACTAAATACAGACAAAATAAAATGAACATCTATGACTCGTGAGGATATGCTGATATCATAAAGCGAAACAATCAATCTGAACGAGAAACGGAACATTATTTACTACATTATTAGCTTATCTTGAAGTGATAAAGTAATACAACATTTTAACTTAAAGGTGCAGTATGTAAGTTTGACACACAGTGGTTGAACAAGGTACTGCACTCCTGGATCAAAACACACGCAAGCGCAAGTTGCCAGATTGACGTGAGTGTGTCTGACTATTGAGCCTAAAGGCTGATTTAAGGCTGATTTAAAATGTGTTCTAAATAAAAGGGATTTTTTAAAATAAAATGGAGTATATATATATATAATTTTTGTTCTAACCAACACCTTAAATTCATATTTTAGGAACGGCATTTATTTCTTGCAGCTAAACAACAGAAAACTTGATGACATGATCACCTCAGGTACACCTTATGTGCTTTATTCAGTGTTAACCCTGCTGAAAAAACCAGCATATGCTGGTAAGTTATGTTTTGATGCTGGTATGCTGGTCTTGCCAGTTTCAATGCTGGTTTTGCTGGTCTTAACGCTGGGCTTACTGGTTTTAATGCTGGTCTTGCTGGTCTCAATGCTGACCAGCACTAACACCAGCAAGACCAGCATCGAGACCAGCAAAACCAGCATCGAGACCAGCAAAACCAGCATCGAGACCAGCAAAACCAGCATTGAAACCAGCAAGACCAGCATACCAGCATCAAAACATACCTTACCAGCATATGCTGGTTTTCTCAGCAGGGAAACGCTAATAATGTGGGTTTGAATGACATTTATTACTATACTACTGAAAGCAGCAGCAGATAGTTCACCTCAGATCTTGAAAATAAAATAAACTGTTTGAAATTGAACTTTAGAACAGTGACTCAGTGTAAACCAACACATATCAGTGATTCAGCATGTACACTTAATAATGTTAAAGACGTTTAATGTGTATTAATTATATGATAAACCTTACCATTTTGTAAGTGAGTGCATCTTCTGTGCTTCTGAATGACTGTATTTAACTCTCTGTCATGTTTCATCTGGTGCAAACAGCCAAATTGCTTATCACTGCAAATCTCGTCACATAGCATGTTGTAGAACATAATGTAACCTGCTCATCTAATGTTTACGTTTGTAATATTTATATTATTTGCTAATAAATAACCACCTCTTGTGGAACTCTGAATCTGCGTCTCATTTCAGAAGCTACTACTGTCCCCTGGAGGTTGCATTTCGGTCACAGGCACATGCTTTGAGAGTCTTTTCCAACAAGGCAACCCGGCGTGCTGAAATATAATTGGCTAAACTTGCATTGGGCAGGTTAAAAAAACCAAAACAAAGACAGATGTTCCGGCACGTAACTCGCATTTTCAAAGCAGAATAACTGACTTCAGCATTGTTTTTCCTGATAAACAAGAATGTTCACTTAACATGTTTCTTAAATATCTGCAAACGTATTATGGCATTTAATGCTTTAGAAGAGTCAAAAACGTACATACAGCAACTTTAATGGTAATTCTGCATAATTAAAATACTGACCGCATGAAATCAATGATAAAAAGGTGTTTTGCAGGAATCAAAATATTGACATCTTTGCATTATTTCCATCAATGTTATTCAATGTAACAATCTATATAGTAAAAATGTGCATATATAGGACATCATTTTTTTTATCATTTATGATAACAGTGAAGCTAAATTACTGATTTACTGCAGTTGTAAATTATTATACTTGTTCCATTTTATTCATAATATATTTGTTAAGATGACTGAATTTGGTCCCACTTTATATTAAATGGCCTTAACTAATATGTACTTACACTGAAATTAATAATTTGTTACATTGTACTTAGTGTAAATACATGTTTTACATGGCACTTATGGTTGATTAAATACCTGCATGTAATTACATCTGTAATTAATTTCTGCAATTACATATTTAATTACACTGTTGTCCATCCCTTACACCTTAACCAATCCTTAAATCTACCCATACCACCAGGCATGCCCCTAACTGACCCATAATCGCACCAGAAACATTCTGCTATACAATATGAGCATAGTAAGTACATTGTATTTACACGCTTAATATAAACTGGGACCCTGAATTTTACCCATAACATTTGGGATGTCTCATCTTTAATCTAAATTTGAAGTTGGGAAGATATTAAAGAAAAATGCTCAGCCATGGTAAAAAGTATTGATAAATATTGCAAGTATATACCAGTAGTATCGTTAAATATTACATGTTAATTCTGAGAAGTCATTACTCGAGTCTTTAGTGTTCCATGATCTTTCAGAATCATTCTAAAATGCCAATAATGTGCTCAAGAAAATAATAGCATTGCTAATTTCAGGGTTGGTTTCACAAACAGGGCTGAGCTTAAGCCAGGAATAGGCTTTCACTAAATTAGAATTCAGAAAATGACTTGGAAAAAATACTTTACATGTATATTTTGAATCTACCCAATGGCACTGACTCATTTTTGTTTGTTTATGTCACTGCAAGTTATTTTTAGACAATACAGCTCATATATGCAATTTAGTCTATGACTAGCCTTAAGCCCTGTCGGGGATCAGTGTTCAAGGCTGCCTGATTGCTATCCATCATAACTGTGATTTTAAAAATCAATATAATGTGTATGTATATATATATATATATATATATATATATATATATATTATATATATATAATATATATATATATATATTATATATATATATATATATATATATATATATAATATAGAAGTAGTGCACAGAACCAATAAACAAAGAATAATAAGCTTATTATTGTAATATAGTCCCAACTTCATTCATTTATTTATTTATTCATTTCCTCGGCTTTAGCCTAGTTTATACTTCTGCTTCGATCGCGTGAGTGATCGGCGTGACCCACGCGCGATGCCTTTCACGTTGCTGTTCATTATACTTCTGCGCAGTAGGTTTTTTGTTTCTCTGTCGAGTTTCTTCTCTGGTGTTTTGTTTTTTCTGACGCTACCTTAATGTAGAAGAAGCTCAAACTCATTAATTTTGAGGCGGGAACCGGTGGACATGTAACAACTTTAACCATAAGGTAAACACAAAACAAAACGTTCCATCTGGACCTCTTTCACAGACTCATCAGCGCTACCAAGCCAATCAATCACAGAGCTTGCGCTACGCATCGTTGCGATGTGTAGTTACATGTTTTTGAGAGTTGCTTGACGGCGACGGCAACGGTGAGGGCTATGCGACTACGCGCAGGCTGCACCGTAGCATATGCGTGCGCTTGACGCAGAAGTATAAATCAGCCTTTAGTACTGTACTTTATTTATCAGGGGTCATCACAGCAGAATGCACTGCCAGCTATTTCGGCATTTGTGCATATTTCCATCTGCAACCCAGTACTGGGAACCACCCATACACTCTCACATTCACACACACAAACTCATGCACTACGGCCAGTGTTCATGCAATTTACTTATACTGCAAGTTTTGGACTGTGGGGGAAACCCCACAAACATGCAAACTCCACACAGAAATGGCAACTGGCTCAGCTGGGACTCGAACCAGCAAACCTTTATGCTGTGAGGCGACACAGTGCTAACCACTGAGCCACCCTAGCTCCCAACTTTTTTATTCTTTTTAAAAGACATCCTGACTGTAGCTAAGTACTTAAAATGATTAGTAGCCTGTAACTTGACAAGTGACAGTTTCAAAGCCGCTTCCCCAACACTGTTGCATCAGAGTCTCTTTTAAAGCACAGAGCCACACAAACATTCCTTCTGATCTCAGGATTGTTGTACTGGATGTCAGGTTGAAAAACCCTCCACAACTATTTGAAGTGCCTCCTCTGAACTAAAGTTTGC
>LR812532.1:43932990-43997990 GCA_903798195.1 Danio kyathit
CCAGCTGAGGCTCGAACTAGCGACCTTCTTGCTGTGAAGCCAATGTGCTACCCACTGCACTGCATCGCCCCTGATATTGATATATATATTGATATTTGGTTTTCCGTTTTACGAGGTGGGTCGTTAGCCCAACGCTCAACCCCCAACTTGGAGGACCAGGACATACATACATATACACTACGAGCAATGTAGCTTATCCAATTCACTTATAGTTCTCACCTATAGCTCACCCAATTCACGCGGAAACAGGGAGAACATGCAAACTCCACATAGAAATGCCAATTGACCCAGCCGGGGCTCAAACTAGTAACCTTCTTGCTGTGAGGCGACAATCTACCCACTGTGCCACCATGCAACCTCAAATATACAGTATACACAAAATGATATACAAATGTTTTGCATGCAGAGTATATAATACTCCATATAATAATACAGGATTCCTTTTGTTCTTTATCAACTTTTTGGAACAATGTCACAGATCAAGAGAACACTTTCAAAATGTTACATTACAGAATAAAGTAGTGTTTTAACAGCCTAATCCTTCTATAATCCTCCTGCAAGAGCTCTGCCTTAATCAAATGCATGATACAATGAGACATAGGATGAGAAAAAGTAATGCATGACACCTTATCTTGACCCCACAATACACATATACATTTCTCTCTTTGACTTTTCCCTCATAAATACATATTTCGCTTCTGTATTCATTCCCACAAAACATACGGCACTTTCAAATACAGTGCAAGTAGGATTGAAAGGAAGTGCAGGAAAGGTCTAATCAAAAGGTGAACCAGGCCTTGGCCATGACCTGTCTGTGTCTGGGTTAAGATCTCGAATACACAAAAGAACTAGATTTGAGATGAGATTTAACATGCTTTCTCTGATCGGTTTAGACTTACAATACACCTGCTAGTAGGGTCACAGCAGAAATCTAAGATGAATAGTGATGCCGTCTGACCATCTGTAAAACTGGCGCTCAGCACACATATACATACATACATACATAAGCATAGCCAGGATCATGCAGAAATGTCTGTAAGCTTGGTAAACCTGGGTAGAACCAAATGGATTCATCCTTGAAATCCAAGCTTTGACAGGAGCACGACCATGAAATGAATGCAGAAAATGGGCTTTGAATGGAGCGGAGCATCTCGTGTAAGCTCAGGAGAGAGAAACGCAGAGATTCTCTAGTCAAACAGACAATCCTCACAGCAGGAGGCAATGAGAGGGGGAAAACGCTCCCACGGTGCGCTCAACTCACCGCAGAGAGTGAAGTATCTGATCACACCTATGTAAGGACAACACTGACATATACAGCATAGATCACAATTAGAGAACAGTTTATAAGCACTGAACTTTTTGTCAGAAATAATGTAGTGTTCATCGTTCATCAAATTTGTTATGTTTTAAGTGGCTATAATACAGTTGAAGTCGGAATTATTAGCCCTTCTGAATTATTAGCTCCCCCCCCCCCCATCCCTGTTTATTTTAAGAAGATTTTTTCAACCCATTTTTAAACATAATAGTTTTAATAACTCATTTCTAAAAACTGATTTATTTTATCTTTGCCATGATGACAGTACATAATATTTCACTAGATATTTTTCAAGATACTTCTATACAGCTTAAAGGGACATTTAAATGCTTAACTAGGTTAATTAGGTTAACTAGGCAGGTTAGGGTAATTAGGCAAGTTATTGTATCACAATGGATTGTTCTGTAGACTATCGAAAAAAATAGCTTAAAGGGGCTAATAATTTTGTTCTTAAAATGGTTTTTAAAAAATTTAAATCTGCTTTTATTCTAGCCAAAATACTGTGAAAATGTCCTTAATAAATGGGCTAATAATTTTGACTTCAACTGTATATAGCATTGATTGAATTAAACTGCACCAAAGGATCGATTTTAAAATTATTTTATTAGTTTATAAGGCACTTCATAACCTGACACCCTCTTACATTTCTGACTGTTTATCGAGATACAACCCAAGCCGTTTGCTACGCTCTTCTAGTGCTGGACTTTTAGAATTTCAATCTGTAAATCTGATGCGGCACCTCTTTTAGTCACTATGCTCCAAAAATTTGGACTTTTCTCCCAAATGAAGTGTAATAATCCCCCAGCATTCATGTTTTTAAAAGCATGTTAAGATGCACCTTTTTAAAATTGCGTATGAATATAACAGTATGTGAAGTGTATGCATTTTATGTATATATGTATATTGGTGAATGCATGTACAGTGAGTGCATGTATATGCATATGTAAGGACTATTGTGTGTGTGATTATGTGTGTGTATATATATATATATACACTGTATGCTTTTGTCTGAGTATACAGTTGAAGTGATAATTATTAGCCCACCTTTGAACTTTTTTTCTTTTTTAAATATTTCCCAAATTATGTTTAACAGAGCAAGGACATTTTCACAGTATGTCTAATAATATTTTTTTCTTCTGGAGAAAGTCTTTTTTGTTTATTTCGGCTAGAATAAAAGCAGTTTTAAATTTTTTAAAAACCATTTTAAGGTCAAAATTATTAGCCCTTTAAGCTATATTTTTTCGATAGTCTACAGAACAATCCATCATTATACAATAACTTGCCTAATTACCCTAACCTGCCTAGTAAACCTAATTAACACAGTTAAGCCTTTAAATGTCACTTCAAGCTGTATAGAAAAATATCTAGTCAAATATTATTTACTGTTTTCATGGCAAAGATGAAATAAATCAGTTATTAGAAATGAGTTATGTAATATGGAATTATCTCACAGAGGAATTTATTTCAAATACACATGTTGCTAAATGTAGCATTTTCACATGCAGCATTTACTACTCTCAGTCATAGTTTACAGAAAAGCAACGCAAAGAGCTGTCGATATCGCAGAATGATTATCTTGATTTTATTATCATTCAATTAAATCAATTTTGCTTAGCTTGTCAGTGTACTATAGCTCTGTGTAGTATCCATTGCTCCATCTGAAAGCATGTGCTGGAGTTAACTGGCCTTACTGACAAAATGTGTGTGTAAATATGTAAATATGAAATATACAGGCCCTACTCAAAACAATTTGAGTTTAGTTCAGGACTCTGGGTTGGCCTTTACAATATTTTAGTGTTTTCAGGTTCTAGGAACTAGTTTTTGAACTTTTGACCAGTTTCTGTCCTCAAGTCTGACCTTTTTGATTATTTTTGTTGATGAGGTTTGGTCACTCCAGAAGCTTTCAGGCTACAGTGTTCAACATTTGTCTCCTGTAATGACTTTTTAAGGGACTTGAACGACAATTCTAAATATCACACAAGTATCTTTTGCTATGGCTGAAATTTCATCCCTTTGGCCTTCATTTGAACAACCTGCTGACAGAGGGATTCATTGCCTTTCGAATGGCTCACCATCTTGCAAAGTCAGTGAAAACTGGCTGCCAGATGAATAGTGTTTGTCAGATAATTAAGGAATGTACCACCAGGTGCCAGATTAACACCAATAACTGTCTCATTTAAGTTTTTATGTGCTTCAGAATATGTGTAACTCATGAAATATGCTTTAAATACCTGCTCTTTCACACCTATTTGGATATCTTCAGAACCTGTAGTTTACTCCTTTAATTTTGATCAACACTGTATATACCAGATGCCTTTTTGATACGATTCTCAGTGAAACTTTCCAAACTAACTGGATAAAATACTTCCCAATTGTAAAAGGCTAATGAATTTTCATGGTAATGAGGGAATATACCATGCCTTATTAAAAGTTCAGAACAGTGTGGCGTAGTCAAAGGTTTTCCTAGATAATTTGGTGCTTCATTGTGCTTTATGCTCTTGAGACAATTAACAGATGGCAAAACTATCCTGCTATTTTGCTACTATTAATAATTACTCAACTGTAGCTCCACTATTTTTTGCATTTTAATAAAGCCAGTATGTTTTACTGGATGCTTTGGGCAGAGTCCCACAACCAAAGGCCAAATTCAAAGTTTGATTATATTCTTGTTTAAAGATGAGAAAAAGGTTATTGTGGTTTCCAGATATTTAGTACTGACGCAAGAGAGTTAATCTTTTATACGAGTCAACTTTTAATTAACATCAACATGCCTGTTTATTAGAGCACTTTGAGATTAGATTACTGGAGGACATTGATAAATAAGTGGCACAGTTTTAATATTGATTCATTTATTTATTTTCTGCATATCAGTGCTCCTTTTTATGCACCCAATTTTGTTGTAATAAACCATCTAAGTGAATTTAAAGCTTTCATAAAGGCCAGACCTGGTTTTATTTTGTATTTTTAATGAATAACCAGTTGCAAACACAAATATATAATGTTAAAACATTGACCTACCCCATTAAAAAATAAATAAATAAATAAATAAAAATAATAATAATAATAATAATAATATATATATATATATATATATATATATATATATATATATATATATTAGGGCTGTCTAGTCACATCGTAATGATTACAACGTTGAGTTGAGTTAGCATTACAGTTTATTTAGAGTTCCTTATACTAGGAACCACAGGTCAAAACACATGAGTGCGGACTCATTGTTTTTAAGGCCTGTGACTGTGTGAGCATTTTTGTAGTGTTTAAAGCATTTAGGCACAATAAATTGTTCCTTTTGTAATTTTAATACAGAATAATGCAGTGTTATTTTACATTTAATTATTCATTATATCTACCTGAATACTGTTAGACTCCCCAGAAAACCACAAAGCGCTGTTTATTTCATGTTAATCTTTCTTTTTATATATATGTGGTGAAGTCAAAATTATTAGCACCCCTTTTATTCATTTATTTATTTTTTTTCAAATATTTCCCAAATGATGTTTAACAGAGCAAGGACATATTCACAGTATGTCTGATAATATTTTTTCTTTTGGAGAAAGTCTTATTTGTTTTATTTCGGCTAGAATAAAAGCAGTTGTTTATTAAAAAAAATAAAAATAAAAATAATTTAAGGTCAAAATGATTAGCCCCTTTAAGCTATATTTTTTTCCATAATCCACAGAACAAACCATCAATATACAATAACTTGCCTAATTACCCTAACCTGCCTAGTTAACCTAATTAACCTAGTTAAGCCTTTAAATGTCACTTTAAGCTGTATAGAAGTGTCTTGAAAAATATCTAGTCAAATATTATGTACTGTCATCATGGCAAAGATAAAATAAATCAGTTATTAGAACTGTTATTAAAGTTATTATCAAATAATTATCAAATAATATAAAACTGTTATTAAATCAGTTATTAAAACTATTATGTTTAGAAATGTGTTGAACAAATATTATCTCTGTTAAACAGAAATTGGGGAAAAAATAAACAGGGGGCTAATGATGATCTGACTTCAACAGTATGTACATAATAAATTATATGTATATAAATTTATGTATAGGCCTATAAATGATTAACTCCCCTGCAAAACTTTCCCTATCAATCTAAATCATTGACTTTCCAAATGCTATTTAAGCCATCTGGTGAAATGATATTCATATCGCAATTTATATTCGCAGGGAAAAAAATATCACAATGTTAGATTTTTCCAATATCATGCAGCCCTAAAATATTTATATATTTTTGGACGTTTTTTTTTTTTTTTTGGACATTATTCAATATTCAGTATTTTGAGAACATGGGAGTGGGCAGAGCTAAAGAGTGAATTAAAGCAATCAGATAAGTTCAACAAAAGCATTTACAATCTCATAACCCTAGAGCAGAGGTGCCCAAAAGTTGGCCCATGGTAACCTTTGGTTTGGCCCGCCATCTCATCTGAACAGAGAGGGAGAATGATGGGGAGTTGGTTGGGGCGAATGCCTGTGACAGAGCTCGTCATTTTGAATTTAATGAAATGTTCCTTTTGTTTCTTTGTTTAATTGAGGAGCTACAAAAAAGCCAAATAAAATTAAATGCTTCATATGAATCAGACTTTTAAAATGTAAATACTGTCACTTGACAGATAGAAAACAATGCACAAGACATCAGTGAGAAAATCAAGGCAAAGGCAGGAGCAGCTCGACTAGTGTATTCAGTATTGAGCTCCATTGTGTTATAAATGAGATTGTTTATGTTTTTACTAAAATATGTTGATTATAAAATGCTAAATAAATGTACTGCATCATCATTTAATAATTTAAAGCAACCTTTGATACTTATTTTTAAATAATAAGCAAATAAAGGAGCAATTTTAATGTAATACGGTCTGGTATATTTAACTTCGGCCCACAGCCCTCAATCAAGTTTGGTTTTTTGGCTTTATAAGAAAAAGTTTGGGCACCCCTGATCTAGAGGTTACTTACTTTTCTTCTGTCTTTCTTTAAAGTTTACCAGTGGATGGATTTTTTTTTTACATAATACATAAAGTGTGTGTCAGCGTTAAGGAAAATATTAAAATACTGTCAAATAGCACTTGTTTTATCCAAGCGGCAACCTCCCACTCTCCCTTGTGAAGCCAATACTGAAGCAACTGAAACTGCAATGCATCGACTGGCCTTTGGGGGCTGGCTCCAAGAAAATCCGGATGTTCTCTGACAGCAATGGTAAATTGGCCAATTTTACAGCTGATAAAAACATGTTTACAGCCTGGTACAAAAGATGGTTTTGGTGTATATAGCTAATATCACCCTCCATGACAACTGTGAAGGTGGTGATTTTAATTTCGTTCGTATTAAGTTATATTAAGTGTGCATTAATAAGGCCGTGGCCACTTCAGTGACAGCTAGGTCTCGCTGGTCGCCGTCTCGTCACCTCAGCTGATTCCGGCTGGTTAGCCGTTGAACTCGGCATATACATTGTATTTTGTATAGTCAATTGCCTTTTGGAATTATTTCCTACAATTATCAGATAATATGGCATGCTGTGCACTTACAGTAATTGTGCTCACAAACCATTCAAGTGGCCTCCATTTCCCAGGTGAGTGAAATTATATACTTACATTTCATATCTACAAATGTATTTGGTTTATTTAAGATAATTTATCATTTATAATTTTCTTTAAAACTTGATTGCACTCCAGAATCTGACAGATTGATTAGCTGTAGGCTATAAAACAGTCATCTGAAATGTTGTCGTACAGTGTTATGCCTGGATTTCATAAACAGCCTTACATTTACTAACACAAACTATAGACCATTTCAATGTGGTCATGTCATTGGCCCATGAACATTTCCTGTTTGACGTTAAACTATTTCCTAACTGTAACAAGAGGCAATCTCATAGCATCTGTAGCTTCACCGAGGCTCCGCCTCTTTGCCCTTATTTGGTCACCCCTGGTGGGTGTGATGACACACAAACAAAATGGCAATGGTTGGCCACACCTTCTTGTAGCCTCATTTGCGCTCTTCAGAAACCTATGGGTGACGTCACGGATACTACGTCCATATCTTTTACAGTCTATGGTTTTATCCTAAATGTGGCAAAATTGTTTAAATGTTGTATATCACATTCTGCATTAATGTAGATCATCCCATATGTGAAAGCAAATGGTGGCATTGATTTAACAATAAAGGCTGGTTTCATAAGAGCAAATGAAATTCTCCTGACCACGAGAACAATTTGTGTCTTTGTAAAAACTCTGCTAAAATCACCAGGAAAGACATTAGAGAGCCATTTGTGAATATGAGCTGGAATAAAGGGAATATTTAAATGCGAATAAGGTGAAAGAAGAAGCATTACCTGTATAAGAGCTGCTCATTTATTAGCGGGGCTGTTGCTTTATGAGGTGCTCAGGCAGCGCGGCACACAGGTGCACAACGATATTTAAGCAGTCCCTAATCTTCTTATTTATTTATTCAATAAGACCCGGCAGCCTACATGGTTAACACTCATTACAGTTCTGTTCCCTTATATCCCCTTCAGCAGCCTCCCTAATCTCCCATTTACCACGTAGCACGGCGCAGCGTAGCTATGCTAATGAACGCTGAGTAACGAGAGGGAGCTTAACAATGGCTCAGGTAATATTTCCAAATCATCTGCTTTGTATTGTTTGAAAACGGTGCAAATGGTTTTATGGAGAAATTTCTCTGCGACGGCTGATTATGTGTCAATCAAGCTGTAATTAAACAATACAATCTTGTTAGCTTGTGGCCCGTGTTCCGCCTGGCTATGAAATCGACGTTCATTTGCAATGGAATATGGTCATAGCTGTCTGATGTCATTATATAGTTTACATGCAGATGAAACAGCGCACAGGGAGCGATCGCATTTAATGACAAGCTGGTATACAGTATCTGCACGGATCAGCCTGATGGAAGTCGAATGGCATTATGCTAAAAGCCGTGACTTGCTGTTAAATTTGCATTCGTAAATGATCCATTGCAGAACAGAATTGTTGTTTAGCGCTTCTTTCGCACTCGCACAACAGCTTCCCTTTGAGAATCAAAAGTGCCTCGTCCGAGCCAGAGGCGGAAGAATGAAAATGATGAAACATTTGATCCGGCTGAGCAAAAGCTCTTCAAAGACAAATACATGTCTGGCTGTGATTCACATTAGAGAAGGCATGATGCAAGATGATGGGAAGACATGTTTACAGCCTGAGCATATTAACCTAATTTTTATTCATGTTGGATTTCGACCCATAAAACACAACCAAATAATATTGGCTGCAGACCTTCTTGTAGAATTAGTCCTCCCACTGAAAATTGTCCAAATTCGTTTGTGCTAAGACTCGAACAGCAGATTTAGGTTGTTTTGAAAATAAATAGATAGATAAATAAATAAATAAATAAATAAATAAATAAATAAATAAATAAATAAATGTAATAATAAATTACCACAGCCACAGCCATATCACCCTGCAGCCCAAAACCGGTTACTCACTGAAGCTAAGCAAGGCTGAGCCTGGTCAGTACCTGGATGGGAGATGGTGAGTCCTAATGGCCCAGTATAGTGAAGGGGACACTATACTGTCAATGAACAAAATCTTTCGAATGAGACGTTAAACCTAGGTCCTGACTTTCTGTGGTCATTAAAAATCCCGTGGCTCTTCTTGTAAAAAGTAGTAACCCCAGTGTCCTGGCCAAATTCCTTACCGATCATGGCCTCCCAATCATCCCCGTCCACTGAATTGGCTCTATCACTTTCTCTCCACATCACAGGTGGATGCTGGTGAAGTGGAGAGACCCCCTCACCCTCATGATTGTGAAGTGCTTTGGGTGTATGCGCTATATAAATCCACTACATTACATGACATATTTATTATTTAATTGTGTTATTACAAACCCATACACATTTAAACTCACTATTCATTTCCCATTTATATCCACTATACACACACACACCCACACACATTACGTACGATCAAATGTCATGCCTAGTTTTATGAGGCCACCGATGCCACTGACGTCCTATATGTGTCCTCATGGATGAATGATAGTATGTTCCCGCTGACCAAACACGTCTCGCCACCCGAGGCCAAACGGATCGATGCACAACTGTTGGCGTTTCCTATCCTAACAGACTCTTCCTTTTCCCTGACCCACCCTGCTCTTATATCAACATATAGAGTGACTTCTCCAGACACATTTCTAATACGATCCCCGGAGCCAGACAGTTAACGGCGATGAAATGATCTCACATGAAAAACACAAGCTCAATCTTTTTCCAGAGCAAGCTCTTTAGGGTCACCACAGTCTCAAGGCAGCTTGATGAATGTCACTCTACCTGTAGGACATCAGTGTGATGCTGTCACACTAGTCCAAAAAGCTTTCCCTGGGGTTTTGACATGCTTGCTGCACATGCTAACATGTGCGCCTGGAAACTACTAACTGTGTAATGATCAGGGATGCTTGGAAACTACTAGGAAAAACTGAAATTTAATCCTTGTGTGGCCTTAGAATTCAGTATTAACAATTCAATATTCAGTAACCCGTCTCCACGAAACCTATAAAATAAAGCAGCTAAAATTTATTTTAATGCTCAAATATTTAATCCTTTGTATTTGAATATTCTATTTTGAAAATATGAAAATAAAAATAAAAATATTATTTTCTAAAGTTGCTGTAATTTTAGAATAAAAGTCACTAAACTTTAAGATTTAAAAAAATAATAATAATTTAGTTTATTTAGTTTTTATTTTTTTTCAAATGATGCACGATGATACAATGTAACCTGTTTACCTAATGTTTACTTTCGTAAATATCGTAAATATTTCGTAATATTTGCTATATTATCTATTTCATTTCGGGGCTGTTTTTCAGTTTTTCAGACTGAATTTCAGTCACAGGTACATGGCTTAAGAGCCTGAATGCATGAATGAAATACGCTGTTTTCCACAAAGGTAATCTGGGGTGCTGAAATATAATTGGTTAAAATGGCAGTGAGCAGGTTAAAGGAAGCAAAACAAAGACGTACCAGACATTTTCAAAGCAGAATATCTGACTTTAGCAATGTTTTTCAGATAAACAAGAATGTTCACTTAGCATGCTTCTTAAATATCTGCAAACATATGATGGTATTTGTATGCTTTAGTTGAGCATGTAAAACTTACATACAGCATCTTTAATACAGTTTTTAATAATGATTAAGCTTAAACAATTCATTTAGTTAGGGTGATTAGTTGATCTGGGACTGTATTTTTACAATACAGTTGAGTATTTTCTTAAGTCTGTACTTATATAGCATTCATATTTGAGAAAACTATACTTTACAACATTACAAAACTAAATATTGTACTTTTCACACCACTTCATTTCAGAAACAGAGTTACAAGTTATTTTGAACATGTGCATTTGTCACCTGCTCAGAGACATAATTATAAGGTTTGATTTGTGAACATGCTGAATCTTGTCATTTGACCTGTTAAATTAATTCACAAAAAGCAATTTATTCATGAGTCTGACATATGATCAAGTGATCCATTCAAGGTGAGTAGTAAACAATTCACTGAATTTACAAACAGATTCAAAATGAGGAACAGGAAACCAGAGATCCTCTGAGCATAAGTGCTCAAGACTGATAGCACTAAATGTAATTTACTACTAGAATGTATTATTATTAATTAAAATCATATTTACCTAAAAACTATTTGTATGTGATGTAAGCCTGCTGTAAATCACAGAAAGCGCAGAAACCATTGTAGGCTATATGCTAAATTTCCTGAATTACCTCTCAAATTATCAATTATTAATATGGTTATTAATGTATAACAGTAGGGCTGTCAAAGTTACCATGTTAAGGAATTAATGCAAATTCATTTTAACCACACAAATTGTATTAATGCTTGATTGATGCAGCACATTTTCATTTGTCCGTAGTTTGGAAAAGGTGAAGCCAGTAAGAGATGCATTGTCAATGGAAAATAATGAAGATCGAAAAGGTACAAACATAACACATACATAATATACATAACAATGTATGATGGTTCTGTCAACAAGAAAAAAAGTTATTTGCATTTATTGTCGATGTGAATTAAGTTATCACCGCAGCACTTAAAGTTTAAAATACCACTTAATGGCAAAGCATACAGCTGACACAGATAACTCAAGACACCACAGATAGTTTGCAAGGACAACTCTTCAAACAATAAAAACGCAACGTGTGTAAATGAGGGCTAAATCCACACCGAGAGCTCATATTTATCTGATATATGGAGTCTTAAATTATTCTTCTGTTCATACAAAACGCCATTAAGCATTGTTTGTAGCACACCTGGCATCCAAGGTTGTTTTCAATTTGAAATTACATCTCAGCTTTTCATTTTTGCCCATTTCTAATGTAGTTTTGACCAAATTTAATTTCCCATGACAGATTGCGTTGTGAACATTAGACTATTGATGAAATTAAAGTATATTTAATATAGTTTGTTATATTGAAATGCACCACATTAAAATTAGGACAAACTTGAGAAACATTTTAATTTATGCCACAGTGAAAAAATAAATAAATAAAAAGTATGTGGAAAAACCCTAGAATAAACATGTTTGGTAATCTTTTAAACCCAAAAATATTTTGAAAAATGATGGAAACCGGTATCCATTGACATCTATGGTAGCGGTGAATGCAGTAGCAGTCAAGGGCAACCAATTTCCGACATCCTTTAAAGATTTTCATTTGTGTCAAAGAGTAAACAATGACAAAAATAAACTATCCTTTTAAAATACTGTTTTCTCACCCTAAAATGGTTCCAAACCTTTATACGTTTCATTCTTTTGTAGAACACAAAAGAAGAGATTTTAAAGAAAGCTGGAAATCTTCAACCACTAAAAGGTAGAATAAAATACTATAAAAGTAATTCGCTACAATTGAATTTTCGTGTTGGGTGAACAACATTTTAACAGAAAACTGTTTACAACCTGTAAATAGTTAAAACAGCTTCTTTATGTAATGTTTTCCACATTAATGAGTGGCTCAGTGGTGAGAACTGTCGCCTCAAAGCAAGAAGGTTGCTGGTTCGAGCCCCGACTGGGTCATTTCTGTGTTGAGTTTGCATGTTCTTCCCGTGGTGGCGTGGGTTTTCTCCATGTGCTCCAGTTTCCCCCACAGTCCAAAGACATGCGCTATAGGTGAACTGAATAAGCTAAATTGTCTGTAGTGTATGTGTCTAAATGTGAGAGTGTTGTTTTTGGGTGTTTCCCAGTGCTGGGTTGCGGCTGGAAGAGTGTCCGCTGCGTAAAACATATGCTGGAAAAGTTAAAATAAAGGAACTATCAGAATGAAAATGAATGTATGAATGAATGAATGAGGTGGGAAGAGAAATTCATGCATGCAATGTGCAGCATAAAATTCCAACACTACAAACACAACAAGGCCAAAATCTAATATAATCGAAGCATTTAACAGTACTTAAATATCTTTATGATCAAAACATACTACTGATCACAGAAAACAAAACAAAAAAAAGACCCCTGTTTATTTTTCCCCCGGTTTCTGTTTAATGGAGAGAAGATTTTTTTTTCAACCCATTTTTAAACATAATAGTTTTAATAACTCATTTCTAATAACTGATTTATTTATCTTTGTCATGATGACAGTAAATAACATTTGACTAGATTTTTTTCAAGATACTTCTATACAGCTTAAAGTGACATTTAAAGGCTTAACTAGGTTAATTAGGTTAACTAGGCAGGTAAGGGTAATGAGGCAAGTTATAGTATACCAATGGTTTGTTCTGTAGACTATCGAAAAAAAAAATAGCTTAAAGGGGCTAATAATTTTGATCCTAAAATGTTTTTTAAAAAAATTTAAAACTGCTTTTATTCTAGCCGAAAGAAAACAAATAAGACTTTCTTCAGGAGAAAAAATATTATCAGACATACTTTGAAAATGTCCTTGCTCTGTTAAACATCATTTGGGAAATATTTTAAAAAGAGAAAAAAAAAAGTTCAAAGGGGGGCTAATAATTATGACTTCAACTGTATGTATGTGTGTATATATATATACTGTATATATCCTTCTTGTTTTATTTTGTTTAGTAAAACAAGATGTGCTTCAAGGCAAGTTGTCAAGTTATGCATGTTCATTACCAATGTAACATGCCTATTTACAAAATCTACCATCTAATAGCATTGTAAGATTAAACCGTATGATTTTTTAATTGTGAAAGTTGTGATCTAAGAAAGAAAATATGTGCAGATTTATTTTTGTACAGCTACAACTGTTGATTACAGCAGTGGGTCTTACAGGGTTAAGTACATTAAAAACCATTTAGTTTACACTTTGAATCAAATACAATTGAAAATAAGCACTGTATGCTTTTACTAGAGAGCTATTTTAAATGGATTTTTGGACTTTAACTCAAGTGGTTGATTTGTGTACTTCTTCCACCACTGGTATAATGATTGTGAAAGAAGTCAGTTGGGGAACGTGAAGAAATTTTCTCAGCTGAATTTGGAACGACGGGTCAGATGGATGAAGGTGACACTAATTTGTTTTCATACAGGGGCTTTTTGTTCTCCCAGAGCACTTTATGGCCAAGTGGAAGATGTCTTGCCCCCCTGGCTACATCACAGAACACCTCATCTGCCAAAACAGGCTTCATTGCCAAATGCTTAGCCAGATCAGACAATATCCAGACTTCTGTCAGCTTTCGGCATCATTAGCCGATGCCCTAGCGTACTAGCAGCAGGTATCGCAGTGGGACTTATGTGATGAGAGCGAGAAAGAAAAGAGTGGAAAATATTAATAGATTGACATAAAATGTTTGTGAAAACAGCTCCAGCTTTTGTGGTGAAAGGTGTCATGGGGCCTTTTTTAACAGGCATGTTTTAAAATGTGTTCACACAACTGTAACTGTTGTTAAACAGCATCATTTGCTAATTGACTTCTGGTGTATTCAGAAATGACATGACGGTAATTGACTTAAAAGTTAGTGTGATTAAATTCGTCGTGCCGTTCTGCGGCGGTGATTCACTGATGTCAATTAGCGAAAGATAGCATCTCAAACAGCCTTAAAAAAGGAAAACTTCATTTAATGTGTGCCTCTTCACATAAATAAACATCTCGCATGTTTATAAAAGACAACTGCTAACACTCGCTGGTTAATTATATACCTGTGGTGTGGAGGCTTTTATGGTCTTTGGAGACACCTGCAATTTATTAAAGTCCTCTATAGAAGGCTATGAAAAAAAAAAAAAAAAAACAGTAATTTATGACTATTTGCCAATAACACTTTGGTTAACATCAAAATTCAAGGACCTTTTAAGAACTTTCCATGTCCAATACCCTCAAATTCAAGGACTTAATGTGAAGACACTTTTCAAGTGAGACTAAAGTTAAATATGTGCCAAATATCATAAAACACATTTTCCATTTCCTTTCATTGAGTTTAGTCTATGTTTGCAATTTTGCAGTTGTTTTCTGGACATATGAACATCATGGCAACATACAACACAAAGTACCTGATGCGGGAAACTCTAACTGTAATTTAATGCATTAATGAGCATAAGCATGGGCCACAAAGTGTTGCTGAAAAAACATATTAGTAAACCAAAGGGAGGAAAGTGGAATCTTTTCCAGATAAAATTGCACACAAAAAATTCAAGCACTTTCGAGGACATAAATCTATGTACACTCACCGGCCACTTTATCAGGCACACCTTACTAGTACTGGGTCGGAAGCCCTTTTGAACTTCAGAGCCTTTAGAACTGCCTTAATCTTTCGTGGAATAGATTCAAAAAGACACTGGAAAAATTCCTAAGAGATTTTGGTCCATATTGACATGATAGTATCATGCAGTTGCTGCAGATTTGTCAGCTGCACATCCATGATGCCAATCTCCCTTTCCACCACATCCCAAAGGTGCTCTATTGGACTGAGAGCTGGTGACTGTGGATGTCATTTGAGTACAATGAACTCATTGTCATGTTCAAGAAACCAGTCTGAGATTATTTGCACTTTATGACATAGCGCATTATCCTGCTGGAAGTAGCCATCAGAAGATGGGTACACTGTGGGCATAAAGGGATGGACATGGTCAGTAACAATGCTCAGGTAGGCTGTGGCATCAACATGATGCTCAATTGGTACTAATGGGCCCAAAGTGTGCCAAGAAAATATCCCCCACACCATTACACCACCACCACCAGCCTGAACCGTTGATACAAGACAAGGTGGATCCATGCTTTCATGTCATTGACGCCAAATTCTGACCCTACAATCCAAATGTCGCATCAGACCAGGCAACGTTTTTCTAATCTTCTATTGTCCAGTTTTAGTGAGCCTGTTGCCATGAATTGTAGCCTCAGTTTCCTGTTCTTAGCTGACAGGAGTGGCACCCGGTGTGGTATTCTGCTGCTGTAGCCTAGTCACCTCAAGGTTGGACAAGCGTTCAAAGATCTTCTGCAGACACTGGTTGTAACGAGTGGTTATTTGAGTTGCTGTTGGCTTTCTATCAGCTGGAACCAGTCTAGCCATTCTCCTCTGACCTCTGGCATCAACAAGGCATTTGTGCCCACAGAACTGCCACTTACTGGATATTTTCTCTTTTTTTACTCAGACCAGCCCGTCTGGCACCAACAACCATTCCACGTTCAATGTCATTTAAATCACCTTTCTTCCCCATTCTGATGCTCAGTTTAAACTGCAGCAGATCGTCTTAACCATATCTACATGCCTAAATGCATTGAGTTGCTGCCATGTGATTTGCATTAACAAGCAGTTGAACAGGTGTACCCAATAAAGTGGCCGGTGAGTATGTATGACATTTGACATTTTCTTTTCAGATTCACACTTTCAAAAATTTCAAGTACTTATGGGAACCTGCAATAATAATAATAATAATAATAATAATAATAATAATAATAATAATATTAATAATATAGGCGGCGCAGTGGCGCAGCAGGTAGTACTGTCGCCTCACAGCAAGAAGGTCACTGGTTCAGGCCTTGGCTGGGTCAGTTGGCGTTTATGTGTGAAGTTTGCATGTTCTCCCTGCCTTCGCATGGGTTTCCTCCGGGTGCTCCGGTTTCCCCCACAGTCCAAAGACATGCGAACAGGTGAATTGGGTAGGCTAAAATTGTCTGTAGTGTATGAGTGTGAATGAGTGTTTCCCAGAGATGGGTTGCAGCTGGAACAGCATCTGCTGCATAAAACATATGCTGGATAAGTTGGCGGTTCATTCCGCTGTGGGGACCCCGGATTAATAAAGGGACTAAGCCAAAAAGAAATTGAATGAATGATAAAAATTATTATTATTATTATTAATAATAATTCATTCATTTTCTTTTTGGCTTAGTCCCTTTATTAATTTGGGGTCGCCACAGCGGCCACAACCGCCAACTTATCCAGCACGTTTTTTTACACAGCGGATGCCCTTCCAGCCGCAACCCATCTCTACACTAATACACTACAGCCAATTTAGCTTACCCAATTCACCTGTACCGCATGTCTTTGGACTGTGGGGGAAACCGGAGCACCCGGAGGAAACACGAATGCAGGGAGAACATGCAAACTCCACACAGAAATGCCAACTGACTCAGCCAAGGCTCGAACCAGCGACCTTCTAGCTGTGAGACGACAGCACTACCTACTGCGCCACTGCGTCGCCTATTATTATTATTATTATTATTATTATTATTATTATTATTATTATTATCATTATTCCATTAGTAGTAGTAGTAGTAGTAGTAGTAGTAATAGTAGTAGTAGTATAATGCATAATGATTATTATTATAAATACAATAATAACAATTTATAATAACAATAACAATATTCTTCCATTTTTACAGCAGCTTGATCTATGGTGACATATACAATTCATAAAACCCATTAAAACAATGCATACATCGTAGGTGTTATTAAACTACAAGTAGCACGAAGGCAATAATGAAACAAAATCCAGGAGAGCGAGAGCACCAAATGACAGCCAAACACATTCAGTCCTGTCATTGCTCCTGCCCGGCCTGAATATTGATGCACCGCAGGAGGACAGAGCGAGTGGGAGGACGGCGTCCCTGACGGCCCCTCCGAGTCCCTGTTACCACTCAGGCCACGTCTCCTCAGCGGGGCGGCAGATACATAATTGACCTGCATAAGAGCCATTTCCCCTCATTTGATTACAGCCACATTAACCAGATCAGACAGGCAGAACTGGCCGAGTTGCCCTTGGAAACTGTTGCAAAAAAATACATGGCTGGTATTCGTAGTATTGGGCTGTGCAAGAACAATTTTTTTGTCCAAGGGAGGGGGGCAGACCCGGGGGTCAATCGCTCTTGATGCGACATTTGCAATAAGGGACTAAATGAAACCTAATTGGAGGAGCTGTTTTGCTGGACGCTCCATTATGACGAGAGGCTCTTGCACAAGTGGAATAGCAGTTATAATCAGGGCTGTAATATCACAAACTGCCTGCAGTAATTGCGGTATGGCATGGAGGGGAACAATAACAAAGGGGCTACTGAAGATGTTTGTGTTCGCTAGCTAATGAGCAAACGGCTTTCATTTACCAGAAAGAGGGAAGAGATGTGCGGAAGTTCATCCTCGGGTGCACTTTTGACCCAGACTTTGTACACACAGCTTCAAATCGGGATGCTTTGTATGTCGCGTTGAGGATTTGTAATGGTAATGAGATACGCATAAATAGACAAAGTCCTTCTACTAGCCTATTTTATTCTTTTTGTACTGTCACTGAAACAGAAACACTGTGGAAAAAGAAGATGCTCAATTATCATTTCTTTTTATATAGTCACTATATTGGCAATAGTTTTACAACTGCAAATCAGAAAAGGTTGGGACAGTATGGAAAACACATAATAAAAAAAGAAGTATAGGGTTGTCACAATACTGAAATTTTGTACAAATTGAAACTAAAACTAAACTAAACTATTTGCCGCTAATATTTGAGCGCTGTTGAACACTTAAACATTGCTGGTTTGTGTTCACATGCTCAACAGAAATGACATGAATGAATACACCAGAAGTCAACGCAGTTTACTGAGTGTAACCACAGGTACAGAGACACTGGAGCATTTTTAAGTCATGATACATCTGCGGATCGCTTATGTGTCAGCTTACAGACAAACCAGCTGATCGACATGACTTTGAAATATTAAATGTTAGCAAAAAATTGACGTTTTTAAAATTCCAGTATATAATCAGGGTACTGGGCAGCAGTGGTGCAGTGGGTTGCACAATCGCAATGACAGCAAGAATGACAGCAAGATTGTTGCTGGTTTGAGCCCCGGCTGGGTCAGTTGGTGTTTCTGTGGGGAGTTTGCATGTTCACGTGCGTTTCCTCCGGGTGCTCCGGTTTCCCCCACAAGTTCAAAAGCATGCACTATAGGTGAATTGGGTAAGCTAAATTGTCCGTAGTGTATGTGTGTTTTTAATGAGAGTGTATGGATGTTTCCTAGTGATGGGTTGCAGCTGGAAGGGCATCCGCTGTGTAAAACATATGCTGGATAAGTTGGCGGTTCATTCCACTGTGGCGACCCCAGATTAATAAAGGGACTAAGCCAAAAAGAAAATGAATGAATGAATTATCAGGGTACTGATTATCTACACACGATACTGGAATTCGATAGTATTATAAATACATGATACCAGAATTCAGTACCAATTGAAACTGAACTTTTAAAAACATCCATTTCCCGCTAACATTTGAGCGCTGTTGAACATGTTCTTAAACATTGCTGATTTGTGTTCACATGCTCAACAGAAATGACTGTGATTGGCTGTGAAGATCTGCAGTTCACTAAACTCACCGCTGTTTACAGAGTGTAGCCACAGGTACAGGGACACTGGAGCATTTTTAAGCTGTGATTCATCTGCGGATCGCTCATATGTCAGCTTATAGACAAACCAGCTGATCAACGTAACTTTGAAACATCAAAAGTTTCAAAAAAATTGACATTTTGAAAATTCCAGTATATAATCAGGGTACTGATTATATATACATGATACTGGAATTCGATATAATTATATCTACACGATACTGGAATTTGGTACTAATATATATACACGATACTGCAATTCGGTACCAATTGATACTGACATTTTAAAAACGTCCATTTCCCGCTAAAATTTGAGCGCTGTTGAGCACGTTCTTAAACATTGCTGACTTGCCATTGTGTTCACGTGCTCAACAGAAAGTGTGATTTGCAATGAAGGTCATCAGTTTACCGAACTAAATGCTGTTTACAGCCACAGGTACAGAATCACAGGAGTGTTTTAAAGCTGCGATTCATCTGCGGATCGCTCATATGTCAGCTGATCGACGTGACTTTGAAACGTCAAATGTTAGCAAAAAAATTGACGTTTTTAAAATTCCAGTATCGATTGGTACTGAATTCCATTATTGTGACAACCCTAGAAAGAAGTGTTCTGAAGTTACTTTGACTTATATTTCACTGCAAACAATAAAACAGCACATTATTAATTGTGTTCCTTATGATTTTATTATTAGATTTTTTTTTTAATAAACACGTATTCCAATTTTGGTTCTTGCAGCAGATTTCAAAACAGTTGGAACAGTAAAGCATTTACCCCTTTGTAATCCTTTTCGCAACACTTACTGTAAAAGACGTTTAGGGACTGAAGACACCAAGTGATGGGGTGTTTCAGGTAGGGCTGCACAATATATCATTTCAGCATCAGAATCGCAATCTGACACATCCTCAATAGTCACATCGTGGCATGCCCACTGCCCAGTTATGATTATAGTTGATCAGGTGCAACAGTTTGTCAATGCAAAGTTTATCCATAATGTCGTGAAAGTTTATCACTTGCATGTTTTTAGACCTGTAATAATTAGGGATGCTCCCTATCAGGATTTTTGCAGCCAATACCAATTCCTTGTCATGGTGAATGGCCGATACAGAGTACCGATTACAATGCTTCAAGATTTATAATGCATTAAGCACATTTTCCTTCTAAGTATTAACCTTAATAGAAGATCTTGCCTTACCTATATCACCGTGCCTCTCCTGATCTGTTCTCTTGCGTATTCTCTCTCATCGCCATGGTTTTCGGGTATTTAAACAAATTTTTGGGTATCACGGAGCCGGTATGTTTATGCAGGAGACTTGAGACACGGAGCTTCTGGGAGAGGTCATATAGAAGTGATCGCTCTGCTCGTGTCACAGCAGCTCAAAACTGCAACAAAGAGAGCATCACTCGCACAAGTCGCGCCAATAGACTGAATAAACAGGTCGCACCACATCTGTATATATTTTAGCTGTTGTGATGCGAGCGCATTGATCGCTCACCTCACGTGTTGTGGCTGCTGTAAGCTATGTATAATATATGGGAGCACACGTGTGTCTTCCTCTGCTTGTAAACGCATAAACAAACACCTGCGATCGGTTCATGAGATCGGCCTCAGTGATGAGTATGATCGAGTCATGAAATGGGATTATCGGGATACTGATCTTTGAGCTGATCGATCAGAGCATCCCTAGTGATAATTATAAGGCATTTCAAGAGAGCTTAAAAGCACAAGCAATTCCAATGTTTAATGTTTAAGACTACAACTATTTAGATTCAATTATTTATACAATAAAGACTATACAGGGATATTTTACATTTAATCAATGTATTCCCGTTTCTAAATGCTATATGAATTCTCAAAAATATCTGAAAAGCACTGATTAATTGTTACTTGTGTTTATCTATGCTTGCAATTTGAATCTGTTATGCAGAACAATCCGTATCAACCTAAAGTTACGTATTCTTTCAAAAAATAAAGCTATTTATTCATCTTGTGAGATTGTGTTTATCACAAAATATATTGCGTAACACTCAAACTTATCTCATTTAAAGAAATACATAAGTGTCAGACAAAATTACCATAAATAAATATGCTCAGGGCTACATTTTTGAGAACAGAGAAATACAGTCCAGCCTAATAACATGCATTGCCCAGGGATAAGAATAATTTTGTCCTTGACTTTATGTCTCGGTTTTATGTGGTTTATGAAACAATTCTTCGCTAGACTTGAACCAAGTTCACTCCGCGTCCCAAGTCTGACACAGTTTGTGGTGAGCTACCGAACAAACCATGTAACATATGAAGAGTTTAGATGCAAAAACCTCTAAATACCTCAAACATTTTTATCTGGCTCCTGTGTGTATGTTTAGTAATATCACTTTTATGGCAAAGAATAAGTCCTTTTCCTGGTCTTTAAAGTGACATTTCTCAACATAAACAAAGAAGGCTAAGAAAAAATTTCATTTTAGATAGACATTTCAGATGACACTTAGGTTTTTGCATCTGAACTCTTCATATTAAGGTACGCAGTCAATAGTTACCGTCCTGTAGTGTTTATCTTACACACAAAAGTGTCTGCATACTATATAAATTCTCAAAAAATAAGAAAAACACTCATTAATTATTACTTTTGTATTTATATATGCTTGCAATTTGATTATGTGTTATGAAGAACAATCCTAATCAAGTGTATTTTTTCCTAACTTTCCCCTTCTAATGATTGATTCCAGATTAATTTCATTCATTTCCATGACCACATGTATATAAAATCAAGTACAGTACATGTATGCAGACTGCTTGGCAAACTTAAAATTTTTCTATTAGTAACATTACTATAAAGTGTTACCATAAATCATATTCAGGTTTGTCTTCGTAGTTTGAGTGTTTGTTATGCATTTTACATAAAAACACACAACCTATTAAATGCCCTCTGGCTTATTAAATTAAGTATTTCGAGATCTGCACAGCTGAATGATTCATTTCCCTTCCAGAAACACAGAATAATTATGAAGAACATTGCTTTGAAAATGTAAATCTGCCTCTTCTTTTTTTATCTCCCATATGAAATTAAATCTTGAAATGCAGCATACAAGGCTTCTACCATGGTGGTGGATAACCTCATATATACATGTCAAGGAATTACACACAGTCCTGTCGAGTGTGGCTATTATTTGCTCTGCTAATCTGTTTTATTCATCCACAAACACAAAAACTGCAACACTCTTCACAGGGTGCTAATGCTCAAAATACAAAATTTAAAAAGCCACAGAGAGGCTGAATAGAGTTACAGTGGTGTGTATGGCGGCATACTGTACGTGTGGGTGTGTTTTTAGCACCTCTTAAATAGTGGGATGAACATATTAAACACATATTTGCTCATGTTTGATATACTCTCAAGCCAGGTTTCTTTCTTTCTTTCTTTCTTTGGCTTGTTTGACAGGATCAATGCACATTAATGATACAGATGTGCACAATGTAAACAAACTACTTCTAAATAATTTTGGCTGTTAATTAAATTAAATAATCGGCTGTAATCAATGAGTTGTGTGTGAATGAGACACTGTATTTCCACAGGGTTGGAAGGGACTTTGTTGCACAAAACATACGCATGCCAGGGTAATTGGTGGTTCATTCCGCTGTGGTAACCCGATAAATCATGGACTAAGCCGAAGGATAGTGAGTGCTATTTTGCATCTGCAGTCGCTGGAAAAAATCTTCCTAAAACAATTCAAGTTTACATAATAAAAACGTTTCAAAATCCATGTGGAATTTACTGCATTTCAAAAAATAAAAAATAAAATAAAATAAAAATCCAACAAAAAATAATGCTATACCTATAAGTACACTACAAAACCAACAGAACACTCACACTCATCTCATGTACAGAAATACACAACTGTCAGACAAACTAGCCATTAAATGGAATTGTGTGCCCAGGGATACTTTTTTGAGAACCGAGAAATATGTTCAGCTTGTTATTGACTGACCCACACACTCCCTCCCTTATTCCAAATGATAGTGTTTTTAAAAGAAAAATGAAAGATTGTGCTTCTACCACAATGTCACAGCTTTTTTTTGTTTTTATTTTTAATCCTTCGCCAGACTCGAAGCCCTGACAGGGAAGTCTGACACATTTCACGGTAAGCTACCGAACATCGAACATGAAACCAATCATGCCAAAAAAGTCGGTACCACTCCATAGTGTTTATTTTACAGAAAAAATGCAACCATATGTACCCACAATCACATATTTGTTGGTACCCAAAAATGTAGCCCTCGGCACATTTTCCCAATGAGCCTGTGTGCAGCTAACATGAAAAAAAAAAAAAAATCCTAAAACATCCCAAAACACTATTATCACTATTATTATTATTATTATTATTATTATTATTATTATTATTATTATTATTATTATTATTATTATTATTGTTTATCATGATTTAAGCTAAAATTATTTTAAAAAATCTATGTATGCATAACATCAATATAATAATATAGTAATAAAAAAAAATTAATACTACTACTACTACTAATAATAATAATAATAATAATAATAATAATAAAAATAATATGAAAAAAAAAAAAAATAATAATAATAATAATACAATTTCAGCCTCATGTTTGAGATACCCTCAGGCCAGCTCTCTTTCTCTCACTCTCGCTTTGAGCGTTTCATGAGCATCCTGAGCTAAACTGCTCCCCATGAAAAGGTCCCAGCAATTGATTTCTAATGAAAGCGCTTCCTGCGGGTCATCGCCAAGCTGAGGCCTGACCTTTCCACCAGCAAAGAGGGCTCGCTTATAGGGGAAAGAGAAGAGAGAGATAAGCAGAGGATACACCACTGCAAATGCTTTCATACATTTATGCAGTAAAACCCCTGATGAAACTGATAACTGAGTTTGTCTTCTTACTGAAGAAAAAAGGACTTAATGTGCTGGCGAATTTGATGTGTGACATTGCAACCAAGATGGAAGTGGGTTTGGAAAGCTCCAAAGAGAAATTAGGAGGGAAAAAAGATGAGTCAATTAACGAAGGAATAAGCATGAAGCTTGAAAAATAATCAGTGAGCCAGATCTAATGTATTAATTCATGCTCACATGAAGCAAAATATTCAGGGTTTTTAAAGATGAAACAAGCCAAGCTTCTCTAAAACAAATGATTAAGAGGAGAAAATAAGTAGCCTTAATTGAATATTTAGACTCTTTCTTTGAGGAGGATTTAGTATAAAAATGTCTGTAGTCTAGATTTGGCTGGTTGATTGGTTTTGTTAGTCCCTGCTGGTGGATGTCAGAACTACACCATCTGCTGCAAAAGGCAGCTTTCTCCTTTGACACCCTCTGAAATGTTGCTGTGTTTTCTGATAAGGTGTTTGCTTGTTTGTTTGTTTGTTTTTTAAACAAAAACGCCAAATTGTAAAATTAGATGGTTACAATAAATACTACCTTAGTCAAAAATATATACATGTAATTAAATGTAAAATATTATGGGATAAGTACAGTATATTTCTGTGTATTTATAATTTATAATTTCTGTGTATTTATAATTATTATTGGAAGGAAGAAAGGGAGGGAGGAGGGACGGAAGGAAGGAAGGAAGGAAGGAAGGAAGGGAGGGAGGGAGGGAGGAAGGAAGAAAGGAAGGAAGGAAGGAAGGAAGGAAGGAAGGAAGGAAGGAAGGAAGGAAGGAAGGAGGGGAGGAAAGGAAGGAAGAAAGGAAGGAAGGATAAGAAAATAAAACAAAGGAAAAATTAAGGAAAAGGGAAGGGGAAACGAGAAGGAAAGGCAGGGAAAGGGGACAGAAAAAGGAAGGAAAGATGGAAGGATGGAAAAGAGGAAGGAAGAAGAAAAGAAGAGTGAAAAGGATGGGAAGTAAGTAAGGAAGAAAAAAGGAAAACGGAAGGACATTTATGTTTATATGTTTATAATTATTATTGGAAGGAAGGAAAGAAGGAGGGAAGAAATTAAGGTAAAAAAGAGGAAAAGGATAAGGAAAAAAGAAAGGAGGAAGCGAAAAAAATAAGGAATGAAGGAAAATGAAAATAAAGGAACCGGAAGGAAAAAAGAAAGAGGAAGAAAGGAAGGAAAAGGGAAGGAAAAGGAAAAGAAATTAAGAAAAAAGAATGGAGGGTTCTGTTTATGTTTATAATTAATAGTTTTGGAAGGAAGGAAGGAAGGAAGAAAGAAAGGAAGAGAGGAAAAAGGAAGGAAAAAGGAAGGGGGAATGACAAAAAAGGAAGGAGGGAAAATTAAATGAAAGAAAAAAGGAAGAAAAGAAGGAATGAAAGAAAAGAAGGAGGAGGAAGAAAGGAGGGAAAATGGAAACAACGATTGAAAAAGGATGGAAGGTTCTGTTTATGTTTATAATTAATATTATTGAAAGAAAGAAAGAAAGAAAGAAAGAAAGAAAGAAAGAAAGAAAGAAAGAAAGAAAGAAAGAAAGAAAGAAAGAAAGAAAGAAAGAAGGAAAGAAAGAAAGGAAATAAGAAAAGGAAAAAGTAGGAGGAAGAAAGGAAGGAAAAGGAGGAGGAAGAAAGGAAGGAAGAAGGGAAGGAAAATGAAAGAATGAAGATAAAAGGATGGAAGGTTCTGTTTATTTGTTTATAATTAATATTATTGGAAGGAATGAAGAAGGAAGGAAGGAAGGAAGGAAGGAAGGAAGGAAGGAAGGAAGAGATAAAGAAAGGAGCAAGATAGAAAGAAGGGAGGATGTCGGCGCCTCGCGGTCCTATGCCGATCCTTCCCCTCTCTCTGCTCCCCATTCTTTCCTGTCAATACTCTCTACTGTCCTATTGAATAAAGGTAAAAACCCCGAAAAAATAATAAAAAAAGAAAGAAGGGAGGAAGAAACACGAGAAGGAACAAAAAAAAAAAATGGAAAAAAGGGAAAAAATGAAGGAAAAGGAAGGACGTTTCCATGTATATATGTATAATTATTATTAAAAGAAAGAAAGAAAGAAAGAAAGAAAGAAAGAAAGAAAGAAAGAAAGAAAGAAAGAAAGAAATGAGGAAGAAAAGAAGGAAAATGGAAGAAAAGAAGGAATAAAGGAAGGAAAAAACTGAAGTAGGAAGGAAGGAAGGTTAAATGTATGGATGGGCAGGACAATTAGTCAAACAGTTTGATTTTTTTTCTTCTTTTTTTAAAAGCCTTTTACATACACATAAATTTTACATACACGAGTGAGTGAGTGAGTGAATGAGTGAGTGAGTGAGTGAGTGAGTGAATGAATGAATAGTGTGAGTGAATGAATGAATGAATGAATAGAGTGAATGAATGAATGCATGAATAGAGTGAATGAATGAATAAATGAACGAATGAATGATATATCTGAAACTGAATACCTCAGTCAAATTCTGTGCTAGCTAACTTACACTCCATGTATTATAGACTTTCTTTTCGGTTTATGCAACACTTTGACATCACATCGACTATCAGTAGATGGAGCAAAGCAAAGGCTGGGGTTTTATTGAAAACATGTGGTACTGGACCTAAGACCACCTACTTAAAGATTTTGAGCTCGTATTTAAAATGATTTTTCTGTGGGATTACATTAAGCAAAGCCAAAAAGGCCATCTGTTTTTCTGATCCTGCAAAAGGCAGAGGATACAATAGTAATGGAGAGAAAGATGAAAGGACAGTGACTGGTTATTATTATCATTACAATAAGAAGGGAAGATAAAGCTGGCTGAGTTCACCAGATTGGATGAGATTGCAGGAAAGGATTAGTTCTTGCTCTGCCAAAGATTACCAATATAAAGTTACTCAAAATGAGAAAACAAACACGTCTGCAGGTACTCTTGCATACTTACACATTTTTACTCCACTATTTAATTGTTGTATGGGTGTTTCCTCAACTATTTGGGTACTTGTATTGTTTAATATGCTTAACCACTTCATCATTTACTTGCTGTTGGAATTAATTGCTTCTTCTTGCTTTAAAAGGTTTGTGAGAAAAATAAATAAATAAATTAATTAATTAATTAAAAAAAAAAATATATATATATATATATATATATATATATATATATATATATATATATATATATATATATATATATATATATGTGTGTGTGTGTGTGTGTGTGTGTGTGTGTGTGTGTGTGTGTGTGTGTGTGTGTGTGAGAGAGAGAGTTTTATGGTTTAAACATTACATCTGACTGTATTTTCTTAAAAATGTGAACACGATTTGTTTCATAAATTGCAAAAGATACTGTAGCAATGAAGCGTCGCCTTTGTGTGTTTGGTATCCGCTATTTTTGACCATAGCTAAATTACAGCCACCAAAGGACTCATTATGTTCTGTAATTTTAACAACAATTGTTTGTGCTTGGAAGTTTGTTTTACAGAGTTGCCATATCACCTTATTATACAATGAAATGATACAGTTTATGGAGTTGTTAAAGTAGGCATGAGTGGCCAAATTTGTCTTATTTCCGAGGGAATTCTTATTATGATAAGCATTTATAATAAACAGAATGTTATCATGAGTTTGTGTGGACACTAGCATAGTTGTTGTTATAGTTATCTTGGTTAAAGGCTAGTTTTATTCTAAAGTTGGTTTTCTAGGGCTTGTTCTTGTACATTTTCACACTACATACTGTAGTTACAACTAGTTTATTGACTCTGTCCACATTTCTGCAAAATTGTTGCAAACAATGTAAGTGTTGAATAAAAAAAAAATCTAATTTAATAATGTTCAACTTAATTTGTTTGTTTAAATTCAACACATATAAATTGTTTACAGCCACTTACTTTAAAAAATATTAAGTAAATCCAAGGAATCCTCTTTGAATATTTTTTTTTTCAGTGCACTGTAAAAACTGCTGGGTTCCACATAATTCCCTCATCTTGTCCCAACATTAATCGATTAAGTTAACTCTGTTGTTACAAATTTAAGTGGATTGAACATAAAATAATTAAGTCGTCCCTAAAAAAAAACTAAAGAATTGTGTTGTTTCAGCTCATTTTAAATAAGTAGATTGAACAAGCAGCAAAAGTCTTTTTTTTTTTTTTTTTGAGTGCATTTTTTAGTGAAGCTCTAGCTCAAGTCCAAGCTTAATATTTCTTTGTTTGTTTGTGTTTTCAGAACATTAAAGAAGATTTTTGCCTGAAACTGTGGTCCTTGGTAATTCATAAAATGTAAATCAATACACTTTGATAATCTAAAAAAACAAACAAAAAAGAACAACAACATATCATTAGACATATATAATGGTTTCTGCACTCTTTAAGTACAAACGTGTACCTTTAAAAAAGGTACAAACACAGTGATTTCTGAGAGTGTGGAAATTGAAGGGCTGAAAATCATCAAAGGCATTTGTTTTTATTGCAAATCATATCTTTCTTACCTAAAGGTAAATACAAATTTTAAGGTTAAACGTTTACACCATAGACTGTAAAAGATATGGGCGTAGTATCCATGATGTCACCCATAGGTTTCTAAAGAGCGCAAATGAGGCTACAAGTATACAAGTAGACCAAATAAGGGCAAAGAGGCTGAATGTCAGTGAAGCTACAAAAGCCTGCAAGCATTTTGCTTAGACAGGATTTTCTTTGGGAAAAACGCTTAATACTTCATACCTGCGACTCGTTTGTGTTCTGACCACATGTGCTTGGTTGTACACTATATCAATACAGTGTTTAGACTTTTAAAAACACCGTTGTAATACATTAAGCCACTTAGCATTGTTTTTAAGACATTTTTCTACAGGAGGGAAACACAAATTACTTCCAAATACTTTAAATATAGTCTGTGTTAGTAAATGTATAAGGCTGTTTATGAAATCCAGGCATAACACTGTATGACAGCGTTTCAGATGACTGTTTTATAGCCTACAGCTAATCAATCTGTTCGATTCTGGAGTGCATTACAGGGTCTAAAGAAAATTATAAATGATAAATTATCTTACGTAAAACAAATACATTTATAGAGATAGTATATAAGTATATATATATATATATATATATATATATATATATATATAATTTCACTCACCTGGGATATGGAGGCAACCTGAATGGTTTGTGAGCACAATTAAGTGCACAGCATGCCATATTATCTGATAATTGTTGGAAATAATTCCAAAAGTCAATTGACACTGTAAAGCCACATAAAAAAAAAAAAAAAAAAAAAAAAAAGCGATGTATATGCCGAGTTCAGCGGCTGATCAGCCGGAATCAGCTGAGGTGACATGACAGTGACCAGCGAGACCTAGCTGTCACTCAAGTGGCCACAGCTTTATTATACAGATTTAATAAAAATTAATTAAACAAAGAAACAGATGAGTTATAATAAAATTCACCCCCCTCACAGTTGTCATGAAGGGTGATATTAGCTACATACACCAAAACCATCTTTTCTACCAGGCTGTAAGCATGTTTTTATCAGCTGTAAAATTGCCCAATTTACCACTGCAATCAGAGAACATCTGGATTTCTTGGAGCCAGCCCCCAAAGGCCAGTCGATAAATTGCAGTTTCAGTTACTTCCGTATTGGTTCATGAGCGGGAAAGCGGGAGGTTGCCACTTGGTTTACACAACAACAATACATGAACAGAAAAAAATCCTTTCTTAAAAAAAAAAAAAAAAAAAAAAAAAAATATATATATATATATATATATATATATATATATATATATATATATATATATATATATATATATATATATACTGTATATATATTGACATACACGATATTATTTTCTAAACGATTTGCTCCAAAAGTTATTTTGAGTCAGATTTATTGTGGTTGTTGAATGAGATTATGAGTCCTGTAAGTGTGAGTGTACAGAACAAGCACTAATCTGTAAACTGACAACCAAATGTATTTGCTGTTGCTGTATGTATTAACCTATACGTTTCCTTTTGTTAGCAGATTAATTAAATAATTGTGTCATAGAATGCATTGCTACATTATGTTTAAATTGTTCTCTGATATTGACATTGAAGGTATGTCTATGGGGAAAAAAATAACAATAAATCTCCAGAAATAGTTTTACAAGCTCATTTTTAGTTTTAAAGAAGTTGTCTCTAAAATGAAAGCTCACTTTTTACCTTATTTGGAAGGGTCGTGAATATTAATGAGCTCTGCTTTCATGTTAGTTTCGCTTATGTCTCTGACACTCATACAGCTTGATGTGCTTCGAAATAAACATGCAAACTATTCATACTTTAGTTGTCAATAAATAAATAAATAAATGAATCTGAAACTAAAAAGCCTTATTAAATGACATGTCTTTCAAATGAAAAAAATGTTTCATTTGGATAAGTTCACTTAGTTTCCCAGTGATGGGTTGCAGCTGGAAGGGCATCCGCTGTGTAAAACATATGCTGGATAAGTTGGCGGTTAATTCTTCTGTGGCGACCCCAGATTAATAAAGGGAATAAGCCAAAAAGAAAATGTAGGAATGAATGAATTAAGAAGTTTACTTAAGGAGAATCTGTATCTAACTATGTCTGCTTCTTTATTACTGCTGAGTTATGTGTTGTGAATAAAATATAGGCTAAATTATAATTATTTCCGAAAGATGGGACCAACAGAAATGTATTTCGAGTTTATTTTCGAGTGTTTTTTGTGGGTTTAACATGTATGAAAACACAGGCAAAAATGAATATCCACCTCTGCATAAACAGATGAGTTTTTGAAGTTTACTGCTGTCGTATTGCTTATAGTAAGAGCTGACACGATGCATAAAACGTGCATTAAACACTTACAGTATATTCAGCAGTGTTTGTTGCCTCATTACAAACATACACAGCAAATTACACAATAAACTAACAAAATATACAGTTAGACAGATAGTTTGCCTCTTCAGGGTGGTGATGAATAAACTTATTTTTGAAGTTTGCCTTCTGGCAAGCTTTCTTTTTTCTAAATCTCCAAATATATCATAATTGAAGAAACAACTGCATATGAAGTCCTGGATGCAGGATGGATAGATTGATATAAAGCTTGCATGTGCTATGTATATTAATATCTATACGCGGTGTGATATTAAACCTTATGAAAGCAGAAGAGCCTGTGCATCTCAAGCTTTCATACTGCCATCTGATGATTCATGTTCCAACAGAGCAGGTGTTGTGTTGAACTCTCACACTCCTCCGCCTGAGCAGGTGTTTATGTCTACATGTTGCTATCTTTGAGCTGTTATTCTGCTACAACCTACTTTCGATTAACCCCTTTCTCCCCAGACACTACATATCAGGTACCTGTTCAACATATTTGATTTGTTTGTTTGTTTATACATGCATTCATTTATTTTTTAAATTTTAAATTCAACTTTGGGTGACATGGTGGCGCAGTGGGTATCACGTTCGCCTCACAGCAAGAAGGTCGCTGGTTCAAGCCCAGGCTGGGTCAGTTGGTGTTTCTGAGTGGAGTTTGCATGTTCTCCCCATGTTGGCATGGATTTCTTCCGGGTGCTCCAGTTTCCCCCACAAGACCAAAGACACGTGCTGTAGGTGAATTGGGTAAGGTAAATTGGCTGTAGTGTATGTGTGTGATCGAGAGTGTATGGGTGTTTCCCAGTGATGGGTTGTGGCTGGAAGGGCATCCGCTGCATAAAACATGTTGGATAAGTTGGCGGTTCATTCCACTGTGGCGACCCCTGATTAATAAAGGGACTAAGCCGAGAAGAAAATGAATGAATGTTCAACTTTTTTTTACTTTCAATGACTGTAGCCTAGATCAGTGTTTCTCAACCATGTTCCTAAAGGACCACTAACGCTGCATGTTTTGGATGTCTCTTTTGTCTGTCACACCCAGTAAAGGTCTTTCAGTCTCTGCTAATGAGCTGATGATCTGAATCAGGTGTGTTTGCTTAAGGAGACATGAAAAATGTGCATAGCTGGTGGTCCTCCAGGAACGTGGTTGAAAAACACTGGCCAAGATGAAAACACATGATTGCTTGCATCAAACATCTCATCAGACAAGGCAAAACTAGATGGCTCCAATTAAATCATCATGTTTGTTGGCTTTTTCCCAGTGATGGGTTGCAGCTGGAAGGGCATCCGCTGCGTAAAACTTATGCTGGATAAGTTGGCGGCTCATTCCGCTGTGGCGACCCTGGATTAATAAAGGGCCAAAGCCGAAAAGAAAATAAATGCGTGAATGTTGTTAGCTTTTGTTGTTGTTTTGCAATTCACTTGAGTTTTACATCAACTATTTAATTGTATATACATTTTTTTTTACTTTTTTGCCCTCTGCAAATACAATATATATATATATATATATCTTGTAAATGACAGAAAAAAATATGAATGTCTATGGTTTTAAAAAAGAAATTACTACATTTTATGATTAATTCGACAGATCGGGCAGGTAACATTTAATTCAACTTTAAGCTGTTAAGAAAATTAGTTTGTTTGTTTTTTGTTTTGTTTTTTTTGCAATTATAAACAAAATATGAAAACTCACAATTATCTTAAAATATCCTAAAAATACAGTCAGTCAGTCAGACATATACACTACCTGAAAAAGTCTTGTCGTCCATCCCAGTAGTAAGAGCAAAAAATAATAACTTGACTTCTAGTTGATCATTTGAGAAAAGTGGCAGATTTTTTAGATGAATTATCTGTTGAACTGCATCCCAATCATCACAAATACTGCAAAAAACCTTTTGGAACCCGCATGGACCCAAGACTCTCACATAAATCAGTGAAGTTTGATGAAGGAAAAATCATGATTTGGGGTTGCATTCAGTATGGGGATGTGCGAGAGATCTGCAGAGTGGATGGCAACATCAACAGTCTGAGGTATCAAGACATTTGTGCTGATTACATTACAAACCAAAGGAGAGGGCAAATGAAAGCAAAGAAGACTGTCCTAATTACACAAATTAAAAATCAAGGCATGATCATATTTTATTTTGGTAAAATAAGCATAATCTAGAGGTCTTTGCCTTTCATTTCAGTCACTTCTCATACTAGATGATCAACTAGAAGTCAAGTTATTATTTGTTGTTCCTAAAACTTGGATAGGCAACAAGACTTTTGACAGGAAATGTATATATGTACATGTGAATATATGTCATATATATGTGTGTGTGCATGTATAAATATACACGACAGACAGACAGACAGACAGACAGACAGACAGACAGACAGACAGACAGACAGACAGACAGACAGACAGACAGACAGACAGACAGACAGACAGACAGACAGACAGATAGATAGATAGATAGATAGATAGATAGATAGATAGATAGATAGATAGATAGATAGATAGATAGATAGATAGATAGATAGATAGAAGCAACAAGTGATGTTTTTTCACTAGTGTTCAAACTGAATTACACCATTAATGTATTGTAAACAACCACACTACCACTAATGATCCATTGAGAAGGAGCAACACAGTGTGTTTTGTGAAGCTAAAAGCTCTGACAGGTTTTACCTAAATAGCTCCTGGACATGTTACTCCTCCTCACGTTGTTCTGGCTGTGACAGAAAAGAGCGCAGGGACTGTAGCAAACAGTCAAAATCACACACAATCTGCTCTGCTACAGAGGGAGGCGGGTCTGTGCCAGCTGTTTTTGGTTGCCAGTCCCTAAAAAAATAATCCCCCTCAGAGTTCTGGAGTGGGATTAATTAATTATTCAGACCGCCTTGTGTGTACATGATTACAATCTTCAGATCGGATTTTACAGCTGCGAACTCTTCCTTCGGCAGAAAAGGGCCGCTGTGTAATGTTGTCTTGGCTTAGAGCGTGTCAAGTGTGTTTCCGTGTTTTTCACCTTTTATTCCCCCTTCAAACTCTGATTATTTTGCGTCATCATCATGTCTACCGCTGATGATCTTTGTGTATAAATAGACATGTTCTAGCAGTACATTTTATTACGCTTGCAAATATATTCATACTGACAGTTCTCGGATCATTACGTGAGAGGTTAAGCAAATTAACATTGACAGCGTTTAACATTAATTTGTTATGAATCGCAATGCAGCATTGTAATCATATAGCAAATTAAACTTTCTTATCTTCAAACTTTTATGAGTGTTATATTTGTAATTGCATGAGAGACTGATTGGAAATTTCATTGAGTATTTTCTCTGCCAGGCTGAGGGAGGGAGGGAGAAAGAGAGCGAGCGAGCGAGAGAGAGAGATAAAGAGAGCAAAAAAAAAAATTATAAATTGCATCAAAATATGAGCTTGGTTTAATTATTTAGCACCAAGTTATTAGATGCCAACAGTCCTCCCACAGCATGCAGTTGTCTACCAAATTAATTAATATGCATTAATATATTCTGAAAAGCAAGCAATTTAATTTGGCTTGCAATAATTAGTAGCTGTGATATGATTTCAGGTTCAGTAAACTCATTATGTTGCATTTACAGGTATGCATTATGCATATTTAAGCTCAATAAATAAGGATTTCGCTCAGAAATGCTGACAATAATTCTTATTTTGAAAGTCAGATGACGCAGAAAAGCCCATTATCAATATTAATAGAATCAGTATTTTTTTTTAATCATGTATGTCAGCAATACTATGTGGTCTATGGTTTCAGTTTATCTTGCTACTAACATTATTCAATTTTGGAAAAAGATACATATGTGGAATATACTGTACAGTTTACATATGTGAGGAAAGGTCACTTTTAACGACATGCTTATAATAAGTTCAGTTATTTAAGCAACCTCAATTATGTAAGTCTCAGCTGTAAATGATACAGTGCTCAGCATATACAAGTACACACATTTACCTTTTCAATTCAAATTTTTAATAGGAAGCTATACGATATTCTATTTGTGCATTACTTACTCTGCATATACTGTACATCTGGAGCTAATCTAACAAAATAACTTACGTTAACGGTCCAAAAACTAGTACACCAAAATTAATATGCTATAGAAAAATATTAAATACACATTTTAAAAAAAGAGGAAAAATCACGAGAAGCAAAAAAAAAAAAATAAGATTTAGTTGAAATTTTGTAGGTTGTAATTTTTTTTGCAATAATTTGCTTGAATTTAATTGCATTATATTTAAATTTCTAAATATGCTTGGTGACTAAATTATTATTTTAATAAATATATCTGTTTAATGAATCTGTTTTGTTTAAATGCACCAATACACATTCCCTATATTTACTGAGAAATGGATAAAAATATTCATTTTTAAAATGGGGTTTACTCAATTATGCTGAGCACTATATATTTAATTTAGATTAGTTTCAACTTTATTGTCATTACACATGTACAAGTACAAGGAAACGAAATGCAGTTTAGGTCTAACCAGGACTGCAAAAGCAGCAAGTGCAGGATACAGGTATAAGTTATAAAGTGCAGTTATAGAAAAAGTATGGTGATATTTACAGATGAACGTACTATAAACATTATATACAGGTTGTCTTAGCTATGAACAGAGATTTACAATAGATGGATAGATGTACAGGTTGCTATTAATAATCAGAAGTGTGCAGATAGAAAAAATAATTACAAATGTATATGTACAGTGGGTGTGTACATAATTACAAATGTACATGTGCAGTGGGTATGTACGGTTCAAATAAATGAATCAGTGCAATGAATGTGTGCAATTTTTAAATGTGCAAATGTTAAATAGTGCAGTGATTATGAGGAGTATAGGTTATGAGGAGAGTGGGGGTGTATCAGGGGGGCAAAAGAGTCAGTGGGAGGTAGAGTTCAAAAGGGAGACAGCTCTGGGGAAGAAGCTGTTCCTTAGTCTACTGGTTTTTGTCCTGGGGAGCCTAAAGCGCCTGCCGGAACAGTCTGTGAGCAGGGTGAGAGGAATCCTTAAGAATACTGCGCGCTCGGCACAGACAGTGTTTCTTCTGGATGTCCTCTATGGCTGGCAGTGTGTGTAATAGTGTGTTGTATCTTTTTGATTCACTAAATTGTTTCGTACTAGTCATTTTCTTCTGTAATCAGATAATGCTGTACACTGATTTGTGAAAGAATGTTAGCATATTCCTTCTCAAGTGCTTTCTCTGTTCACAGGCATGATATATTAGGGTTAGTGGACAGGGTTTCAATTGGCTTGTGTTGCCAAACCTTCAGACTCAAGGCAGAACAACTGGGCTCTTTTGAATTTTCATTGTTCAAGCAACCAATTGCATTTTGTTTTGTTCAGTATCAGTGGTATCTTATTTTTAGTTTTTAAGTAAAATAAATAAATTAATAAATAAATAAGTAAATAAACAAAGCAAATATATAAGGCTCTAGTTTGTTGCTTCTTGTTGTTTCATACACAATTCAATCAATGAATATTGCCAGTTGTTAGACTTACCTATGATAAACCAAGAAAATCAAAAGATCAACCTCTTACGAATATTCATAGAGGTGTAATCATTCAAATAGGCCAAGACTCTAATCACAATAAATGTAAAAACCTAAGATGACTTAGTGATAATTAAAATAGTTGAGTAAAGAATATTATTTAAGTCTGCTTGAGGACATTCAGACATTTAAAGGGGGGAGGGTGAAGTCCAGCTGTCAATTAATTTATTTGTTTTATAATAATTAAATACTGGAGCAGTACGGTGGCGCAGTGAGTAGCACAATCTGGTTCGAGCCTTGGGTCATTTCTGTGTGGAGTTTGCATGTTTTCCCGGTGTTTGCGTGGGTTTCCTCCGGGTGCTCCGGTTTTCTCCACAAGTCCAAAAACATGTGGTATAGGTGAATTGGGTAAGCTAAAACTGTCCGAAGTGTATGAGTGTAAATAGTGTGTATGGATGTCATCCCAGTGATGGGTTGTGGCTGGAAGGGCATCTGCTGCATAAAACATATGCTGGACAAGTTGGCGGTTCATTCCGATGTGGCGACCCCGGATTAATAAAGAGACTAAGCCGAAAAAAAAATAATAATAATTAAATATTATAATTATATTTTTATTCCTTTCATTATTTCAGAATTAATTAGAATCCAGTGTCCTTCCCATAGAAAAGGAATACTACATTTGTTTTTAATTTAAATTTGAATAGTTTCTTTTAAAGTTGCTACGATATCAAAACTCACAGTTCTTATTGTTCTATGAAATGTTGTAGTGATTATTCTAAATGTTCGATCGATGCAGTTAATCTATGCAATCAAATACCTCAATGTGATGGTGAAAGCAGCAGTGTGTCCAGTGGAGAGTAATTTTTCATTACTGGATGCAAAACTGCGATTCAAATCTACCTCCATATTGTTAGCAATGCACAACTTTCAATGATCCAATCTATTCATATATTAACGACAAAACAGCCCTGCCTTATATACAGTAGTAAACATTTGAAGTGGATCATCACCTTTCATCAAAGTTGTTCTAATACTACTGAACAATGCTCATTCTTGTCTTAGGACAACATTTTTTGATCCACTTCAAATGTTGACTGCTATATGGTGTCTCATTTCAAAAGCCAAATCACTGGGATATACAATTGAAGGCAAAAATGATTAACCCTCTGATGAAATGTGTAATTTTTTCAAATATATACAATGTGCTGGTTAAAAAAGAGAATGTTTTTTCAACACATTTTAAACAAACAGTAATCGTTTAAATAGTTAGTTTTTAATAATTAATTTCGTCTTTGCCATGATGATCATTGTCTTAGGCAGATAGGTCAAAGATTACCAAAATATTTTTTTTTTATCAACTTGCATGGATGAACTGTTCATCTACAGAATAACAATGTGCGCTAACAAAGCAAACAGTGTACATTTAGATTTCACTCTGACTTTAAGGTACAGTAAATTAACAACATTGGCCCACAATGCGTATAATGTTTCAATACTGATCGAACAGCCACATTCTTTCAGAAAAAAAAGGTCAGTGTCCCTTAGCCATAAAATGACATCAAAAGTGCATCTTTAAATAAAAACTCCCATTAACATATACTTGAATAATTTAAACAGAGATGGTGAAAGTATATTTCTTCAGCTTTTAATAGACTTGTTTACAAGCTTGTCTATCCTGGAGGAGGGCCCTGAGCTCAAAAGATCTTCAAGCCCTAGGCTCCCTCCCATTTGCAAGACGAGGGAAGATTGAGTTCAGGTAGATCTCTAGAACTCCCTCGCTTATTGTAGTTAATGACAAATTGCTTGATGAAGGAGAAAAAAAAGGGTGGGGAAACTCACGCGAGCACAGGGAGAACAAACTCCACACAGAAACATTGACTGACCTAGTAAAGATTAGAATCAGTGACGTTCTTGCTGTGAGGCAACAGTGGTAACCACTGGGCCGCAGTGCTGGCCAATCTAGGAAAAAAGGAGGAAGAAATAGGGAAGGAAAGGGGGGATTCTTCAAGATGAAGATGACTGTGGTATGAAGACTATGGTTATTTATAGTTATTTAGGAACCGTCTGATTGGAGAATCATACTGTAGATAGCTAATGCGGGTCCAGCCGTGGTCAATCATAAGCATGTGATCCTCCCGAAATTATTTTATAATTAAACTTCTTTTATGACCAACATAATCATATAAAACCAATGAATCTGATATACAGTTTCATTATTGATCCAACAGCCAAATCCTTTCAGAAAAAAAAAAAAAAAAAGATCAGTGTCCCTTGGCCGTAACATTACATTCAAAAGTGCATCTTTAAATAAAAAAATCAACATTAAGATATACTTGGATAATTTAAATAGAGATGGCAAAGTATATTTCTCCAGCTTTTATTATACTGCCATTATAACCAACATAATCCTATAAAACCAATGGATCTGGTATACAGTTTCATCATTGATTGTACAGCCAAATTCTTGTTTAGAAAAAAAAAAAAAAAAAAAAAAAGGTCAGTGTTTCTTTAGCCATAAAACTCAATCCAAAAGTGCATCTTTAATCAGTGATGCTTGGACTGTCTTAGAGAGGCTGAACAAACATTGGGTCCAATCTCTTCTCCACAGGAAGCTTTTTAACGCATCCTCAGTTCCACTCTCCCCCACAATCGATATTCATGTTCAGTCTTCTCCTTTTTTCAATAAGTACTGCCTTTCCAAATACAGACGTCAATAATGGGAAGAAGACTGGCTTGTTGATGCCTTGTGAGGTTAATTCTATCGACCTCGCAGTTGGCGACAAGGTGGCCTACGCTATCCTATCAACCCAGCCACAGCAAGAGATCTGCTCGCACCAATAGTGGCGGCCTTTCTTTGTGGATTTGCAGCACAGATGTGTGTGGGGGGAGCAGGTCAAAGATATCAGATTATGAGGACAAGTGTGGATAAGCGTGTCTCACATCAGATTATCAAACTTAAGGAGCTGATGGGGACAACAACAAGTATATGTTTTTCATTTAGCAGAGGATTACATGATCAAACTACAGTGTACTGTTTTTCTTTTTTCACTTTTTTTATTAGGCTTTCTTTTGTTTTCTTGTTTAACGTCATGCTTACATTAACTCTAGCATGTTTTGGACTTTACTTTCCTAAAACAATCTGTTATAGCCTAGTTGTTTCCAAAAAAAAAAAACAATTTACTAAATACATTTCAAACAGCTGCCTGCTTGTCCCAAGTACAGTTGTTTTTTCATATATTAATTAGCATTATTCACATTTCAAAATAGTTTTTTTTTACTTGCATTTTTATGCAGAGAAACAAAAAATAAAAATTATAATTTATATAGATATTATACTGAATGATTTCTGTTGAATACACCTTCCCTTTTGTCTCCATATTTTATTAAATCAATAAAAAGATGCACTGTAACTATGTAGCTTGTAGTGTAATTTGTTATTTTTTTTCCAATTATTTTGAACAACTGTTGTTTTGTGAGAGGCTAGTCATGTTACTTTGTAGATTTAATGACCTTTAGGTTGTGTTTTAGCTCAAATTATGCTAATGATAATCATTTTCCTGGAGGTTCCATCAAAAGCATTTTTAGACATCTCATTTTAAACAATGTACTTACTGTACCCTGACCCCTTTTATACCTTGTAATGTTATTTTTTTTTTCATCAGTACAATCCTAATTAATTACATTATATACAGATTTAATCATTGTCTAAAATGTTTTGGATAAAATATCCACTCTTGAGTACTTATAAAGGTAGTTATGAAAACATATTTGACTGGGTTGCTTTCATACTAGGGCTGCACAATATATCGTTTCAGCATCGATATCACAATGTGATCATTCACAATAGTCACATATAGAGTATATGCAATGTTAAGAATGTTGAGCGTTTTTTTGAGGCCTGTGACTGTGTGAGGGTTTTTAAAGCAGTCAGGCATAAGAAAATGTACCGTTGTCTGATTACATATTTTTATTTATTAGGCTTTCTTTTGTTTTCTTGTTTAACGTCATGCTTACATTAACTCTAGTATGTTTTGAGCTTTACTTTCCTAAAACAATCTGTTATAGCCTAGTTGTTTCCAAAAAAAAAAACTAATTTACTAAATACATTTCAAACAGCTGCCTGCTTGTCCCAAGTACAGTTGTTTTTTCATATATTAATTAGCATTATTCACATTGCAAAATATTTTTTTTACTTGCATTTTTATGCAGAGAAACAAAAAATAAAAATAATAATTTATATAGATATTATACTGAATGATTTCTGTTGAATACACCTTCCCTTTTGTCTCCATATTGTATTAAATCAATAAAAAGATGCACTGTAAATATGTAGCTTGTAGAGTAATTTGTTATTTTTTTCCAATTATTTTGAACAACTGTTGTTTTGTGAGAGGCTAGTCATGTTACTTTGTAGATTGAATGACCTTTAGGTTGTGTTTTTGCAAAAATTATGCTAATGATAATCACTTTCCTGGAGGTTCCATCAAAAGCATTTATAGACATCTCATTTGAAACAATGTACTTACTGTACCCTGACCCCTTTTATACCTTGTAATATTATTATTTTTTTCATCAGTACAATCCTAATTAATTACATTATATACAGATTGAATCAATGTCTAAAATGTTTTGGATAAAATATCCACTCTTGAGTACTTTTAAAGGTAGTAATGAAAACATATTTGACTGCATTGCTTTCATACTAGGGCTGCACAATATATCGTATCAGCATCGATATCACAATGTGATCATTCACAATAGTCACATATCGAGTATATGCAATGTTGAGAATGTTGAGCGTTTTTTTTAAGGCCTGTGACTGTGTGAGGGTTTTTAAAGCAGTCAGACATAAGAAAATGTACCGTTGTCTGATTACATATTTTTATTTATTAGGCTTTCAATTGTTTTCTTGTTCAACTTCATGCTTATATGAACCATATCCGTTTTGGGCTTTACTTTCCTAAAACAATCTGTTATAGCCTAGTTGTTTCCAAAAATCTTAATTTACAAAAGAAATTTCAAACAGCTGCCAGCTTGTCTCAAGTACAGTTGGGAGGCCAGTTTAAAGATTTTTACACATTAATTAGCATTATTCACATTTAAAATAGTTTTTTTTTTACTTGGATTTTTATGCTGAGAAACAAAATAATAATAATTTACGTAGACATCATGCTGAATGATTTCTGATGATTACATCTTCCCCTTTGTCTCCATATTTAAATGATTTTTTTTTAAGTACTGTAAACATGTAGCTTGCAGTGTAATTTGTTATTTTTTCCAATTATTTTGAACAACTGTTGTTTTGTAGGAGGCTAGTTATGTTACTTAGTAAGATTTAATGACCTTTAGGTTGTGTTTTTGCTTAAAATTACGCTAATTATAATAATTTTTTCTGCAGGCTCTTCAACAAGCATTTTTAAGACATCTCATTTTAAACCATATACTTAATCAGACTTCTTTTACAGCTATAATACAATACTTTTTTTTTTTCATTAGTCCAATCATAATTAATTACATAGATGTAACCACTGCGTAAAATGTTTTGGATAAAATATCCACTCCTGACTACTTTTAAAGGTAGTTATAAAAACATATTTGACTGGATTGCTTTCATACTAGGGCTGCACAATATATCGTTTCAGCATCGATATCACAATGTGATCATTCACAATAGTCACATCGCAAGTATATGCAAAGTTGAGTCTTTATCATTTAGCTTTTTTTTTTGAGGCCTGTGACTGTGTGAGGGTTTTAAAAGCATTCAGGCATAATAGAATGTACCATTTGTACACTGTGAAAAATTTCCAGATTTTTACAAGTTATTTTAATTTTTCACAGTAAATTACATTAGTATTGCTTCACAGTATTTAACTGTAGAAATTCACAGTAATATGTTGTATTCATAATTTTATTGTGAAATTAAGGCAGGTAGCATGATTACAGCAAATTACTGTAAAAAGGGCTATATCTTTTGCACGTTAGTAATAGGAATTTAAACTTTTTTATTTCATTCAACATAGAAATTAATACAAATTAACTTTTATGCTAGTTTTGGCACTTTTTGGATATTTAGAAATAACAGAATGTTATTGCAGCCCCAAAAATGATTTGGTTACCAACATCTTTTTGGTTGTACTGCACCTTTATTTATTTTTATAAGGTTAACGTGGAAATTTGAAATAATATTTTAATGAACATAACTTTGTGCTTAGCCAAAACATAATAAACTGGAATAAAACTATATAATTAATGAAACCAAAAAACAAAATTATTTCAATGTCAAAACGTAGATTTTGAAAACAGAGGTCTGGCTATCCATGATCACTCTCTGATTGGTCCTCTGGATCATTGAGTATCATTCCCTGATTCCTCAAGCCCCTCTCATATGATTAGACAACTGGTAGACACAGAGTAGAACCAAGACATCAAGTGTAGGTGTTCCTGGCCAACTTTGCCCACTGGCCTCTATCCATCATGGCGTCCTAACCATCCCCATATTATAATTGGCTCCTCTCCACCAATCAGCTGGTGTGTGGTGTGCAGTCTGGGGCAATATGGCTGTCGTCGCGTCATCCAGGTGGATTCTGATTCCCCCCAAAAAATGTGTGTAAAGTGCTTTGAGTGTGCAGAAAAGTGCTATATAAAGGTAAGGAATTATTATTATTATTAAGTATGGATGTCGTCAAAATATGTGCATATTCAGTGAGTTTGATAGTAAAGTGTGGACAGAGTTTTACTGAAACACAGTAAGAAATGTCTAAATGAGATAGCCTGTCACAATAATTAATATATCGACTTATCGCACAACACATGGACATGATCTCAACCATTTTTGGTGATGCAATATATATTGCCCATACATAAAACCAAGTCTAGCAACATTTTAGCTGATTGCACAACCTTTTTATCCCTATTGGGGGTGTCAGTGTCAGCATGGTTTAAAAAGACTATAGTATTTACTGTAAATCACTATGGTATATTTTCATGTAGGTCTCTGACAACTGATCTGGTAGCAGCTATCGCAGCCTCGGTTACTTTTTACCTGACACTTTTTAGTTAACATTTATTATTATTTATTCGTTAGGATATACGTTTTCACATTCTGATTCCAATGCCTAATTACTACATTGTTAAAATGACTATAATTAAATGAAATATTCTTAAGAATAAAATATTATGTATTCTTTGGATGAGTGCACTTGCATTATGATGCTATTATATTGTCATTCTGGTGTTATAAAAGGGGCTTAAAATTATAATAATATTGTTTACAGCAATATACTCTGGTGCAATATATCATACAACAAAATATAGATATTGTGACAGGCCTACGATGAAATGTGATTTCATTCTAATTCTAAAATACTGTTTTAAAACAAACAAAACACACACTAGTAAATGCCCCCATATACTTTCAGTCTATTTGTTCAAGTCTACCCTATTTGTACAATTCATTCCAAAACATGACAATGTGTAAAATAAACAAACACAACATTCAGAATGCTAGCTTTCTAGATATCATTAGTAAGACTTATAAGGGTTAGTTGTACTTTGTAATTGTGCTCCGGTAAGTCTTGCATTTAACCTGCAGCCGAGTCAGAGCCTTGCTTTGCTCTTGCTTGTTTGATATTCTTTAATGGTCTCAGAGATATATCATCTGTACAAGCAAGAGTGGCATTTTCTTTACATCAAAGCTTTCTCACGTCACCGCTCCCCATGTGTCCTCGGTGATCAATGCCCTCTCTCTTCCCTAAAGGTTACACGACCAGTCTTTTAATTGTGTGAAGAAAAGAGTTTTGCAGTCAGAAGTTGGACTCTTCTCTCTTGGGGGTGTGGCATTGATGAGCTCCTGGCTCGGTAAGAAACAGCAAATCAATGCAGGCCTGGGTAAATGGGGAAGAAGACGGGCACTCAGGGGGAGCTCACATGATTAAACCAACAGAAAGTGGCGCAAACGAGTGTTTACTCACACACTGCCTCAGGAAAATGTGTTTTTACTAACTTTTACTTCGAACCCTCTTTTTCCCAGGTTATCTCTCAAGATAAATAGAAAAATAGCTCTTCACTTTGGGATATATAGGTGAAAATGGAGAAGCCAGTAGCTGGAGGTGTGTTGTTTATTTTAGGTTTATCTTCACACCTACACCCTTCCCAGAATGCTTTCCTACATTAATATTTAAGATGTAATATTTGTTTAATAATTATGTATCGACTATTAAAATCAGTTACATCAATTGAGTGATGTCCCAATATTAACGTCAGTGTCATTTGTGTTTGTGAAGATGTCATTTTGTTAAAATATAAACATTTCTTTAAAGGGCACCTATGATGAAAATCATGTTTTGTGAGCTGTTTGGACAGAACTATGTGCAGGTATAGTGTGTCCACAGTCATATTGAAGTGATAGAAACCCAATAAGTCTCATTTTAAATTTCCTGACATTAAAATAGGATTCAAATCCCTCCCATTTTGAGGCCCACCGCAACGTGATGTAGGAGTGCAGTTTCCCCGCTATGCAAATTGATTGACAGCCGCATATTAACATGTCTTCATAGTAACTTGTATAATCATATCAATGAGTTTTACAAGTTTAAAACAGTGCATGTTTGTAATAAAGACAGTAAAATCGCTGCAATTCATCACCACAGCTGCATATCAGTACAATTAATAAAGAAGACGATTCAATCCTCGCTTGTGGACGTTAAATCAAATTATTTTGTACATTAACATATCGGACATCCATACAGCAGTGGATATTAACGTGTATCCTGTTATATTTGCCATGCAAAAACTGTGTGTGTGTACTGTATGTGTGCATCCGCTGTGAGGGTGTTTGTGTGTGTCTGTGTGTGTGCCTGAACATTGTAACAACACTGTGTGTGATTCATCGAAAGGCTTGAATTAACTCCACAACAAATACATCAAATAATCATTGGGAAAGTTCTGACTGTAGTATTTCTCACAGAAGTTACATGAGATCTGCTTCCTTCATGTATGTCACTGTGCTGTTTATCTGTCACAGCCGAGGCGGACATTTGACAGGCACGTGGGAACGGTGGGCGGGGAGAACTAGCATTAAAGGCACAGGCAACAAAACAATGTGTTCAGAGCAGAAAATTCCAATGTTCTGAAAAGTATAATAAATAATCTGATAGGTGTTTTGAGCTGAAACTTTACAGACACATTCTGGAGACTTATCTTAAATCTTGAAAAAGGGGTAAAACAGGTGCCCTTTAAATATACTGACTTGGAAAAAAAAGAAAAAAAAAGTGAGCTGACTAAGTATTTACAAATTACCCCCATTTGTAAAAATGGCTAGTTTAGAAATTATATGTTCATATCTGTATTTTAGGTTACCTGGTTTATTTGGTGTGGACCAAAAAATTTAAATAGCACATTTAATCTGCCTTAGCTTTGGTTGTGCTCACCCACATACATACAAAATATGTATTATAGCCATTTATAGTAAATACTATCTGTTTTGAATCAAATTATTAACCATATTCTTTAATGCGGAAGTGCGCTCATTTTTGTGATTGCTTAACTTATAGATTCATTTTCCTGACATGACTAAGAATAATAAGCATCAGAAAATGGTCAAACTACTTGCTCTACAAAGAAGTGTGTTCATGACCATACAGACAAAGTAGAATAATATAATAAGAAATGTTTGCAACATCAAGCAGCAGAAAGAGCTGTCTTTAATGTCTAAAACATGGATAAAAGGGAATGAGACTGGAAGTCTCCAGCCAAAAAGATTCAAATTGCTGCGCCCACTCATACGTAAAGAATAAGGTCAATAGTAAAGTGTATTATACTTTATATATTATAATATTTACAGTTGCTAATAAATGCTTCAGCTTACTGTAACTGATAACTGATAAACTGTAATAAATGCTGTAGTATACTGTAGTTTATATACTATAGTAAACTGTGGTGTATTGTGGTATAATATACCTTAAAGTTTGAAAAAAAAAAATGAGTATTGGATAAGTTGTTAGTTATAGTCTATAGTTGTTGTATTACCAAAGCAACTGTTCAATTAACTCAACAGATTAATTCAGGTACTTTACCATAGTATGGTTCAAAACCTATAGTATTTACAATAAATTACTTTAGTATTTTTTAACCTGTGCACACTATAGACCATTTAAATGTGGTCATGTCATTGGCCCATAAACATTTCCTGCTTGTTATCAAGCTATTTCATAAATGGAACAAGAGGTAATTCAATTGTAACTTAATGTTAAAACAGCTATCATAACGTTAGTTATCAATATGTGGCTCTTTTTGGATTCTCGGAAGCTATAGAAATTAAAAACTGTAAAACAGGAAATACTATGGGACCATTGTTTTTGTTTACATCCCTTAAAATGGTCTATATGTGCTTTAAATCAATTTTGAAATGTCTTATGAAATCAATGTGAAATACATGTTCAACACATGAAAATAATCAAGTGATGTCATTTATTACATGAAAATATTCAAAAATCATCTTACATATATATATATATTTATTTTTACATGTGATTGTGGTTTTGTAACAGATTGTTACTGATGTTTAAAGCTGAGACTCTATCTCTTCAGTGTTTATCTTTGTTTTTACAGTTGTGGCATGCTATTGACACATTAAACGTTATTCATGGTGTTACCAATCTTCCACAAGCAACTTTTTAAATCACCACTGTTCACAGACTCATACAACAACTTGTTTTGCAGTAGCACTTTCACTATTTTGTAATGACACAATCACATAACCATCCTGTTTTAAAGGGGTCATGAACTGAGATCTCAATTTTTACTTGAGCTTTTGCTTTATATATTTTATTATTCATCAAAATAAAATAACATCCTGTAAGTTTCAGTGCTAAAACATCATTGCTACTGAAATAACAGCCTTTATAGACACTAGGCCTAGAAAACACCAGACCGTAAAACAACACATCCACATAATATCAATGCATCATTATTTAGCTCCGCCCATTTGTTTTGTTCCACCACAGAGGAGCAATAAACAAGCTGTTGAATGTAATATTGTGTGGAGGTTGTGGAAAGACACATTCGCTGCATAAGCTTCCTTTACAGTCAAAATAACAAAGATGCTTGTAAATATTCTGTCATAATCTGTTTATTTACTTATTACTATTTTAAAATGATACTTAGTATTTATTTATTTTTATTCACATTTTAACATTCAATATTAATAAAGAGCTTACAGGACGAGGCTGTAGATTATACATTTATTCTGAAGAGAGCAGATGAACAGTGAATGTGCTTATCCTGCTTGTCAGAACACTGAATAAATTCAAATTAGAATCAATGGCTGTCTTTGACCCATTTTAAAAATAATTTACTGTTATATGGGCAAATAATTAGCAGCAGCCTAAACACCTCCTAATGTAACTTGCTACACTTCTGTGAGACGAACAATACAATTATATTATGGAATAAACAAATGTTTCGTTTAAATAATGCTATCGAAGTCAAAGGAATTACTGCATTAGTATTGCAGGCTAAAATATGTTGATGCTACACATTTAATGACTTGAGGGGAGAAGTTCTGTTTTTATCAGGCTATTTTTAGATGGTTTGTTGTTATTATGATTATACACAAACAATTATTCATAAAAATGTTACAATATTGAATGATATTTTAGTCTTATCTGTACGACCCAAAAAAATCACAAGTATTTTGAGTCGTTTAAAGAAAATGTCTTAAGCCTGTCAGAAACTCACACACAATATTTTGTTTATTCCATTACAAAAGTGAAATCATTGCCTGATCAGAGTAAAAAAAAAAAAAAAAAAAAAAAAAAACGCATTGCACAAAATCTAAAAAAGTGAAAGCAAACTGTTGAAAAGGCACAATAAATTCCTTACATGAACTGATAGGGGATTTGAATACTAGTTTACTATGCAGTACTGTTATTCAATCATAGCAGTGGACAATTTTCAAGCTGTGAGTGCAGACCAACCAAAAAATCAGCATGCTCTCTGAGATGACCTCAAAAGTAAGGTAGACAAAACATTATTACTTACTGATGTTGATGTTTCCAATAGTAAAATCCACATGAGTGTCATAAGTAGGCCTCAGATGAGAAAATGCAACAATAAAAAAAAAAAAATCTGTTTTTCAGTCCTGTTCATGACCCCTTTAAAATCCTAAAACCCTAAATAACAACATATTATATATGATTAGGGCAGCACCGATGTGTCTATGAGCAGATCAGGATGTTTAAGGTTTAATCTGTAAATAGCTCAGGTATTAGATTGTACATCGGAACAGACCATTTTTTTCTCAGATTGTTGTGAGAGTTTAAATATGCATTTCTGATGCATCTATTGAGCTGTAATAAGCAACATTGTGACTATGAAGAGACAAATCAAATATTCTCTACCATTTTTATTAGTTCCATCTTGTGATATCATCTCCTGTTTTTGGCTAGTTTACATGTCTTTGGCCCTCTTGTTTTTATACAGCATTTGAATTGAATTGTTCCAGAGTTTGTTTTGACCTTATCAAATGGCAATAAGCTAGAAAAAAATACAGCTAGTTTGGATAGTAAACATATTTAACTATGAATGTAAGCGTGCATATACCCAAAATGTTCCACATTTTCCACTTTATAAAAACATTTGTGCAATGGATGTTAAAAGTTCCACATTAAACCATCAATATTAGTAAAAAATCTATTATCTATTATAAGATCTATAATAATAATAATAATATATCATACTATCTATGATCTATTATGCAAAAAAATCACTTTAATAAGGGTGTTGTGTGGCAACAGTGAGTGAATATTGCCAGCCTTTATGTCAGGGGTGTCAAACTCAAATTGGTGGGGGTCCATTTTAGTGACTGACAATTCATGTGAGGGCCGTTTTAACATTCAAGCACAAGAAAAAAGAGGAAACCTGACATAATTGACGCACCTTAGAACAACAGACATGACGTTTATATTTCAAGCATTACCTGTCACCAGAGGTAATGCAAATCAGCACGTTTACTGTGTCACACATCAGCTGTTAAAATATATCTGTGGTTGTCGTGTGTATGGCCGAGCGTTAGACACACACTCAGTCATTCTTCCATAGAGTATATGCAGTCCAAATTCTAGCTTTTTGTTTCTTGTTGTACATATTGAAGGGGTAGTTTAAATTGCTATGAAAACATTACAAATAATAGGCATACTAATTATTATCCTGTTCTAACCAATTATATTGTCCCAATAGCGTAAAAACAGCAGAAAGCAGTTTGGGTAACTTAAGTAACTTGGGTAACTTACTGGCAATCGGTCTTCTCAATATCTTTTTGTAAAACTAACAAAAAGGGGAAAGTATGTACATATTCACATTTACTTTAACAAGTTCAATTCAACTAGTAGTACAATGTTACTAACGTACATAGTTTTTTTAATGTAAATCTTAAGCATATGAGGAAAATCTATTAAATGAGACCATTTGAATCAAATATTAGCAAAATTAGCATATTTGTTACACCACCAGCATAACGTGTAAGCAATATAGAGGTGTTTGTACAACAAAATACAAGTTTAATAAAACTAATAATAAACAAATGGCCCTTGAATGCTCACAATAATAGAGCTTAAGTAAACATAGAGCACCTACGAACATATATTTTAACGTTTAAATCAGCCACAGAATTCTAATACATTATTGTTACTCTCGACCGTACACTGAGAGAAAATGAAAGTAAAACCAATCCGAATGCAGTACTATAAATGTCGATATGGTGGCGGGTCAAAACCACAAGTGGCTAGACGTGACTGCACAACAATGATAGTGATTCAAAAATATGTTTTGGCAGGCCGAATCTAGTTATATTTTTTACTTCAGTTTTACTTCAGGGCCGGGGGGAGGAGAAGGGCCGGCAGTTTGAGACCACTGCTCTACTGTATATGGTAAAAAATACTTGCTACTTTTTAAATAATCACACTAGATAAAAACAGTCTGCAGAAACACTTTGATTGACATTGTCTCTTAGTACATGTCATCGGAAGAGAATCTTTCCTCATTAGCACAGACAGCCCTGAGTGAGAAGCAGCTATCCACCATTAGAGTTTTCACATCACACCAGCAGGTAATGTCAAAGAAAATGTTGAGTTTTAGGATGACCAAATAAACACCATAGTCTTCATAGACTGCCTTCTTCTGAGCCACGTCTTTTGACATTTTCTGTTTTTCACAGAGATGGCATTAGTCCTGTTTTGAATTTGCCACTATGCTGATGCACAGGCCTTTATAGCTCCACCCTCTTTTGAAAAGAGCCCAATCTAATTTTAAAGTAACAGTCACCAAAATGGCAGAATTTGAATCAAAGTCTAAAACGGGCTGTTTCAAAGAGTTATAAAAATGTATCTGTGGGGTATTTTGAGCTGGAACTTCACATACACAATCTATGTACATCAGAGACTTAGTTTACATATTGTAAAAAGGGGTATAATAGGTCCCCTTTAAGAACAGTACTTCTCCATTCACTTCTAAGCAGAACATAAACATTTGGCTGGTTTTGTTGCTTACATGTCATTGTTGATATCAGCAGATTCAATAAGAGGAAAAGAAGAAGAAAGAAAAAAAAGAAAGAAATACTGTTATGCTGTAGCTGTCCAACAAATCAATGTAGTTGGATTAAGGAACGCCATTGTATTGTTTTCCTCGCCATGTTCATTCGGCAATTGCCTCAGTGATTGATGTAATCCAATGAAAAGGACTTAGATATTGTTTATAAAGTAATACATCTGCTATATTTCAAAATTGTATTGAGGGAAAGATGGGGGGAGGGGGTCTATAGACAAGTCTCACCCCCACCTATCTTTATGTCTCCCAGAAAAGCAATCTGTTTTTTAACTTACAGCATCTGGATCCACACGTCTGGTGTAAACCTTTACAATACAGGCTTAGTGTATTGAGCTCCAAGCTGCTCAGGGGCAGCAAAGAAGAGTTAAGCAGGAATATGGTGGCTTTAAGAAGTGTTATAAGCAGCATATTTCATTGCTGTAAGAAGAGATTTATGATAAAAGCAGCTTCTGGAAATGTAATGAGAAATTAAACGAATAACATGTCTCACATGAGTGACCGAGGTCAAGGCTGGCCACAATGAGTGTATGAAATGAAGAGTGTAGTTTTACCACCAGATTAGCATTAGTTTGACCTCTCATATTGTGACTTCATATTTACTGTGTTTCTGCAGCATAACAGAAGAGTAGATTTATCAGTTCTTGCACCAATGCCTTTTTTATTAACTTGAAAATAACAGTAACACCAGTAAGATGTAACAAAAGCTATCCACACTCAGTGGAAAAATATAACTCTAACTTTTCTCTTAAAAAAACAATCAAAAACATACTAGTAAATATAATATGCTCAGTTTTAGATTTAATGAACAATAGAGATGTACAGGGAGTCTTTTGACAAATGGTTCAATAAATGATATAGTAAAATAAATGGTAAAATGGCATGGTTGTTTAAAGTGCACCTATGGTGAAAATCATCTTTTGGGAGCTGTTTGGACAGAACTGTGTGTAGGTATAGTGTGTTCACAGTCATATTAAAGTGATAGAAAGACAATAAGTCTCTTTTTAAATTTTTTCCTGATGTTAAAATAGGATCCAAATCAGTCCTATTTTGAGGCCCACCACAACGTGATGTAGAAGTGTGGTTTTCTCGTCCACCGATTTCATTGACAGCCACATATTAAGATGTCTTCGTAGTAATGCGTATACTCATATCAACAAGACAGGACGTGTGCAAAGCAACTGGGATTAAAAGATCTGTTCAGCTTGCTGTGATCATCAAATATCATGAGATGTGATCAAGATTGAGTCTCTGAGAATGTAAGAAAACGTTTCTAAATCAGTGCTTGTTTGTAATGAACTACAGTGCTTTTTCCATCTTTACTTTATCACCACAGCTGCATGTCAGTACAATTATAAAAGATGACGCTTCAATCCTGGCTTGTGGACTTAAATCAGGTTTATTTTTTACATTAACATAACGAATATCCTTACAGCAGTGTGTGTGTGTTTGTGTCCATGTGTGTGTGTGTGTGTGTGTGTGTGCGTGAACTTTGTAATGACATTGTCATGACACATCGTTGCAACTCCACAACAAATACATCAAATAATAATTGGTTAAGTTCTTGCTGTAGTATTTCTCACAAACGTTACGTGAGATCTGCTTCCTTCATGTCTGTCACTGTGCTGTTTATCTGACCCAGCTGAGGCAGAGATTGAGGCACACTCTGGCATGTGGGAATGGTGGGCTGGGAAAACTAGCATTAAAGACAAGGGCCACAAAAACAGCATGGTTGTTCAGAGCAGAACATTCAGTATTTTTAAAGGTATAACAAATAATCTGAGAGGTGTTTTGAGCTGAAACTTTTGAAGACACAAAATAATAATCTTAAATCCTAAAAAAAGGTAAAAAAGCTGTCCTTTAACTACTTGAAATCTGGAATCTAATGGTTCAAAACAATACTGAAAAAATGCCTTTAAATGTATCTATATCAAATGCTTAGCAATGTGCATCACCAATCAAAATTTTTTTTGAGTTTCGATATATTTACAGTCTTGGAACATGGCCTTTACTTAATATTCTAAAGACTTTGTGGCATACAATAAAAAAATAATTATGACCCAATGCAATGCAGCTTTGTCATCCAAGTCACAGTAAAAAAAAAAAAAAGAAATAATACAAAAGAAATAATATAATTGGGCCATTTTTCGGGCAAAATTATTTTTAATTGTTTGTTGAAAGCTTGTTTCAACAAAAGGCTCAAAGCGATGAGCCCTGTGATCAAACAAACTTGATGAGTGTCAGAATGGCTGATGAGTTTCACTTTACTGTGCTTGAAAATAACTTAGTACCTAAAATAAAAGGCATTTTCTTAAATACCAGCCACATAGTATCATAGCAAGCATAATTCGATTTGTTTTGGTTTCCATATTCTAAACTCTTTCTCTTCTATAGGATGTTTTTATATCTGTTTTGACTATAGGATATTTTGTGGAGTAATACTAATAACAACTATGAAACTAAGAAACATGTTGTAGTGGAGTTGGGTATGATTTGATCTCATCTGCATTTACATAATGTACTACAAAATGATTTATATTAGTAATAATTATGGTAGTTCATTCTGATAAATCAGGGACTAAGCCGAAGGAAAACTAATGAATGAATACTAATTATGATAAATAGATGGCTCATGTTTCAGTTCAAAACTGTCATCAAACAATTTATGATGCATTGATAATTATTTAGCTAATATTTTCCTTCCATTTGTGTTTATTTACTCTCTGCACTTCAGTGTATCTACTGCAGGAGATGTTTGTTTCTTCAGAATCTGTTTACAGTGATGAAAGCCGAGTTCACAGTTATGATCTCTCACCTTTAATTCATTCCTTCCCATAGAACCTGTTCAGGTGCAAAACTCCAGCCAACATTCTCATCTAAGCTTGGCAAATATCCGAAGAAAGGAGCTTACAATCACGCTTACAAGCTGTTTCCCCTCTTACTTCCTGCTGTTTCATCCGCTTACTCACTCTTTAACAACAGAATGGGCCTGAATATGCATCTAAAAAAGCAGAAGTCCTTTTCTCGAATTCTAACTTCTTCAGTTTGTGTGTATCAGTATGTCACAGTGTTGTATTGTATAGATGTTATTTTTTTCTTTGTCTGCTTTCAGATTGTTTTTGGCAGCCCAATCGCTTGTTAAGATTCTGTCTGGCATCATAACAAGTGGGTTTGTAGAAAAGGTTTGCTAAGGCTCTTGGTGGAAAGTTGTACACAGCAGCAGATTCACAGGATCATTTCAAAAGGAAAGAAAAATAGGGATATGTTTCTTTATTCTGAAATTTGTCAAAGAACAAAAAGAGGGAATAGGTCTTGGAAAATGAGCTGATCTCTTACGTGTTGTATGTTCTTGGTGTGTCATTACTCTTGCGATTTGCTGAAGTTTCATTTCTAAAGCACTTCATGTTTTGGCAGGCAATACATTCCTCACCTGTAAGTGAGGATGAAATGTGGGGAACTTGAATCTTTTCGGGTAAGGTTTAAAATGTGAAAGCGATCTTTATAAATTGACTTAATGTGTTTAAGTAAAGTCTGAGATCTCATTATAAATTGGGGATTTGTTTTCAAATAGATGGTTTAAAAACTCTTATTAAAATTATTTATAATCATTCTATAAATGCATCTATAAAGACAAAACAAACATTACGCTGCACTATATTGACAGATACAATAATACTTATTATAATAGTGTTACTAATACTTATTACTTAAAGCTATCAATGATGCATTTACAAAGGTAATTAACTGCATCATGTCCCACATTAAGTATTTATAAGGCATAGTGCTCCTATCAACAATATAAAACCATTACTTTTTTGACAGAAAAAAAAAATCTGTTAACACTCTGAGGGCCCTGGTCACACTACCATGACCAGCATCTGTTTTTTCTTATCAGTACCAAAGACACTAAGATTACTCTGTTGATTTTGGTCACACAAATAAGTGTTGTACACCAATTAAATATTTTAGGTGTCTATGTTTTGTGTACACTCACAAAAACAACAATTGTGAAATAAGGTAAATAAACAGTGTATTCATTCTTTCTTTTGTCTCTCCACAAACTGATTTTAGAAACACGTCAACAACATGAACTGAAACTCTGCGAAAACAAGACACACAGACATGAGACATACATCTATAGAAAGCTTGAAGTGTCCACTTTTAAATGCAGTGAGTGCATGTTAAAGACAAATATTGTTTGATAAAGTAATCAGTATGAAACCAATGTCCAGTTTCTCTCGTACTAAGAGTCTGTAATTATATTCAATTCATGTTTATTTCTATAGTGCTTTTACAATGTAGATTGTGTCAAAGCAGCTTAACAAAGACATTCTAGTAAATTTAAACTGTCAGTCCAGTTTTCAGAGTTGAAGTTCAGTTAAGTTCAGTTCAGTGTGGTTTAGATTTTTTTTTTTTAGAATTATAGCATAACATGTTAGCATTACAGACTGCATATTAAAAAAAATTGAATCATTACGGACTGATTAATAATTGTAAATCAGTGTGTAATGTATTATGAACATGTATATTAAAAAAATTAAATGGTGAAATTAAAAATGAAAGGTCATATTGGAAAATGAAATGGACTGGTGCCATGCCTCATTCGCATCGTTTCGTACGACTGAAGTTTTTTGTATGAATTAGCCACTGAACTGACAAAATATAAAATAGTTACTTTCCTTGTGAGATCAGACTGGCTTCATAGAAAATTTTACCATTGAGGTGCAATATTCACTGTATATCATTTTCAAATAATGCTGAAGGCTAAAAACGCAATAAATGCAGGACTTTTTGGGAGTGCAGCAACAACACAAGTCTGCGAGGAAACGTGACTTGGGAGAAGGTTTGAAGTATCTATCTCCACAGTCAGAAATATAGTAAGAAAATGGAAGGCCACAGGAACAGTTCGTCACCTTAAAATTATAAGATTCTATCTGACATTTTTGTCAAAATTTAAAAGTTATTCACATATTCTTATTAAATGACATTTATTTATATTGTGTGATGGTTTTTTTTATAAGTTGTTTACATTAAGACTTTTTATTTAAAAAACAAAAACGTTTTATCTACAAAGTTGAATTCTAGCTTGGCTCTATAAGGTTATTTTTGTTAACCAATCAGCACTTTTCAATGCACGCACGAGGACCAATCAGGATCAGCTTTCTCTGGACTGCTCCATTGACAGCAGGAAAGACCAGAAAGACAAAAATCACACAAAATCAGAGTCGACTAAATGCTGCACCACACAAACTTGAGAAGAAAACTGAAACTGAAAAGATGTGCGTAAATATGATGATTTAGAAGCATTTTTTTGGACATTGAGATGAAATGTTAAATTTACATCGTTGAAAAAGAAAGCTATTAAAAAAATGTATATATTAAATGTGAAATTTTTAAGTATATATAGTCAGTGAAACATTTTCAGTGTTTATTAAACTAATTTGCTCATTTTCAGTTTTCCTTTAAAGTCTTTAAATTTGATATTAAGCCATGAAGGACAAATACTTAATTTAATTAATTTATTAATTTTCTTTTCGGCTTAGTCCCTATATTAATCTGGGGTCGTCACTGCAGAATGAACCGCCAACTTATCCAGCACATTTTTACTCAGCGGATGCCCTTCCAGCCGCAACCATCACTGGGAAACATCCATTCACACTCATACACTACGGACAATTTAGCTTACCCAATTCACCTGTACCGCATGTCTTTGGACTGTGGGGGAAACAGGAGCACCCGGAGGAAACCCACGCAATCGCGAGTAGAACATGCAAACTCCACACAGAAATGCTAACTGACCCAGCCGAGGCTCGAACCAGCAACCTTCTTGTTGTTGTTGTTGTTGTGTTGTGGTGTTCTATAAATCAATAATTCATATAAAGCATACAATTGTATAAATATTAACATATTAATTTGATAAAATTAACATCTGCGCTGCACAAAATACTTAGCCCAGCCTTGTATGATTAATTTGAAAAAGAAAAATTATTCATCCTAAAACATTAAATAAATGTTATAGAAAGCACAAATTTAACTTTCTCAAGCATCAACATATAGTTGCAACACTAAATTATATATATTTTTGATTGTATTTCTTGAAAAGTAATGCTTAAATGAATGATCTGCCAGATAGAACCTTATAATTCCAAGCGGAAAATGACTTTTCAGAATTAGAAGCTTCTATCTGCATTTACCGTGGTTTATTTACTCCAATTTGCAAATGTAAGAGAACTTTGACATTTTACATGTAGAGTACATTTAGGGTCTCTATCATGTTAATGTATGAAAGAGAACTTTTACACGCATATTGTTTGCAATATGGAATGCAAAAACTTTGAAGCTTTATATCTCAAAATCCTTCAGAACGCAGATAGATCCTTATAATTCCAAGGTGACGAGTTCTTGGGAAGGAAAGATGTGCTAGACCAAGAAAAAATCTGAAAGGCAAAGACAAAGATTGGTTAGAACGGTCACAGACAAACCACAGACCACCTCCAATGAGGTCCAGGAACATCTTGCTGCTAATAATGTCAATGTAGATCATGTCACAATCCAGCAAACTCTTCACAAAGAACAGCTCAACAAAAGGTGATGCAGGGGAAGACTTTTCTGCATTCTGCCAACAAGAAGAGTCGTTTGAGGTATGCAAAGGCTCATATGGACAAGTCTGAATCATTTTGGAAAAATATATTGTGGACAGATGCCACAACCATAGGCGGTTTGCATGGTGGAAAAAAAAACACAGCATTACAGGAGAAGAACCTGCTTCCTACTGTAAAATACGGTGGAGGGTCCATCATGCTGTGCGGATATATGGCAAGCACAGGTACTGGAAACCTTGTCAGAGTTGAAGGTCGCATAGATTCCACCCAGTATCAGTAGATTTTTAAGAACAATGTTTAGGAATCAGTCAAGAGGCTGAAGTTACGACAGGGTTGTATGTTTCAGCAGGACAATGACCCAGAGAACAGTTCCAGATCTACAAAGGAATGCATGCTCAAACATAATATAATGTTCTAGAATGGCCATCCCAGTCCCCATAATTGAACATTATCAAAAATCTATGGATTGATTTTAAAAGGGGTGTGCATGCTCAGCACCCATCAAACCTGACTGAACTGTAGAAATCTGCAAAGAAGAATGATCCAAAGTGCCTTTAGCAATAATTCAGGGACTTATCCTTGACTATAAGAAGCATCTAAAGGCTGTTATTTCATCAAAAGGTGGAAAAAGGTAAAGCAAAAAAAGTGTGTATAAAAGGCCTCTGAAAAAGAAAAATAATAATGAAAGCACAATACATTTCCAAGGCTATTTTAATCTGACTATATACTGTACTAAAAAAGGGTGAGTATGTAGATAATAGCTTCCCTTGGCTGAACCCTGCAATGATAGAAATGACTTTTAAAGGTTTAAAACTCTGATGATGCATTATTGAGCCAGTGCTTCCTCTCAACGGAATGTAAATAGCAAGCAAATTAATGGTGAAAAATCCCCAAGGCAGGTGGAAAGGGCAGCATTTGATCATCAGATGCAAGTTTGATGAGTACAGTCCGCGGACAATACCTCAGCATCAATGCATTGCACATTGTTGATTAAGAGCTGCCAGTCTCCCCATGTGGTCTTTCAAATGCTGGCCAATATCCATAACACAACAAGACAATGAATATAGGATTGAACAAATGTGTCAGTGATGCTGGAACTGGATCAAGTCTCAGTCGAACCTCTCAAATAAAAAGACTTCCAGACTCTTTTTGTGAATAATCTAAACGTTTATCCATCAATCTTGTGGTCTGGCAGTTATAGGAGAGAGGTTGCACACCTTTGACTAAGTGCGTACTAAATGCACTACAAAAGTAAGATAATGAAAAGGGAAGAATAGAATAGAACAGAAAGAAAGAGACAAACAAACATTTTGGTTATGCAAATGATTATCCAAATAATAACCGAAAGGCTCCAACAGAGAGTGAGCAAATAACCAAAAGTAATTACAGCAGCACTCCAGTGGAACAATAAATCCTTGTTTAAATTTGCTGTGGTATTCCCTTGTTTCGCCATAGCCATGTTTCAGCACACACTTATTGCCTGAAGAGTCTACAACATTAAACAGATACAAAAGGCAGGTGAATGATGATTGGAAAAGTACGTCACCAGAGAAAAATCGGCTGCATTTAGAATGCATTTAGAATACAGATATAAAGCATTACTTTGCTACAGCAATCCACATGTTTTATAGAGGTTAAATGCAAATCAAATACCACCAAACTGTCCATACTCCTTTAGAACAGTCTGCAAATATTGTCAAAAATATGAAAATATGAAATGAATAGAAAAGTGTCCACAAAACTAACATTGATGAAAGAAACTTTACCTATAAAGCCACATATAAATGGAAATAAAATCTAATTTGAAATGCAAAACTATAGTAACATTGCTCTCCGCTTTTTTTCAGAATCAGAATGAGTTTTATTGCCAAGTGTGCTTCACACACACAAGGAATTTGTTTTGGCAACAGAAGCTTCCAGTATATATAAAGTGACAAGTGACAACACAAAATTAAATATGAGAAAAGAAAAAGGCGATAAACATTAAACAAAGTAAAAAAGTAAATAAATGCAACGACCCAGTGTCAATTATTTCTTAATCTACATGGTTCAAGACTGAACTGGCCAGCCTTAAGTGGAGCATGAATGATGTCAGATCCTGCAATTTGCCTTTTCCCCTTGAAGATTTAATTAATGAGTAAAATACTATTTTTGGTATTCATAAATTGACAATTCTATTTGTCCTACAACATAATCCACACAGACTTACTCTGCAAGTAATGTTACAGTATCTAGTTACTTTTTAGATACTAACTTAAACATATAAAACACCCAGAATAAAAACATTATGTTGGAAGCTGATATGTGTTTATTGTACTTTATATAAATTTATATTTGCAAAGCAATACATTTAGGTACACAGATGGATAGATCTGATAGACTTTAAAATATTCCTTTCTGACATTCAAAAACAAAACAAAAACAAATCAGTGATCAATATAGCCACCTTTCTTTGCAAGGACACTCAAAAGCCTGCTATCCATGGTGAATGGATCAAAACACTGACAGAATCCATCAACATTGCGTGCAGCAGCAACCACAGCCTCCCAGACACTGTTCAGAGAGGTGTACTGTTTTCCCTCCTTGTAAATCTCACATTTGATGATGGACCACAGGTTCTCTATGGGGTTCAGATCAGGTGAACAGGAAGCCATGTCAATTGTTTTTCTTCTTTTAGACCCTTTCTTGCCAGCCAAGCTGTGGAGTACTTGGACGCATGTGGTGGAGCATTGTCCTGCATGAAAATCATGTTTTTCTTGAAGGATGCAGACTTCTTCCTGTACCACTGCTTGAAGGTGTCTTCCAGAAACTGGCAGTAGGACTTGTAGTTGAGCTTAACTCCATCCTCAACCCGAAAAGGCGCCACAAGCATATCTTTGATGACACCAGCCCAAACCAGTAATCCACCTTCACCTTTACCAATCCAGCCACGGGCCCATGAAGACTCACTCTCATTTCATCAGTCCATAAAACCTTAGAAAAATCAGTCTTGAGATATTTCTTGGCCCAGTCTTGACGTTTCAGCTTGTGTGTCTTGTTCAGTGGTGGTCGTTTTTCAGCCTTTCTTACCTTGGCCATGTCTCTGAGTATTGCACACCTTGTGCTTTTGGGCACTCCAGTGATGTTGCAGCTCTGAAATATGGCAAAACTGGTGGCAAGTGGCATATTGGCAGCTGCACGCTTGACTTTTCCTAGTTCATGGGCAGTTATTTTGCGCCTTGGTTTTTCCACATGCTTCTTGCGACCCTGTTGACTATTTTGAATGAAACGCTTGATTTTTCGATGGTCACACTTCAGAAGCTTGGCAATTTTAAGAGTGCTGCATCCCTCTGCAAGATATCTCACTATTTTTGACTTTTCGGAGCCTGTCAAGTCCTTCTTTTGACCCATTTTGCCAAAGGAAAGGAAGTTGCCTAATAATTATGCACACCTGATATAGGGTGTTGATGTTATTAGACCACACCCCTTCTCATTACAGAGATGCACATCACCTAATATGCTTAATTGGTAGTAGGATTTCAAGCCTATACAGCTTGGAGTAAGACAACATGCATAAAGAAGATGATGTGGTCAAAATACTCATTTGCCTAATAATTCTGCACTCCCTGTGTGTGTGTGTGTATATATATATATATATATATATATATATATATATATATATAAAACATAAATTTGGGTGCACTAATTTTGGACAGTCATCGTAAGTTATTTTATTAGATAAGCTTCAGATTTCAGGCTTCAGTACTGACTAATCTAATGTATATGCACATTTATAATATTGTATAGCTTCCTATTAAAAGCATGAATTTAAAAAGATAAATTTGTGAGGGGTGTACATGGTGGTTACATGGTCATAATACAACAAGTAATACAACAAGCATTTAGTTTGGGCTAACTTTTGCTGGCTTTACAATGTCCTTGATGGGTGAACATTAACTAGGAGTGTCTATTGTCTCTTCTATTGTCTCTTCTATTGTCTCTTCTAATTCAAATGTGAATTATTCATGACCATTGTCACTTCCATGCATACAGCTGATGTGACCCAAAACAGACTTTGCAAAATGTAAATCATTGAAATTTCACACAATTGAATAATTTCACATAATTGTGAAGCAAAATTCTAGCCTACAAAACTGGTTACTCAAAAGTCTTGTTCAGGCCCATTCAATGTGGTTTTTGGACCTTATTTCAGCTACATTTTTCTCTCCAAAACCTACTAACCACGCTTAATATATTTTTTTTCTAAAAAAACGCAAGCATGTACATCAATATTTCTCACATATTATTGTAGCACAGTTTGTGCTGAATACAACAACAAAAAAAATACATGTTGGTCAATACTATATAATAAGTAGCTGAAATAAGCACAAATGTCAGGGCATGTCAAAACATCTTAGGAGATCCAAAATCACCTCAGACCTCTGAGGGTTAAGAAAACGTACTGTTAACCAGGTTATGGACAAGTGATACTTATCCGTCATTACTTTTTTCTCATAAATTGAAAACCCCATCATAAACGCCTACAGTTAAATCTGAAAAAAATCCCAGGACAAATACTGTGTATTTTCAGGGTTCTAACATCACACCCATTTAGCAAAGTCAACTGAACAGAACTTTGTTGCAGAGGTGAACACAAAACATACGCCAAAATATTTATATGCAACTGCATAATAGCCTTATGGAGTGTCAGTGTAATTTCATCATTGTGCCTGTGCCATCTTAAAGGGTGCTGTTTGAGTCAAGAGGTTGTCAAGGTTCGTGATGAATGCCCATATTGATTCCTGTAAAAGATGCTGCATTGTTCTTTGACCTTCACTGACAGAGTCTGCAAAAATAATTTAAAACTGAAAATGGAAAAACGAATGGAGTCTTTATTTAATATACATTTTTTTTTTAAATCCGACTATTATCATCCGTGAAACCATAATGTTTATATTCAGTTGAGCTTTGATATGCACTGAAAAGACCCTGAACTTTAGATCTTTTTTAGTATCATTGCTGATGGTATGTAGTGCTGGAGGACATCAATATGTCAATGTCCTTGTCAATTAAGAACATGAATAATAATGATGGTCTATGATGAAAATGGTGGTGGCCCTGGGAAACATTCACAGAAAGAGACGCACAGATAGAAATACAGCTAGCATAATGTATGCCTTTCAGTCATGCTGAAGATCCCGAATGACATTTTATCATATCAAAACACCTGTATAATTAGACTAAAAAACACCAAAGTCATTTGTCCTTTTGGTAGGACAACTTTTAATTGAAATCTTCAGCAACTAAGAAACCAAAAGAATAATTCGATTTTCATATTTTAGTCTCCAGCCAAAGTCTTACAAAATTAAATCAATCCCACAAAGTGTTTGCATATATAGTGTTTCTTACAATATCAGTAAAAACTTGTTCTGGCCTTTTTACTGCACAGAGCCACCTTAATATGGTTTAAAAGTCCACTCCATAGTAATTTGAATGGAGTAAACACCATATACCACAGACATATGTGTTTTGAGAGGAAAAAAAGAAAGAATGAAATGTATATGGCTGTGAAAATAATGAAACACTTGAGATTTATCTAATTAGAGTGCAGTGAGCAAGCCAGCTAATTAAAGCACAGTGAATAACAATATATGGTTGGGAATCAGCAGCTGGCATTACTTACAGTATTTTCATCTGAAGCAATTTCATTAGTAGCTGTCTGTGTGCTTCAGACACTTAAAATATTATGCTTATTTTTTTTTCTTTTTTTCTTTTGGAAATATGTTAACAATGGAAAGCCAGTCGGAAGGTCATTGCTTTTCTTTTTTCAGGTTTTGTTTTTTACTTTAATAATGTGGGCTTTTGTATTTTAGACTTATAGCATTATTCTTATTCGTATTATTATAGCATGGTTCTTGTTTGTTTTTTAAGATTTACAATTAGAGCTAATGTTGCTAGTTACCCTGTTCTAAAATAAAATAAAAAATAAATAAACAAATAAATAAAAGTATATAAAAAACATGGTAGTGGTGTTTTGTTCATGAATAATTTAGCTCATAACTTCTCACTCAGTTAAATTGATCATTTAAATAAACAAATAAATAAACTTTATTTTATTTTTTTTGTTGTAGTTTGTAGAGAGTGGGGCGGAGCTGAGAGTCATGAGTGTGCGAAGCATGGTGGCGTGAGTGCTATCTGCTGACACCTGGACCCGCCACCTGTGTCGAGTCTCAGGGAGGTGCTCTGGATTATTAAAACACGAGAGATCGCAGTGGAAGACGAGGGAGGACCAGGCCTGGACAGCTTATCTTTTACTTTTGCTTTCAGTTTGATATCTGTGTTTTTTTTTTTGTTTTTGGTTTTTACATCATTACATTATTTAAAAGTTCATTGGTTCTTCTGCCTCCTTCTTCCCAGTGGCCATCTATCTTACTGTGATTACACAGTTATTGCCACAAATGATGATTTATGCCACAAATCTTAACAATTAGTTTTTTTTCATTTACAATATTCATGGACAATTTTTGAAAATTTGCATGGGAGAATCGAGATGTTTATATATTTTTTTCTACTACAGGATTAAAAAAGAACTGTCAAAGTTTTTTTTTTTTTTTCACTGTCAGTTGTTTTTTTATTAATCTTCTTGCAATTCTGATACAAAAGTCATTTTTTTTATCTGAATTTATTTTATTAGAAATTATATCTCAATGTTTATACAGTTGAAGTCAGAATTATTATCCCCCTTGCATTATTATCTCCCCAGTTTATTTTATTCCCCAATTTTTGTTTAACGGAGATAAGATTTTTGTCAACACATTTCTAAACATAATAGTTTTCATAACTCATTTCTAATAACTGATTTATTTATCTTTGCCATGATGACAGTAAATAATATTAGACTAGATATTTTTTCAAGACACTTCTATACAGCTTAAAGTGACATTTAAAGGCTTAACTAGATTATTTAGATTAACTAGGAAGGTTGACGTAATTAGGGAAGTTATTGTATAACGATGGTTTGCTCTGTAGACAATAGAGAAAAAAAAACATATAGCTTAAAGGGGCTAATAATTACTTTAATAATAAAAACCTTAAAAAATTTAAAAAAATAAAATAAAAACTGCTTTTATTCTAGCTGAAATAAAACAAATAAGACTTTCTCCGCAAGAACAAATATTACCAGACATACTGTGAAAATTTCTTTGCTCTGTTAAACATCATTTGGCAAAATAAAAAAAAATAAAAATCAAAAGGGAGTTAATAATTCTGACTTCAACTGTATATATATATATATTATATATATATATATATATATATATATATATATATATATATATATATATATACATATGTGTTTTTTTTTCTGGCTATTTTGAGAATATAAGTCAGAGTTATAAGTTTATAAGAGGTGCAAACCTACACTGGTCTCTCAGTTTGGTTCAA